>MIEF01007515.1:0-82773 GCA_001870725.1 Taenia solium | reverse complement strand
TACCTTAAAAATCGAAATCGCCGCGTAAGAAATTCAACCAAACCACCTACAATACTGTATTCACTGTGCCAAAGTAATAACTAATTAGTGACCAGAAAGCTAGTGATAAGGCATATTAATTCTAAGTCAGCTCATATGAAAGATTGGTAATTTTACTTGGAAGAGGAAGATGATTCGAGCGAAAGAGAAGATGTGGGCAATAGCGAAGAAGGCCTCAGAGAGAAGGGTGGGATCGTCTGGAGGCCAATGCTCTCGACCCGCGGGGTCAAAGCCGTAGCGCTCGGTCTTGCGCAGAATCAAGCTTACCACACGCAGACCCACAGTGGTGAGAAATAGTGTGAGCATTATGAAATCCAACCAGTTCCACCATTGGCGCACATACGCCTTGAAGCCTTCCTCCCAGATCTGCTTCATCTCGCTCCACACGAAACCTATTCGATCATCAAAGTGTATGTAGTTGATTAATGTACCTTACTGGCTGGAAGGGGATAGAAATCAGGCATTGAAACATTGGTGAGCAATTTGTTTTTAAGCTTCGTGGATTTTCAATCATAAAATATTCACTAAATAATCGCGACTTACCCTACATTTACAACCGACTTAAATGTAGTATTTTAACTCGATTTTAGGGCAATACTATTAACCCTTAAATTGTCATAGGGATTGTCAACATTCGTCTTTAATGTGTTAAAGGAGAACAGCATTTAAACTGTAGGTCTGGTTTTCTCCTTAGTCACAAAACACGGACATCACTGAGAACTAACACTGTCAGCCTCTCATAGATTTATTACTTAATTAGGGCTCTAGCATTGACTATCCTTCTGCTCTTGTTCAAATTCTAAGAAAATAAACAATGTTTGTATGAAGTTTTGAGAAATATGCTAACCATACTTGGTGTTTAACAGGGAGAAGGTTTCGCAAACGAGCTGAAACACACATTGTACTGACTAAGTGAGTAATTACTCCAAATGCATAGTTCAAAAAGGAGATTGATATTTATACAGAGCAACCAGCCTGATGTTTAAGTGAAATATCATTTAAATGACCCGATTGTACCGGCGTTTACGACTTCTTGGGAGAGTTACGATTACCAACAAACGTTTGTCTCGAACCCTGCTTAAATTTGAGTTATAGGAACAGGGTTGTAAAAGAAAGCCATTCAGACATCACTGCTTTTAGAAGCAGAAATGAGAAAAACTTGATTTCTGAAGATAGTAGATGTGAGCATTGCGTGGAATTCAGTATGCCTGCCCAAGCACCGCCCTCGCCGCCATCAGTAAAGCGTTTGGAGGCCAGTTGCAACGGAGAAAATTTGTTACTACCTTAGAACAAATTTATCTTGCATTGTTGAGCTATCGACTGTAACTACTTGCTTCAGCGTGCGTCTACTCATCCTTCAAATGGTTCCTTTGAAGCACAATTTGTTTTACAAAATCTATTGCTCTGTCTTTAAGCATTTATTTGTAGTACTTTGGACCCGGATATTTCTAAATTATGGCTCACGAAATCTCCAAAATGAAATATGCTTTCAACAAGTAAATATTCGAGTTCAAAGTCTTAATTTTATTCGCGATTAGGGATAATTTTTTTGGTTCTGTCCTTGGTTAACAGCTCACTTTCAGTCTTTCTAATTCCAAGTTTATTCCTTGATTCTGGCTTCTGTTATCTTTAGTTAGCTTCGTCAGACAAGATACCAATGCAAAGTTAATATAAATTTTAAAAATTTAGAGCTATCAACTCTAATAAATTTCTGTTTATTTCTCCACAAAATTCATTCCCATTTGATAGCAACCCTTCAACTCTGTCACTTCAAGCACTAACCACCGAACAGAAAGCGTGAGCACGGCATGATTATGGAGGAAAAGTGATACAGCAAGTGGTGCAGTCTTGCACTTTAGAGTATTTTATGGAGGTCAAGATCGTTGACCATCAAAATGTCGCGCAGGCCTAACGATCTTAAAGCTGATTTGGTTGTTAGGAGACGAGTTAGGAGTATTGTGGCCCTGCAGCTCCTTTTATCCTTGATGAATGATACTTTTAAATGTGTAGCACTTGCAATACAAAAACTAAGAAGAATTTGTTAAAGTGTGAAGTAATTAATCTGTTAACGACACTAGGATTATCACTTATGACCATGTTGTTTTGACGCAATAGCACTGCGTTGAGTGTGACCTTGTAACTTTGGATTATTCTTATTAGTTCGCTCCTAAGTTGGAACTACTCATTCAATTATTAGCGTGTCATTTTAATCCAAATCAAGTTATAATTCATTTTGTGCATCCAAAATGTGAATTACGAGGAGAACCTTCCTCCGTAGAGTGAGGTGACAATTTCACATAGTGTTTAACAATGAATCTTAGCATCCATGCCTTTCCTCCAAAAATTAATCCATTCGTTTTCTTTGCATCGCCCATTTTAAGCAGAAGAATTTGTATCGAAGTTGCCTTGAGTTTTTAGGCAGTAACATGGTTACTACGCGTGGTCTTCTTGCATCTCTTACATTAGTTTTTTCCTCAAATTGTTGGAATATTTCCCGCATTAAAATTGCACGACAAGCCTCAATAATTTTTAACCACACCTTTCAGATTAAAACCCTTAAGAAAAGCTAAACTATGAAATCGAAAATGATATTAATTGGACAACTAAGGTGTATCGAATTTCGCGCAAACCTCACTCCATCCCACTCCCCATATTCGGTAGTCAACAAAAATTTCCTCCACTGTTGGTTCACTCCGTCTATTTAGCACTCAGCTAACTGAACAAACAGTGCTGTTGATGTTGTCATTTCTAAGACGGGATGGCTACTTTATACTGCATTTTTGTAGATGGCCCTTCGACCTTTTTCCGTCTTGCATTTCAATTGCTTGATAATGTGAGCTTCCCTTACAAGTCTTTATCACTCTTCTCTGAGCAAACTTAAAATCAACAGAATTGCCAGAAAAGGCATTGCATAGAATTGGAGTCCAAAATAAAATAGTAAATGTTCGTATTTAACCACATAAATGAGGGGAGAAAGAGGAACATGGTTTGGGTGGTGGTTTCAAGCACGCTCATTGGCAAAAATGTTTTTCAAGCTTAAATTGCTATGGGCCCACTGAGAAGCAACGAATATTTCCTATTATCATGGCAAATGTTCAAGAACCTCCACGTATTTCACCGGGCTTCGAAGAATTACATCAACGTGGACTAGATAACGTCCACTGTGGTGACTTAAAGCCCTAAAGTATTGTGGAGAAGATACTGATACGGGCCAATAACGCCACCAATAATGTGATGACCAAATGGGATAAAGTCAGATTTATGCAATCACATTGTTTACATCAACTGGCCAACAGGTAGTAGCAGCATAAGACCTGATGTCCTCTCATGTTAGAAGAACCTTAAAAGGAGCCCTAATTGAAGATTTACCGTTGCTACAAAGGCAAGGGAAGAAGGGGCTTTGGGACCAGGAAGGAGACCTTACAAACCTTTCACCTTCAGTTATTACTGAGTTAAGGATAAACAAATGCTTCAATGGAACATGGTTGGCACGTTAAGCATATATACTGCTAAGACTGTACCGGCACTCCCCGAGGACATCACCTAACTGAGGAAGCTGTAATGAAATGACCTCCAACCTGCAAGGTAAACTCTTGCTATTTGAGCTAAGAATCCCTTGTACGGTTTGGAAATTCATTAAATAATCCTCGACTGTGGATAATGAGCCAATTGCTCCCTCAATAAGCAAAAACTTTAAGAACACAGCTAAGAATTAGATTTTCCTGCACCTGGGTTCGGTTTCTGGCTTGGACATGGGCATTATAGTCCATTTCTTTTATGTCACTTAACTCTTTCGTTTGGGCACTCAATCTTCAAGCTTCTTAAATAGGACTTTTGGGCACAATACGCACTTTGGAAGAGCTCATTATTGCTGGTGAAGTCCTACAAATTTTGTCATTTGCATTCGTTTTTGGAGATAAAATCTTCAGACTTAGGAAGTTTTAGGGAAACGATGTCAAGAATGCTGCATTGTATCCAACCTCTGTCATTATAGTCGGCACAGGAGTGTAAACATACTCTTCAGTCGCTCATTGAAATTCCATCATCTTTCCGAATTTTTCAATTACGATGCAAGGCACGTATTCAATCAGGACTACTTAAAAGTTTTGAGTCTCTCATAACTTTGCAAGTGTTATCAGAGTCAGCAATTTCTCCACTTCACTTCAATTCCATGCCTCTTAACGAATCGGTAACTGTTCAGACAGCACAGTATGAGTTAATTCCAAAAGTATGGTGGTAAAAATATTAACTTTGTCCGATACCGTCTGGTACTTTGTTTGCTTTGCCCAATTTATCAAATCATCACATGTACTGCACATCGGAGCATAGAAACTGGTGAGCAAGGTAAAGTGGCAGGTAGAACAGCCTAGACTAGCCAGAGAAAAAAATAATGCAATAGCCTGACCCATCTGACACTCATTCAGCTGCTGGCTAATTATTGAGGCCACAGCTTTCCTCCACTGTATGCAGTCGTCTTTTCAATTAGCTTCACTTATTTTAATGTAAATATTCTCGGAACCTTAATCCTAGTTAAGGATTTTATAAGTGTTATGATGCCTAAAATTAAAATCACTGCGCAATTAAGGTGCTTCGAACAAGAAAGATGGCTATCAGTTGAGTAGGAACAGACGGGCTGACTTATTTGACAGAGCTTTGAAAAGATTTTATTTTGTGAGAATCAAATACAGTGGGGAAGTAGCTCGTGGTACTTTGAATTGGCTGGTGGAATCGAAAAATTTTTTGAGCATGAATACTACCACCATTATACTTAATTACACTATCATCTGTAACTCGAGGGCTGAGGTTCAGAGAGCCTTCAGACGGTTAGAACGGTCAACACTGAAGTAGGGGGAGGTAGTAAACTCACCGGAGTGGTCCACAGTGGTCGATGGTCAATGAATGTAAATTGAAGCGAGGAGAAGGTAAGGGGTAAGGGGTGCAGCAAACTCACCGAAGACCCACCAAGCAATGAGGAGTTCGATGCGGTTGGGATCCGGTCCGCGTGTCATTTGACGCGACTCGAGGGCCTTGACTGATTGGCCATCGGTGGAGGCGATGAGAAGGAGGATGAGGAAGATAGCGATAGAGGCGCTGTGATTGACAAACTTGATGAGAGGCGAACGCAGAATGCGCGCTACCGAGCCGCGTGGGTACACAAGGTAGACGAGAGCGAGGAAGGGCAGCGTCGCCACGAAACCCACGCATAGTAGTAATTTGAATATTGGGTGGTGCTTCCGCCAGCCAGGGAGTTGATCGTACCATAAGGTCGTCAGGATGTGCTGGCAGTGGGGGTGGGCCACGAACTGTACCAAAAAAAACAGTGTAACACTGCTTATTTTTTCCTTAAACTTAAGTGCTTATTAAGCTTCCTGAGTTGATCTTCTTTTGCAATCGCCTGAACATCATGAAACCGTAGCAGGCTAAAATATGCTGAAATGGTGCAAATCCTCACCTTTAAACTTGCGTTGGCGTTAAAAGGATTTTGCAAACAGGCGGTATTTGAAAAGTTACATTTCCGTAAGTTTTAGGGAATAAGTGTTAGAGTTTGGAATCAATGTTAAGCCCAAGTTACTAAAATAATTTGCTAGCGACTAGCCTGCAAGAACAATTTGTCTTGAGTGGACTAGGCATTGAGAATCCACTAATCGGGTGTTAACGTGTCCACAAACAAATCGCCATTACTTCATTGGGAGTGTGATTGCAATCATTTACTAGAAAATGTGATGCTGATCAGTGTATCTCTCCAGATAAGGATGGGTGTGCAAATGTTTTCGTTTGAACAAATGTGTTTTGCAATTGTTGCAACGTCTTTCAACAACTTGACGACAGTTTATAACAAAAATGTGAAATTTACGTACTGGTTGCATTGGTGAAATAAATAAAGAGAAGTCATTTTAGTCCTGTACACGCAGACTAATGACAATAAATGGAGGAAGAGTGTTGTGAGTGGCGCTTGGCAGGAGTTGAAACGTGGTGAACTATCCGACCGTTAGTGCCCAGAGGCTCCCTGTTGGCCTTGAGGAATGACGTGATTATTCGAGTGTAAGAAAAATACTCTTTGGCTGGATGTAAAAAAGCAGTCCTGTCGTTTTACACTCCTAAAAGATGGTCTTGATGTTGTAGTCTACATGAAAGGGCTTTTTCTAGACACCCCTCAGAAGCATTAAGAATGAGATACAAAATACTCCTATTATGCAAGAGCATTTAAGCACTGTTTTGCACTCTTCAAGCAATGTATTCCTACTCTCTTCTCGTTCTTCTCCAAATGTATTTGCACAAAAATCCATTTAAGCAAATGATTAGTGCAACATTTTTTTACTCATCTCGAGGTGCGTAATCTTTACTCTTTTGGTACTTTGCCATGCTCTTAATTCTGAGTATCATCTTCCCCTGTGATACTACCAACGCATCTGGCAGGAAACTAGAATTTTGATTCGGAAATGAATGGTTCCAGGCTTAAAATACGCAATTCTGTATTTTGTAAACCTTACCGCTGCACATTGCACGCTTCATTCAAGCTTTACGGTACGCAATCAAAGTTACTCTATCCCTTCTCCTCTCTGTTTTGGATACTACTGGCCGGAGTGTTGGTAATTGTTGAGTAAATTACGATCTTCAGCATATGAGATGATGCTGTTGGGGTTACCAAAGTGTTCACTAATTTTGTGAGCAATGTTGGCAGGATATTTTCGTTAAATGAAAGTAAACAATGTATCCAATATTCAAAATGATGCTAAGAATGTTTTTAGTTTCAAGGTGGCAAAGAGCCTTTCTACCGCTTTGAATCGCCACAGCTAGGCAATAATAAGAAATATAAACGTTGAATAGATCATCTGTGGACTGCAGTTATCCTATGTCAGTTTGTAAAGTTACATTTCCTTGTTTTGTGACACACGTGGTTCCTAGAAGCGTTATTGCATATTGTTTTAAAATAAATTGTTAGGCTTACGATGGCATACTTTTGATGTGATTTCACTCCACAATTATTTCATTCTAAGAACTTGAGAAGCATTTTGTCTAAGTGCTGTTTTTTTCAAATTCTTCATTTTGCTTAACATTCGGTAGTGAGACAAGCGCAATCAAAAAGGCAGTGTTACACGCTTTTGCCAGGGATTAGCATCGCTTAAAAGTCTTTAGGACTGTGACATTTGCTCGACAAAAAGGGCTTGAGAAGGTGTTATGGAGGTTGCCATAGCACCAGCTAGACAAGCTGCAATTGCCTCCCAATTCTGACAGTCGGTTGAGGCGTCATCTGCCTTTTAGACACCTCACATAAGGCAGTTTGACCTATAATAGCTCTATTGTTCAATTCTTTTTATGAAACCTCACATCAATTGTCTCCCATTACATACATACCTGCCAAAAGGTTGAATTTCCATGCCCCTGATCATTTTAAAGGGAATGGCAGTTTAATATTGAACGAGGCACGTGTAGTCCATAGAATTAGGCCATGGTGAAGTAGTTTGAAGTGCCAGAACTCATTTGAACTCTCTGAATAAGTACTTATTTCGAGCATTAATGAGATCCGCCTTTGTCCCTTGCACATTTGTATCAAACTTTACTTGATATCGCCAAGTTGATGCAACACTTGTGTTTTTTAGTCATGAGAACTATAGCTTCTATTGATGTCATCCTTGTTCAGATCATACAGATCAGTATTTTGTTTAACTTTCCTCTCTCGCGCAAACCAAAGCCCTGCTGCAAAGCGTTCAAGTTAAATCTACAAATTGAACCAGTGCCATTCTTTGAATGGCAAAGTTTTACTGAAGGGTTGCGAATCACTAGCTGGCTGGACCATCCAGTACACTGCAGATATGATTGATCTGTCAAATACCGTTTTAGTGCTTCCCTCCATAGCATGTTTTATGGCTCATGTACTTTCATATTTGTAGGATGGCCCAACTTTCATAAGTGCTGCCACTTTTATGGTTGTGACAATTTGGAATCCTCTACAGGTTTGGAGGATGTACTTGAATTTTACGGCGAACTGCGTTTGTGATACACCTAGTACCACCCGATGTTATACCTTTAGGGGCATCAATTTGACCTTTTAATAGTGAACGGCATTATAATGACCGGTGGCTGAGAGTTACGTATCAATGCGATTAATGTAGTAAAATATTTCCTTGTACCTGGTAAGGGAAGGCAAGAGTTGAATGCAAGCCGTAATCAGTGTGGATTTGGGAAGAAATATTTTTACTTTGCGTAGTGTGTTCTTTGCTTGATTGAACCTTGGTTTTGGTAATGAGTAACTTATGTGCTCCGTCACTGTACCGTCGCCTAACAGCCTGATCACCAGGTCATACCAGTAGCCACTCATCCCTTCTCCACATTGGCAATGTATATTACGCCAGAGCATTTTCTTCTTTCGTCATCAGGAAAGTCTCAGTGTGCTGCATTCGCACTTCAAATGCTTAGTTCATTTTATAAAGTTCTACCGAAGTGTGTTACTCTTTTTCTGGAGCTATTTACTTTGTCAATCTCCTATAAAATAACCTCCGTCACATTTAGCAGAAGCAGAACAAAAAATTAATTTTAAAAGATTATTCAGAATTGTCAAGTTACACCACGTTTTGCATATTTTAATCCCAGCATTATATCCATAATAAATAAATAAATAAAAATTTTACCTCCCTACACCATACTTACCTCATGCTTGCCATTTGCATTAATGTATATTAACGAAATTTTATCCTCAGGCAACCGACTTCAACACAAAATTTCATGATAATGGAGCACAGGTGATAAGTTAAATGCACTGCTTTGGTCTATTAGAGGGTAGTTTTTCCTGGCTTCTCAAAACGAAACCTCCGTTAGCCCCTCTCAGATTGTGTTCTTTTGCATTGCGAGAAGAAGTCAGCAAAATGGCCTCATTTATTACGGCCTTAGTTAGTTTTAAAACGTGTCTAAGCTGACTGTAGAAGTCTACATTGACCTCTTCCCCGTTAAGGTTGATAGGCCTTTTACCCAAAAAGCTCCGACATCAATCACCTCCTTGTAACGTAGGTCTCTACCGTTGCTCGGGCACTAAATTGGGAGTTCATGATTTAAGGATATAAATAGACCTAGTAATTCAAGAAGGTGCTCATGTCAGTTGCATTACTGTTTCTGTCAAATATGTACACTTGAGAAGCCTTATGCAACTCTGGTAACAATCACTTGAGGCAGGGCATTTGGATTAGCCTCCATTTTTGCCTGTGCAATGTGCTCCGCCTCAAAACACTGAGTTACTCAAGTATTTTCTGATTTTTGACAGCAAATTGCAACTGGAAATGGCCTTAAACCCAAATTTGCAAGTGATGGAATATAAAAGCATCTTTTCTGCACCAAACGCTTTTTTTAATCCGCCAAGTAAAGAAAGTATTCAAATTCTAGTTCGTTTGTTTTCACCTTAAGGTTCAGTGATGATGTTCTATTTTTCTTCGCTGAATTTGTAACGAATAGCGACATCTTGAAATGATGATCTATATGGTGTTTTTGTCCTTTTGGTAGCCCGGTTTTTGGAGATGCAACCGAGCGATAGTTGTGCGTGATGTGGGATCCCTTTTTGAAGCGTTAACAAGGAGCTTCCACTTTACAGTCCGAGTGAAGTTAGCAGGTCATTAACTTCCATACGAGCAGTAATACTTATGCCTTATGATAAAAATTAATGTCAAGGCATCGAACACCTGCAAGAATAAGTTTTTAAGTGACCGAATGTTAGAACCTTTCAAACCCATTTGGTCCAGCCTTAACAGGAAAAAGCACGTTGACAAGAAGTTTGCGCCGCCATCATCAACAATATATCCAGTTGCGCTTTCGGTTGCCAACATTCCCAATCTGAGGTGTGTGTGTCTGATGTAAACCTCAAATATCTTAACCTTTTCGCAGACCCTCCCGTAAATCGGTGTTGACTTCTACGTCCTGCCTTGCCACGCATAACGACGCTTTTAGACTAACTGTCTCGCTTCAACTGAAGCAGGCAGAATTTATCAAACGGGTATGCCAAAGGGAGTGTCCATGTTCGATTTCACGAACATTTCATCTATAAGCTTTTATTGGCAAATTCACCATAGCCAGTCCTCATTACTGTTATCGCAAATATTAGAAAGTCAACTTTCCGTCAAACCTGGTCAGGTTTTAGTCCACCAGGTTTTCTGTAAACTAGGTAAGTCATTCCGTCCTAATGTCTTGAAATGCACACACTACGGTAAACTTTTAATGTCTCTTTCTTTTCAAAACACCGGTTTTCTGACACCTTTTAGCAAAACAGGAATAGTGTATGAGATCCTAGGCAAGATTTCCCTACATAACATCAAGATTATTACACGAAGACCATGCAAGCGTACCATTTTTACCATTCAAGAATCATATTCACGTACCCTTTTTTGTTCATACTTTATGGCCAATTTTAGACGATCCAATCGCAACGGAGGGGTCTCTATCTCCACCTCACTTTCGTTGAGATCATTTTCGTTCTCCATTTCATCCCCTCCATCATAAATCTCGTCCAAATCAGTCTCAAGCGCGTCTCCAACAACTTCCGCCTTCCTCTTAACTCCATTCTCCTTCTCAAAATACATTCTCTCCTCGTGACTTTCCAAATTTGCCAAGTCCTCCACAATCGTGTGCTGACTCTCGAGGCGTTTATTGGATCCCAAACGTGTGGCGTCCAAGTCTCCTAGTTCAAAGAAATTGTCCATGTGGAGAGGTTTCCCTTGCCAACGTCTGGATGGTCTGTGTATCACTGTAGTGGTTCGCCGGAGAGCTGATTTCTTCACATGTTCTTTTCCACTTTCTCCTTCCTCATTGCCCTCATCATCACACATACTAACATCCTCATCATCTGAGGAACGACTTAGGACAGCTAGGACCTCTTCTTTACTTCGGCATTGATCCAGAAGATCACAGGCGTACTTCTTGCACTGATCAGAGAGTTGTAGAAACACTTCCTTGAACTCATTTTCCCTTGAAGCTAGATTATTTAGCTCCCAAGAGAGTTTAAATGCTGCCAGAATTGGATCGGGTGATGTAAGGGAAATCCATGCTGGACTAGCGAGTGCACGATACGTGTTAATTCGCCACAAAGAATACTTTAAAGAATCCTCTTTGTACATTGTCGCACAGTCACGGCAGCTACAGTTTGACCTGTGTGGCCTCTCAATACCTGCGCCACGGGATAGAAGCAATTGGAGTATCTCAAATTGATTGCAGATAGATGCCAGAATAACTGGTGAAATGTCCGCAGAGAAATCGTGGCTCTCCTCTGAAAGACTATTTCTCTTTGACCACGATGTTCCCAACATCTCTTTTGTAATGGAATGATGATCAATAAGCATCTCCACAATGCGATACACACCCTCTTGTACGGCGTACAGAAGTGCGTCTCCTATCCGAATGTTCGGTTCTTTAAGCAAAAGCTCCACAATTTCGAAATTTTCATTATCTACTGCAATCTGAATAGCAGTTCTGCCGAGCATATTTGTACAATTTACATTAACAGGGTGGGAACACCTAAGGCACCGAGCAACCGTGGATTTGTCGCCTCGTTCCACAGCGTCAAGAAATATTCGCGAAAGAGGGTCTGCCTGACCTGACTCCTTCACGAAGTTTGACGAAAACCGACCGAAGCGGTAGGTGGATGTGTATGGAGGATGACCGTTTACATTGCTGTTGTCGTTGTTGGTCGCCGAGGAGCAGCTGCGATCAGGTGAGTGAGAGAACCAGTCAGTGGGATTGGATCGAACGGGAGGTAGAGGCAAAACTTTTTGATCTGTGCCTTCCCCAAAATCGGGCATCTCTTTGGGCTGAAGGGAGAGCTTGCCCGAGAATCGAGAGGGCATTGTCTCAGTTTGCTGATATCGGTAGGAGTTGTTGCGACTGACTTTTGATGTTCCAAGATTGATGGGGAAGGAAGGCGAACGACGTCTGCTCTCTGCTTCGTTGGCCCTTTTGACTGGTGGATGCATCAAGGTATTTCCACCTCCCGTATCAGAAGTCGAGCTACCCTCATTAGAGTCCAGGTTGCTTGAACCCCTACCACTGAGGTTTATGGTGGCCATGGCAAGGCGATTTTGTGACGCTAAAAAGTTTGTTCTTCACAATAGTAAAAAAACGGCAGGTGAAGCAAAGAAGAGAGGGTGAAAAATATCACTCAGAGGGGATTGTGGTTCTCCTGTGCATGCTAACGAAAATCATAATAAAAAAAAATTAGAGGTGTTAGCCTGTGTTCGCGTACACGTACCCGATTGGTCGCGGATAAAGGAGCAGGTGATTGGCTGAGTAGTACAGGAAACATGGCTCCCAGAGATTATCTGCATGTATCCTCTGGAGCGCTTTACCTTCAATATGAATTTCGCCAAATTGGAAAACCGCGGATATTTGCCCACCCATACCACTTTCTCATCTAAAGAAAAGTGGGTGAGTGGCCAATGGCTAGCAAGTACTCGTTCCGACTTAAGTCCTATTTAGTTGACAAAAGGTAAAGTCGATCCTCTGAAAACTTGACCATAGAACTTGCCCACCTTCCCAACGTAATAGATCTGATGGGTAAAAGCTCTAATAGGCTCTTAATATACTCTATGTATCCAATATATATGTATAATACGCACATATCATTTGGCACTGGGTTATGGGGAGAGCTCTTCAAGGGTTAGAAAAATACTGGCAAAAGAATGCAAAATATGTGGGTCCCCGCGCCAATTAAAATTTTTAATTAAGCAATCCTATGGTCCACTTGTGGCAGGGATCGTTGGATAGCTTAAACGATTAATAGTGGTACTTTGGGATCCCTTCGCATCATCTGTGAATGCTGTGATAGTCAATTTAATTCCGCTTCCCACAAGGTTCAAAAGAAAAAGCAGATACAATTATTACATAACCTCATTATTCGCTCAGTGCGAAAGCAGAAATTCACCCTGGAAATCATGTGAAAAGCGGTGAAAAGTTAAGATAACTTGGTTAGAATTAGTTCCTAACAAATTGCTGTAAATGGTTTAATAAATCAGATTAACCTAAGGCGTTTGAGCGAATTTTTAGCGTAGCAAAGAGCATGCCTGTCGGAAGGAGTTTACGTTCAGTAAACCGGGCTTGGAGGGTGCAACTTCTCAGTTTCCTAGGCATGGTTGATGTGTGGCTAGTGTGCGTAGGCCTAAGCACTTCCCTGTTCAAGGATTGCCACCCCGTACGTACATGGGGTTTTAAGTGACGTACACATCCAATCCTTCCTTCACTAAATGAACGCAAAAACATCGGTAATCACGTTTTACAAAACGTTTAAATGGCTGGTGCACCATTTTCAACGGCCAAGTTTTACCTCATCGTAAGCAGCACAATGACTGATCCTGTTAGCATTAAAACAACTGGAGGTTTTTAAAGCTGAAAGGTTTTGACATAGTAGATAGTAGGCAATTTAAGGAATAATTCTCAATTCTAGTCATTAGACACCTTGTGAGGGTACTAAAATGCGGCGTGCGATGCCTGTTTATTTACTGACTTTTCGTTGGTAACTTCAAAGTCGTAAACCTTTTTATTACCCATTCCTTCCATCAATGACCTGGAAGGACAACTACTTTCGGGAACCTTTGAATGCATGGGACGCGATGAAAGTAAATAAATTGTTCGTTTTTTTCTCTTGGTGCATGTGTGAGACCTTGTAAACGCTGACACAGGCCTGATTTCTTGCTTCCACAGAGCCGTCTTAAGTACCAAAGTGTCAGACTGCCTATCCGAAATAATGTGCCCCTAATGTACCTTTTAACTCAAAATAAGCCAAATACTGCATAAATGGCTTTTCTTAAAATCTATAGGTGACATTCTTTTCCATTTGTATTGCAGAAATCACGAGGCAAATGAACTAGTCCCACGAACTGCAGACTGTGGAGAGATACATTCCAATATTAAACAGAATGTACTTATCCCCCAAAGGAGGCTTAAAAACGAAAGCTGTAGTGGACACTTGCGCGCATCGGTTGTGTGTCCACTTACTGACAGATGTGGAGTTGTAACGAAAGCTAGTATTTTAGGGCTGAATCCGCATTATCCAACTTTTTTCTTATTTCCTCCCTTTATCACCTTTGCTTCATTCCCAAAATTGTGCTTGTTAATAGAATCCACAAAAATGCAGCCATGTATGATTACTGATTGGATGCTCCAAAATTCACTTAATTTTTTTTTATTTGGGGCGTTCGATGGAAAGATCAAGTACTGCCAAAAGCGGCTTTTAATCGTCCCTCAATGCACCTAGTTATGCACAGTTTATCCACTCAGTCAAATTGAGGAAACTGCTGGGATTAGAGTACTTGGCGCAGAACTCCAGTTCCAAAGATAGGATGTCTTCTTTGGTGAGATTTTCCCTATTCACTGACGGAATTTGTAATTCAGAGAGTCAAAGCGATTGTTAAAAATTGAGTCAAGTAGTGGGAGGTAGCCAACCCGCAGAAGAAGTTAGAGCGGGAGTTGAAAAGAAGACATCATGTGGAACATGCCTCATGGTTCACCCTTATTCTAATTTAGTGCCTGAACAAAACATTAAACCTGGTAAAGTTCCCATGGCTAATACAATTTTAGAATGTCCCGCGTGAACGCCCATACAAATCACAATGTTAGCGAGGGGTTGTCTGGGCCAGACGCCTCCCGCCCTTCTGCTAATTTGGGTTACGCTCCAGCTGCTAGAGCTTCTCCTCCCAAGGAATAACAAAAAACGGTCTCTTGGGCATGCAAAAAAGTGAACCTTGACACTCAACAGCTCTGATGCTAAATTTGATATGCTACACCGATTTAAAACTACAAACCACCTCATAGCAACCAATATCTACCCCCACTCATGCTCATTTTCTTCTAAATGTTGCATTTTAATCCCTTGAGAGGAATTTTCAAGAGGTGACTATCATTGAAAATATGAAAAATAAGTAACATTTTCATTATCTGGCGGGTATGGTAGAATCTACACCGATTTTTCCTGGTTATTATAGGATCGGACGGAGATTTTTAACTCATCCAAAGGTCCGAGGTGGCTGTCGTTGCTGCTGTTGTTGTCAAGCGAGTTTGTTGGTCAACAGGCAAGTTTCACATCTACGACATAGTCGGGGGTATGAAGTGTTAAAGCAGCATGTAACACTGCAGAAAGTGCTCTCTGCTAAAAGTTGGGAATTCGAAAACAGGGCATTAGGTCCACAGTTGCACGATTGCACAGAGTTGCTATGGCTAAAAAAGAACATCTTCACACTTAACACTATTGCCAAGTAAAGCTTCGTCAAGGATTTAGGCACTTGACTTACATCCTCCTCCTTCTGACTGGAGAAGAATTTGTTCAAATAAATCAGAATCGTTATCTATTATGAAATGCATAATTCCTATTTAAGGAGTGACTGGTTTTGCTCACAAACTTATTCCCCTCAAGCTTTGACGTTTTGATCGTCATCTGCCAAATCGTCAAAAATTCCGCTTGAGAAAAGGTGTTTGCTTTGCTCAGCTTTCGAGAAGTTGATTTCCAGTGTTGAAGTGGTTGCTTGAATAACTAAAACTTACAAAGCTGCAAAAAATGTCAGAAACAGCACAGATTTTGTGAAACGTACATTAAAAATTGTAGTACTTACTGTTGATTCGAAATTAATTTGGAAGCTCTGAAACACCTTATGTAATTGTGGGGAGTTGCCTTCCCATATTTCGGTTTGATTTATTTACAGCAGCAAAGGAGACTTTCGTGGGAAGCAAAACAGGATAAACATGCTTTTCATGGTCTTCGGCTCAGATTTCTATGTATATGCACGTCTTGTTGTCCTAGCAGAAACAAGGCAAACTAATTTATTTACTGCTGGATCAGATGGATTTGTTCTTATCGTGACCAATTGCTACACATTAATATCACTTTTGCTAGAGCATGCAGAAAAGTCGACGCTCAGACCCAAGGGTTGAAAATGCCATAGCTCTGTTCCATCCAACTCCAGTGTATTGAAATGTATAAGCGCTTTATAAGACGTAGCCTGCCATTTCTTCACGCAGTTATGCGTGAGACTTACTCCTGGTTAGTTTTGCTGCCCGCCCTGCAGCATAATTTTCCCACTTTTTACTCTGATTTGGGGCAAGAGCTTAGATGCAAAGTAGATTAATGATCTTATCAAGTGAACTACATTTCTAGTGGTTTAAGTACATTCGCTTTCATTTCCTTGACTTTTGGAGAGTGTTTTCAGGTTGCAGTTCAGTGTGCGGTAGCGTATGATTTGTGCCCGAAGACACGATAACGCATGCGCTTTTGAAATTGACATTTTTATAGCTGGAAATGAAGAATAAAATACCACCAACAAGCATTACCAGGATGACCCTCTTAAGTAAAGTATTAGCTCTTCCCAACAAGTCGTAGTGCCAATTCCCCAATTTCCTATAGCACCAAAATAATTTAAAATCTCAAGATGCTACTCCTCGTAGATACCGACGAAGTTAACCTACCCCGCCCTTTGTTCTCATGTTGCATCATTACATCAACCAAAGCTGTATGACGCCCAAAATTGCTAGCCCCTTTCACCAGCCGCCTCACTTGCAGGACACCCACCCAAAAGTGGTATCCATTCGATGTAAAAAGTGCAAAATAACACCTCGCAATTCCTCAGGATTTAAATTTTCTACCCCTTTCGTTGATTTCTTAGAATCTCTCAGTTACTCACCTGGGCTGCATTCAGACGCTGCGTCATGGTGCCATTTCACATCACTTTTATGTCAATGCTGGATGTATTCGATTCGTTCAGCTCTGATCTCGCTCTTTTAGTTGCAGGAATGTGGAAATTGAGGAGGAACGCCCACCAAAATTTGGCGTTACCCTAGCAAGGCATTGATTCATTGACTCGCATGATGACCTAGTAGGCACCAACTATATTCTAAACTGCACCCTGAAATATTTTCAAGGACAGCATACAATCTGGTTTGCTTCACCTACAGTAAGCGACACTACAGTATAGATGTAAGCCCCACTTAAGGCTGCGACCTTCACTTATGCATTTCCAATATGTATTGGCAATACCAAATACTATTCCGTTTACATACAAAATCTCTAAAAAAAATAAATAAAGTGCTGCTAGGAAAACTCAAAAAAAATGTAGTAGAATAGAATAAAGGACACGGAATGTCGCATTTTACTTATAAGTCGGTAGATATGAACCGGATGCTCGAATGGCCGCAAGGAGATTGTCAAAGTTGATCAGATCGCTAAATACCTACAAAAGGCAAGAGGCGAGCAATAAACGAAGTTGTGGACACGCAAAAGTAATAAGTCAGGAATCGTAAACATAGCGCTTTAGTACTGTCACTTATAAAATCGGAGAGATGAAGCGCAACGCTGACACGCAAAGCATTTAAAGGGAAGCATTCGTCGGCAAAAAAATGTTGAGTGCTGCAAAAATTCTCAGTCCTTTGCAACTCATCGCTCAGTGTCAGGATTTGTCATGTTTTAGAAATGCTACTGCTATCTCCAATACTAAAATGATTTTGAAAAATGTTCGACATCCAGTCCTATAGATTCGCACTTCAAAAGTAGATTTAGGCAGAACAGCAGTGACCATTGAAGGGTTTAATCATATGTAACTTTACTACCCATTGTGATAAGACAACATTCGTTTCAAAACAATATCTAACTCTTGAAGCCGGACGTTTGCCGACACTGGCCAAAGTGAAATTGCGTGGGCAGATAGTGATGACAAAATTCCCTTTTAAACGTACCAGACAACGTATTTATTAACAAAAATAAGAACTTTGTTCCTTAGCATTTACTATGCCCAGCTTTTAAAACGACTTTATCACCGGTGGTGTCTAGCCTTTGATAGCCGAAATGATTACTCTTGAAGGTAAGAGCAGCACTGATAAAAATAAAGATTCGGAAAATTACCATAAAAGGAAAACTGCCGTTGAACGTTTTGAATCCTGCTCGTCTGCTTACCCAGTCACCAAGTAGAGAAATGCGTGCCAACTAAAAGAATTCCAACGAAATAAAAACACAAAGTTAATGGATCCGAAGAAATTTGTTCCATTGAAGAGCTGAAATTAAACATCGCATTGAAAATGCGAAAAATTCAACATAGCCACCAAGGTCGCAAACAAAATCACGCTTTGTTGTGTCAGGAGCTGATTGCCATCAGAGGCGGGAACTAGGTAGACATCCTAAAACTTAGATTTGGGATAGCAACTCTGACATTTCAAAAATACCTGAATTTTAGAAGTGACACTTGTATTTTTATCCAAACTTAAATATATTTCTGGTGGATGATTCGGTCGTAATTGTGCTAATGCGAAGATCGGATATGAAGTAGGGAGTGAGCAACAAAAAAAGTCAAATTCAGGCTAATGGATTTTGGCTCTTTATAGGCTGTACTTATTCCGATATTTGAAAGCAGTAACAAAACTATCACATAGCTTTAAAAAATATGAAAGTATTTCACCGGTCTACTTCAGGCTGACCGGGATTCATGACATAAGGAAAAACAGAAATGTAACTTAGGCGTTCAAACCTCGATATCTGGCTTGCCACATTCAACCAGAGCAAGGCTCCAAAGGGATATTTCACATCTGCGTAGTTCCTCCACTGGCACAGCGCGAAGCCTGGAACAGAAATGCGCAATATAGAGACCCTGAAAACCCTTTTCCACTCCGCCTTTCTTATCTAACGTGTAAGAGTTTGTCGTTACCACAACGGTGGAGATTACGAAATGTCCCTGACCTGAGTTGTTCACTTCCGTGTTACCTTGAATCGTGAATTGTCAAAAAACTAGTAAGCAAAAAAATTAATAAGAACAAATAATTTGAAAAGGCGTTTACCGGTAGGCCAAATCATGTCACTTAAAAGGCCCTACGTTGAAAAAGGGAAAGTCTTTCTCAAGGGCTTGCGTGATGAGACAAAATGCAGAAAAAAAACAGGGCAGCTTCTACCCACTTAGGATCCATTAACATGTTTTGGCTAAACCAACCACAGGTCAATTCGATGCGAGCTGTATTAAACGAAAGTAGGGTAATGAAAATCACTCCTAAATTACCACAATCAAAATGCTAAGATAACTGTTAATATTGTTTTGAGTGATTCACTTTCTCTCCCTCTCTGTGGGCCATTTTTCCCAGAAAAGAAAATTCGGCAACCGGAAGAAAATAGCCTTTCTGCTGTGAAATGAGGGGACCATCATGTAGATCAAACCTTATTGTATCCTCACCTGGCTGTCAAGGACAAATGCACGATGATCCGCGTTTTGCAAAGAAAATCACAACTAGACGTCATTAAGTGCTCTACTTCGCATTATATTGAATACTTCCGTCCATAAACTACAGATTTCAATAATTCTAACTAGATCCAAAAGTATTATAAAGTCATTCCACATGAAAGTTCGAAATATCATGTATATATTACCATCCCCTTAGCCTTTCATAATTTGCTTTTGTCCTTTCGAAAAGACGAAAACAATATTTAATTTTCAATAATATGCTTTAAGTTTGCCAGGTTCAATACCAAAACATTAGAGGAAAATACCCAGATTTAACAAAACCCATAGATGCCCATCTAAAAACTCTAACTCATTGAAAATCTAATTAAGGGGTGTCGGATTCAACCAGTCATCAGAAACTGACAAAGGTCACATGTATCGCTGATGTCAGATCCAGATAAAATTGGGACGTATTTTTAACACCCCTATTACAGGGCACTCAAGGAGAGCTTTAGTAAACCAACCGCATGAATGACAATTTGAAAATGTTACGTGATTTCCCCATTCCTATCCTCCACTCCAGTCCTCAAGGGCGACCAAGTTCATGTTTCAAGCTTAACACACTTTATTTCGTACGCACGATTACGAATAGAAATTTAACTTCTCTGTTAGTTGCCTAATGTTAACATCACAAAACATCAAATGACCCCTGCGACACCTTTCTTTCGTAATAGTACATACAAGCCAATCAAATGTCCCAATGAAATCGAACCTGAGGTTTGGAATCTAGCCATCAGAATTCAGGAATGGAAGAAAATAAGGAACATTTACCGTAATCTCCAATGTGGTTGAGATTTACTCCAAAACTGGCTGATAGTCACAGCTAATTTGTCAAAAGTATCCGCCGAAGCTTTTTCATCTGACTCCAAGCAGAAAAGCGATACCTGAAGAATTTTGGCATAATGCGAAAGCAGAAAAAAAACTTCTGAATTAAGACAAAGGTCTTGTATCCAAGACATTCTTTAAAAATTGAGAGCTCGCATATAACGTAAGATAATGAGGAAGGGCTACGAACAGACTGATTCAAACTATACGTGAATTCCGATTAATTCAGCAATTTACTAGATAGTGCACCTGGGCATCAATTGGTTGGTTACCTGTCCACTTTTTATGGTATCGCAGCGGCAAACACTAGTAACATCAATACTTTATCTGGAGTCTTTATTTACTACAGAATAAAACGGTGTGAATTAATCATCAAATTATGCATCTTGAGGTATGCAGAAATAATCCTGATGGCGTTTATTCATCAAAGCGAAAAGACGACTTCGACGACCCCACGGCAACGAAGTGAGATAACAGTGTAGCATTCGTAAACCATAATGCACCTTGGAACGGGTTTCTAGAGAGGGCATTTCTTGGCCAACCGAAAACACATGCCACTAGCTGCAGGGAATCGTTAATAATAATAATAATGCCAACATAAGAGGATGATGACCGCCTTAAAATCGGCACGATTTTGAAGAATCGCCTCCGAAGCTATAAGCATGATTGTCACCGAATTTTATTCTCTCTGTTGTAGGATGAAACATGGTAAACAATTCTATTGAACTGTCGAATCATCTCAATCTTTCCCCATTCGACACCTTCATTCTTATCAAGGAATGCGCTGACTGAAAGTGCATTTTACACCAATTAAGGAAAAAAGCAGTTCCTTAAAAAAAACCTTTGTCTTCAAATGCCATAGTTGTGAAAAATCAGGATTGTTTGGTCAACTCTCAATGCTTAGCACACCAAGACATAGTAATCGAAAATAGCAGGAAGAGGCTAACAAAAAAGGCATATCATATACAACTACGATAGTAGAATTTATTGTACCTGGCGAGTTTGTTTGAAAGGATATAACATTGGCGACTTGGCTTCGGAGGCTACAATTAAATAGAGTAGTTTCAGCGATCGTCAAAATTTACCAACTATAAAAAGATAGATACAGCTATCACTCCATTTTGGAAGGATTGAGTTTGATAAGCTTGAATTCGGAACAATTTTTTTCGATTTTACGTCGGCAAATGAGCTAGATGGCATCTGCAAACAATAAACTGGAAGTTTATGAATGGAACAACCGCAGATTTATGCTATAGGCTTCAAATACATAGAACCAATGTGTGCAGAGATTTATCTAATTCACTACAGCAAAATTTCAGCTTTACATTAAACGTAATTGAAATGGGTAAAATCGCCTATGACGAGGTGCGGACAGTTCTTTGTTCTCAATGTTAATTTTGTTGTTGCATACAGTTCGCTGCTGTTGTTTACGAGGCACTAATAGTGAGGCAGAGTGATGTGGTATCATTTTCTCTGCTTGGAAAGGCAGTGATCGTGTTAATTGGACGGTTTTTGCATACCGTAGGTGTAGATGTTTCCCAGTGTGAGAAATTGCAACGGTAGGGGGCATTCCTTATCCAGACAACATCCAAAAAAGGAACCTTGAGACAAAGCAGCAGCAAAACACTTTATTAAACGCAGGGGCAAACAATGCAACACTAAACCACAAGTATACGGATAAGGGTTGAACCTGTCCAATGGTTGAATTATTATTCGAAGAAATCAAGATGTGACTGGCCGTGTCAAAACTTACGTGCGATTTAATGAGAGTCACTCGTTAAACGATTCACAGTTGTATGAAAATTCAGTTCATAAAAACAACTGAAGTTCCGAACAAGTGGAGATAATATGCTAGTAAAGATCATCCATCGTGTACAAACGCATCAAACAGAACCGATATGGATGGTATCTACTGCCACAATCACGTTACATGCATGGATAATCAGAGAACCGTAACGATACTCACCAACGAATGCAGCTAGACTTGCTGAACCAACAAGACAAAGTCGAGTATAGGGGTTAATGAGTGGCTGCCCTCCTTCATTTGGAATGAGGATATCGTCCTTCGTATGCTCGAGTTGTATCACCTTTGATGACGAATAAAAAAGACAATAACGATTTCACTGATTTGATTTGAAATTGAACTATATGATGCTATTCAGCTAGGCCAACATGGAGAAGATACACCCTTACATTAATCACCTTTGACTATAAAGGAACTTACGTGTTAAAGAAACTAATCAGGGAACCAACCTAATGGATGCACCCAAGCCAGTAAAGTCATTGGATAACGGTATGACACAACCGCGTTACATAAAAATGTTGTTCCCGGATGGATGCTCGGTAGTGTGCCGCTCATAAATCATATCATGAAGCATTTCACGATACTACATAAGCAAAATTGAACCATCAAGCACCTAGAACTACATTTGCTTAGCCCAAAAATGCATTTATCCCGATTGCTTAACGGAGGTTAGAGCAATTAATCTGACACCTTAGGATAAAAGATTTCGGCGATGTGGGAGCCTGAGCAATGAAAATATGTTAGTGGCTCCAAAAAAGCCAAATCTCATCAAAATGCCTCCATCTCATTACATTAGGCAAGAACCGGTTTGATTTAACTTTGCGATTGGGAACGTTCACCTGAATTTATTACACGTATTCAGATGTTGTTTTCGTTTATCCTCGACAAAAAACGCTTTCATTGTTCATAGGTTGTTATTGTCAACCAACACATGAATAAAGAACAGAGTTCCTCAATTCCACTCAGCTACCGTGATAAAAAGAATATGTACGATATCTTCGACGATGTATCTCTGGGAGTTTCGTATTTTTTCAACTGCACAACCAGGAGCGCTAAATTTATGACAATTATAAAGCCAAAATTACACCAAAAAAGGAGAAGCTTCAAGAGTCGTTACAATTTTTTAATAAAACTGCCTCAAAATACGTTCAAGAGACTAAAACGTGCAAGCATGAGTTAATTACAACGTAATGCAGTCAGTAAAATTGCATTACAATGCATAATTATCTACGCAACGCCTCGGGCTGTCTTGGTAGCATGGCCTACCATCCATGCCTGTAGCCCTTTATCCTTTCCGATGCTACCAACAAGCCATTGCACTGCCCTAGAATGATATTGCATATTCGGCTGCAAACTTGAGAACTACACACCAACTCTGAGAATGGGGATACGAGTACCGATGAAAATGTTTTGCTTGTTATGCAACGGAAATGGTGAGACTTGAGAAGGCTTGAAACCGCTGACCTCGTCAAGAGAAGGCGTCCATGCGCAGGCCTCAGCAACCGGCAGACGAACTAGGTCTGAGAGTGCGCATCTTCGGGGCATGGTTCCCAACATCGATTCTACTTCTCGACCAAGAAGCGCCAAGAGACCCGACATCTCCTGGGTGAAAGCTGCCAACTTTCCCGTGAAGTAGGTCCCGCAGTCCCTTTGGGTGGTTAAAATCAAGTAATGCTGGACCTCCAAATTAACACAATACCTATAAACCTCGCCGAACTTTGATGTAAGATCTGAAAAGGTTGAAGGCAGTTAAGGAAGTTTGTTACGCCAGACAAAGAATCAGAGGACACCAGTTTATAACAGTTATCGACCAATTTTGTGGTGTTAATATAGAACTAGATAAAACCATGATCAGTGTCGACGAATCGTTGTTCTAGTGAAGAAAACTAATGGATAGTCATTCCTCTTCATAATCTTGCATATGATTTACTAGTGCTTTTTAGATTACGTGCTAAGGCACTACGGCTGCCTTGAAATCTACAGTGGAACAGAACTACGACGGGGTAGAGAAAAACGAGGAGACCAGATGAGAAAAAAAGAGAAAAGAGGAGAGAGTCGCGTCTCCTTCTATAATTAACAATGAACTAATATTCGTGGACTTTGGATGCCAGCGAGACATAGAGGCTAATACGTTAATAAATCTAACCGGCCGTCACCAAACACTAAGGTAAACGAATAAAAACACCCATTTTAGATCAGGTTAGTTAAAATTTGGATGAAAAGATACTATAAAGATAAGAAACCACCAAAAACAACCAATAAACCGTAATTAACCCTGATCTAAGTGTAGTTGTAAGACATTTCTAAACTCGAAGAGTATAGTAACGCAGTAATTTACGCATCCTGGAGAGCTCTTTTCCTTTCTCACTAGCTAGAGAAACAGAAGGTGAAGGATGGTGATTCTGAACACTTCTGCCACTTGTTTCTGCCTTAGTTAGGACAACGTAGTGGTACCAAACTTGTCTCTTCAGCAGCTACACACGGTTCCTCTGCGTTAAAAAAAGAAATCGAGGCATAAGTGTAAAATGGTAGGAGAAGGTAATTACTTACTTGTAAGCGGTCAAGTCGTTCAAATCGGCGGCCTTAATGGCGCCAGGAGGGAGCACTGTGCTTTTGGAGGTATCGCCGAACCAACTTTCAGACGGAAGGGCACTCTACCAGTCGAAGTAGGTAAAACAAGATAAATCAACCTAACTGATGGAAGGTAGAGGAATTATCGCTCCAATTTGCTTATTTTACGAAGACAAGATCAAATTCAAATTAACAAATAGTTTCTCTTGCATAAAGATTTACGTGAGGTTTTTATCACCAAGACAGCTCATTTTGAATACCGACCAGAACGAATACCATAGCATCGCAATTATTTGGTGGAAAGAGATAGTCTTTGAAAGAACATTTGTAAACTTGGAATATGCGCAACCGAAGATGCGTACATGGTGCAAACAGGGGGTCAAAATAAAGGAGAAGGGCGTTAGGAAATCCCACCAAGCTAATTAGCGTCCAACAATTTCCCTCAACCAAATCAGCGACGAAAAGTTCATTATTTGTCCCTGATAATGGCAAAAGCTGGGGAAAACTCACATCAATCCTGTCAATACCTTAGCACATAAAAGAAGTGGCATTTGGAGAAAGTGGAGAGTACTGGCACAAACTTCTCAGGAAAGTGCTACGCTCGGTATTAATTTACACCCAATTTTAGTTGTATCATCTAGTACACGCACCTATACTATGCGAATTCTGGTTGGAGTGGAGTAGTAATGGCATTGACTGGATAGGTGGTCTAAGGGAAAGCATGAGATTCTCAAATAAATACTGACTGCGGATAAGACTTCTGCTTTAATCATTGTTTATTAGTTGCCCTAAAATCGTTGGCTGTTTCGTGAATGTTACGAGTGCAGAATTTTTGGAATTGCCTCCGCAAGAGAAAATGTGGAAAATCCATGACGATGTAATCTTCCAGACTTAAAGTAAAGATGTGATTTTGTGTTGAAGGATTCTGAAGTGCAATATTTGACTTGTGAGCTTTAATTTTCAGATAACCGTCGTTGTTACGTCCTCTAATTGAGGCTAGCATCATTATTTTAAAATAAGTAAGGAATTTCAAATTTGATAAATAAAGCAGCATCCTCCGCCACTTTCGTGACGCAAGAAAGTTTTCGGTGAGACCTGGTTTTCAATTCAAATGCCCTTCCTCCCTAGTGTATTGAGATAATGGCCATAGCATACTCAGAAATTCCCATAGCAACGATTTATTGGACCTTTATTGTTGGTTAATAATAGATACGTTGGGTTACAGGAGCATAAATTTTCAAAAAAAAACATGCATGTAATTGTGCAGAAATGAAAGCGCCGCTCAAAGCCCAGCAGTAATTTGGATTCAAACGAGTTTTGTAGATCCTGAAACTTTGCTTCCAATCCATCAGTCCGAGATGGATAGGGACCTTTTTAACAAACTCTTCCAAAGCCTCGTACGTAGAAACTACTCCAGCTAGCGACTCGAAAAGTTAGTAAAACACCAAAAATAGACTTCCTTCTACACACCTAGTTAAAAAGTGACCTACAATTGATCTACTGCTGACATGGCAGAGTTTTGGGATGATTTTCGCGTGACAGAATTAACTAGGAAAACCATTTATCCAAAAACGTGCACAAGATTCCGCTTAATGAAAGCTGTCATTGAGTGGTCAATGGGAGATGAAGCCTATGGCTACATGGGAATGGGAAAACGGAGGACTATTTGGAATGCAGCATATCGACGGGATGTTGAAGTGACACTCGCAGCATGAATGCCATTAAATAAAACTAATTACGCTCACAAATACATATAGAGCTCCACCTTAAAGCTATGGCATTTTCGCTTCCACATTTAAGCATTGGAAAATGGTGCCTTTTCTCCTTGTATTCAGAAGTACTGAAGCACTGAAAATGGGCACGCTCTAAGGATTAATGCTTTTGTGACGACAATGATTTCTTAAGGATCTGCTCAAATTTAGAAATGACTTCGTAGTTGAAACCTTACAACGTCCGAGAATTAAGTCATTTGCCTCGGATAAAAGCGTAAAACGCAGAAGGGAAGAAGTTGTTCTTACCTGAGAATCTACCCAAAATGGAATCTCAAACTCGCCACCAAAACATTTGTGATGCAAAATTCTTCACTTCAAAGATTTACTAAAGATAAGTTGCAAAAGAAGCATTTCTCCAATAGCAAGCTCAATAGGCAAAATATTGGCAGAAAACCACCGTCATACAGAAATGGCTACAACGACAAAACTATCTAAAAATCAATTCAGGTAATGATAAACGCTGAAGCATGGAACGGGTGTGAGGTGTAGAGCTCAACGACTTGACTAAAAAAGGAACTTTAAACCCCGAATTTCCCACCACAACCAGCTTCGCATAGTGTCCTGCACCGCTGGAAAACATAAGCAGCTGGAATTTCAAAAAAAATTTAGATAAGGTGATTACCTAATAGACGGAATCATACAAAATCCAGCTCAAGTACAACGTCAAGTAAAAACTACGATACTAGGCTGCAGATTGGTTGTGGCCTTCCCACATTAAATTTAACGAAAAAAATCGGAGAAAAATGATCATGTTTCAAGACAAAGAACACCCACCTCAGTTTCTCGCAGTTTGTTTGGCAGCCTCAAATGATCCTCCATAAGGCTGAAAGAGAGATTTCTATGAAGTTCTTTGCACCTATTCTTCGCCTCCTTGATGCGCTTTGACGCGGCACGAAGGTGAGCCAGGCGCTGAAAGAAAAAGATTTATTCGAAACAGCCATCAGTCGTCACGGCTTAGGTTAGATCCGATTACAAGCAGCTGATAATGAACAGGAGCTGATTCCCGTTCAGACTCGCTATCGTAAATTTGCTTCCTCTCAAATCTCTCTGAAAGACAGCCACACAAACACTAAACAGGCTCAGCCAAAAAAAGTTTAGGGGTCTCATCACTATAGAAGAGAAAATGAATAAAGATGGCAAAACTAACCCCCTCGTCGCCTATCTTGCTAGCTTCCTGGAATTCTGCGTGGAGGTTCTGACGGTGGGTTTCTAACCGCTCTATCTCCTGTTTATAATCGCAGACCTCCCGACTTTGCTTAGTCTAAAATATTAATGTTCAATAATATTTTAAGGGTCAAAGTATAGGCTTCAATGGACAAACCAACGGTGGCTGTTAATCTTCAATCTACTTTGAACTACTTCCAGAGTAAACACACCATATGTTCAAAAAATCCACTGTCAAAGACGTCGGTTAGACCCCTGAGTTTAACGCTGTGCGCCAATGCAGTCACGTTGAAGTCTGGTTGAGCCTCCACGGCAGGTGTAAAGTTCTCATCGATCCGATGGAGTGTGGATCCAGTGGGTAATACCGCAGATTTAAACGTCGGTATGGTCAATCCCCGCCGGAAAATTCGCTCAATCAACATATTCACACCTGGTAAGTGATCGTGAGGTAGTGTTTACTGAAAGAAGCAGAGTAGCTACTTTGTAATCTGAACTGCATGAACTGCAAGATAGGCACGATAAGGTGCATCTAAACGTAGTCAATAGCATTATTTTGCTGCAGCTCATGGCGATGCAATGCTCTCTTTAATGCTAAAGTGTATAGCCTCGGCATCCTCCTATTCCCCTTAATCATGGAATTAAGAACCATAAATAGCCGGATCAAATAGTAGCAGTAGTAATCCAATAGTATCTACCCGCTCAATTCAATGATAATTCACCGATGCATGGCACTCGTGCATTTTTCTGTGAGAAATTTCAAATTGCTTTCAAGCATAGCTGGGACATAAAGGCTTTTGATAACATCTTTAAAGAAATCATACATTACTTGAACCGAAAATTCGTTCCATTTTATTGAACAGACCGGCTAAGTACCTTTTAGTAACAACAAACACTGTGTCTCAATTCAATGGTTTCGCAAATAAAATCCATTAGTTTATGGTTTAAGGGGAAAAATTACAAACCCAGATTTCACGGAACACGTGTCCTACAGCCACAAAGAATGCCATAGCAATTAAAAGAAGAGCACAAAACTGTGCCTATTTTAGTGCTTCAGTCAGTGGAATGCACAACCAGACCACGAAACTCACGTTGTTTGCAGTCATTTGTTTATACTTTTGAAGTAGAACGGCTTCGATGCCTACTGGCACATACTGGACTGTAATTCTCCTTTCTGCGCCCATTAGCAGGCGTACAGCAAACAAGATTTAGGCATTATTGTGAAAAACAATTATTAATCCGAAATTTTTGAGGTCACCACCCTTTTAGTGAGTGACAATGACATGAAATGTCGGTGGAATGACTGCCCATCTGTGAGCTAATTCCTTCTGAAATTTCTAAAGAAATAAGCCCCATTAACGAAAGAAAGAAAAGAGGGGAAACCAAAATACCAGCTAAATACGTAAGCGGAAAAACTGAGCTGAATTTAATTCAAATCAATTTTAACAAGAAACCGAGAACCCGCGAAAGTTAGAGCATCACTTCAGCTATTAAATATAGCGCTTTGTTTTCAAAAATAACGCAATCCCATTATCAGTGCACACACACTCAAGAAGAGAATGCGGATCAGAGCTTTATTTACACGTCTCGATCTCACGAAAATACGGGCGGTCGGATGAAGGGGGGAAAAGGGAGGGTTTTAAAGCCTTCCAAATCCCCTTATCACTCCACCTCGTGTCGATCGAGATCGGCGTAGACACGTCGCAACTTCTCCTTCTTTTTACGATTGCGTCCCACACCCACTGTTCCCGCTGTCCCCATCTTCACCTCGCTGGCCTTTTTGACCTCAGAGAGTTGTCGCCAGGGCTTCTTGCCCACGGAAGAAGAGCTGGTGGCGCCTAAGAGAAGGCTGGCCCCACCCGCCGTCGTGCTCGACGCCACCGTTGACCAGGAAACTGTTGAGACAGCGTCCTCATCACTGTCGTCCTCGAAGGTTCGCGCCATCGATGCAAGCTTCTTTTTGGAACGAATTAGTGGATTTGCACCCACCAATGATTGCTGCGTGCGATGAAGGCGAGTGTGATAAAGTCCAGTTAGTGATGCCAACGCATTCAAAAAAGTGGGAGACAACTTTAGAGCATTACAACGAAACAAAAGGGGTTCTACATTATAAAAGGGGGGAATGGAAATCCTATGATGAGAAGCTTAATGCCTTGATTTATGCGAAATTGTTTTCCAGACTAAGTTAAGCACTACACAGATCCAACCAAATGTCACTGAGGTCGATGTGCGTAATTGCGATGCCAGATGCAAGGCATAGTATCCAAGACAGGAAAGTAATTCAATAAAAGTCATGCTCGTGCTTACCAGGATAGTTAATGAAATTGGTTCATCAAAAAGGTAAGTTTAGGTACTGATAGCACAAAAATAGGCCTATCATCGAACCATAAGTGCTATTTTGAGTTTTGATGAGCGGCTATAAAAATATTCCTAGTTTAACAATCTGACCGCATATGGCTGTCAATTCTGCATTTATTTAAGGCAGATTCTTCTAAAATTTGTTCAAAGTTGCTTTTTGTGGGGGCATTGGCTGAGTTTTGATGGCAGTTTGTGATATCCCTATTTAAACTTCAAATAAATTTCACTTTTCGTGCAAAGAAGCCCTTTTGTCGGACCAAAACTTCAGAATCTGACTCAGGAAAGTCTGCACTACAGGGGTAAAGGAGCTCTTCAGCTCCTTCCGCTTTTCTAACAAGTCTGAGTCCACTTATACAAAAATAACTCGTCCAAATTTCAATTGATTGTCAATATGACTCGCGAAAATTGAAAAGGTTTTGATACAAAGAACAATCGCGCGGAAAAAAACGGCTTTAAAGAAAGGAAAGTAAATTTGGTTTAACGGATTGCCTTCTTATTAAATATTTTTCAACACAGGAGTATATTTTGCGACTCATTGGCCCCATTACCTCCTTGCACTCTATGTGAATTAGGTGGTTGCCTGCCTCAGCTTGGTAATCAGTCGTATACGAGGCACGATCCACGAGGACACGCCTATAGGTATTCGCACCAACTGCACTTGACAGCACATACAAGTAGAAGAGGATTAACCTGTGAGGTTAGAGCGATTCGGTCAAACTCTGTGAGAATGTTTTCCCCTTCCTCTCCTATCGCCGTCGTTCCCTTTCTCTCTGCACCGGCACGACAATCTCGGTGATGATGAAGTCTAAACCACAGTTTGTGCAGTTCCGTGGGTGCGAGGTAGGCTGAGAGTCGAAGCAACACCTTAGCTTTCTCACCTTCCACCAATTCACCTCTTTTCTCCTCCTCCTCCTCCCCCTTCAACCGCTCTGCCGCTCCCATCACCTGATAGTCGGTGGCATCAACACCGGGTGGGGGATGGCAGTACCGCAGACGGCCCTACAGAATGCAATAAGTGACCACTATCTCCACTATCAGCAGCGGCAGCAGTAATAGCAATAGCATTGAGAAGAAGATCGTGAATACCCCCTCTGTGTCCGATCACGGGGAATATTTGAAGGTAGCACTTGGAGAGCGTCTTGAGATGCTGTATTTAACGACCAACTCCACATATACGTGGTGCTGTGACTCGGTTCATGATAGCTGATTGCTCCAAATCCTATAGCGAGCAGTTTGATGTGGTTGAAGGGAGTGAAAAATGGCTAGAAGCTATTGGTGATTAAAGATCAGTTGGATTTGTTGATCTTAGGGCAGTAGTTGAGGTGGTCAACTTGATAACGCAAATGCTAGCGTCGTATCAGAGCGATAAAACACCTAAGCCGTGACGACTGACTATCCTCGGAGCTCCTTGTGGCTGGAAATTCCAGTACCATTTTTACTGTCAAAAAAATGGGGGTTAGCACTACGCCCTGATAAAAATGTTCGGATTGATTAGCCATTATTAAAATCAAAATGCGATGTTTGTTAGGTTGGGAATCTCAAACATATCTAGGGTTTTTTCAATGGTACAAACCACAATCGCTTTGAATCCTTGAACAATAGTGGCACTGAATTAATGCTCAGTTGTCTAGTAATTAGGACGAAAGGAAAAATCGCTCGATGGCTCACCTTTACGTAGTCCTTGAGGATAATACGAGCCGCACGGTCGTAATGAGGATTGCCTTTAGCAGACATAAAACCACGGATACCTGGAAGCAAAAAGTATGTGCGTGTCAAAATCACTTGTTGGAATGTCGGTCCCTATAAAAAGGATTAAATATGATTTGTGCAAAAAGTTATCTGTTTCCTACACCTCCGTATTTCAATCACCATTAGGTGTGACTCAAAATGGGGCGGACTGGGAAAATTGTTCCAGAGTTTCAGCTAAATTAACTAAATAGTGACTAAAGTGGAGTTTAGGAGAACTGTGAAGTGACATTTTAACCGGTAAAGTTGCACTATTTCGCTGCATTGTGAATCAAAAGAGGAAAATATTGCGACGTTATCAAAGACTTAGGTAAGGAAACCACAAGCAAAGCTATTTTAGCCATTGAAAATGTGACAAAGAAGCGTTGTAACACCACAAGATGCATGCTTGTAAAACATGCGAGCAAATCATACAGGCGTAGGCGGCAAGCAATTCATGAGGCGTCGGTGGTCGATTGGGGTCTTCAAACTCCTTTGGCGGACGAATAAAGATACCGTAGAGGGTGGTAAGTACCTCTCGTGGAATCTGCTCGCATATCTGTGGACGGATTCGATGGTTACAGATTGAGAAAAAAAACCCCATCTGTTCAGGATAACTTAAATCAACCAATTTGACTCGGCTCATGGTGTTATGGTAAACAAATAATAAGCAGAATACAATAGCTATAAAGCCCAAAACATCGTTTTACCCAATTGTACTGAATGTAATCCACTTAAGTTCATTGCTTTGAAATGCAATACTGATTTTAACAGTAGGCCCAAACAAAAGACATCTGATCTCTTTAAAACACTTTATCGCAGGCAAAATGCAAAAAAGACTTGAAAACACGACTAATGGTTCTCATTTTTAATTTATGCGCAACTACAACAAATTTGGAGTAGATACAAAACTTACAATGCGAATTGGGGCAATGTAATCTCGCATTTCGTCAATTGGAAGGATACCAGCAACAACTAGATCTTCTTGTGTGTAGACGAAGGAGGGCATCACCATACCTGGGCAGTCGCAGAGTTGCAGATCTGGTTGAAGGAATATAGTCTGAGTGCAAAAAAAGGTTTAAGATGAGAAATTACAACACGATGCAGGGGTACGCAGAAGGCCTGAAAACTCACCTGAAAGTGCTTCGTTTTGCCAGGAGTTGCTGAAACTGGAGTCTTCTTTGCGCCACACAGGGCATTGAGTGTGCTCGACTTACCCACGTTTGGATAGCCCAGGAATCCAACCGTGAGATAGGGACAATCCCCACGTTTCGTCCCCATATGAGTCAATTCAGCTATTAGCTCATGCACTGACAGTACGTCGCAACCATTAACCACCTTGGTTTTCTCCTCTTTCGAGACGTCGGCCGCACTGAACGATGAAATAATGTCTTAAATACAACCTATGACTGATTTCACCTAGCACATTCACAATCAGCGTCGTATTTCTCGTATGAAGCATCAGTTTGCGGCAAATAGTTGAGAAAAATGGTGTCACAGATAAATTGATTGAATTTAAGGCATTAAAAGAGGCCCAGGATATTACATTTTCCCGTTAAACAGAAAATAGAATTAATGTAACGGAGACCCACCTATTGTATGACTCACTTGAAGTTCCCGCTTCACCCTCCTCCTCGCTTTCACCGTGCAGTGTCGAGGCTTCAGATGAAGTGAAACCCGATTCATCAAAATCGTTGCACATTTCGTCTATACTAAGATAGCCTTGTAGTTTTTTGCCCTCCAGCTCTTCCTGAGTTGCTTCCGGAATGCTGGGATGGTCGTGTTCTTCCTTGATAGTTTGAGTATGAATTTGATTTTTGCTATTGAGTGCGGAGAAAAATAGAGCTCGAACACCAACAGAATCAAAGTATTTTGCCCAAGAATTCCTATGCAGAAAAGAAATACAAATATTTCTATGCTTCATACAGACACGGCCGTACACACCACTTGGGGGTGAAACACACCTTTGATCACGTGTTAAAAAGTCGGACTTATTTATGAGAACTACAGTTTCTTTATGGGAGTCGACCTCCCTGATATAGTCATTAAGACTGGTAGAGAAGAAAAGGAGAGGCTGTCGAGCGTCGACAACTTGAACTAGGACGTCACTCCGTTCCACAACTTGCCACAACTGACGCCAAAACTCCAAATTGCGCTCGTAAGGAGTTATTACAATCCCATCAAGCTGTTCCAATCTAAGAACAAAAGAAAATTGTTTTACGTTGCCCTCCAAAAATGAACTAAAAATAGGCATAAAAACTACTTTGCGAGATCCCGACGCCAAGATAGGTAGGCTTCCTGTTCGGCACTAGCTATTTCTTCTTTTTTCATGGTTCGATCTACTTTTGGTCTACATTCAAAAATGTAACTCATCGATGGACCAAGCGTTCAAACCTTTTAAGGATAATTAGAGCGCTTTTATTTTGCTCCATTAAAACTTGGCGTCTTGCTCTCTCTTCCGGAGTTATTACGCCGACAATCTCAGCCTTTGATAAAACCCTAATATTCGCTTTCTCTAATCAAGTAGAGTGAGCACATGTGCATTACGAGCCGCAAAGTCCCTATTGGATAGATTCGCAGTATGCAAGAAATCATCCAAAGTCGTCTCTTGGGTAATGGATTTTATGGGAGGACGGCACCAATCAGGAGAGTCTTCAAAGGTAACAGGGCTCTAGACAGGAATCAATTAGAAAGCTGTTAGGCACCTACGAAAGAGTGCCTATCCTTGCGCTTTTTTTGACGAACAAGAGCTCTACCGAGATCCTTCTTTTTTGGCATGACTGACTCAAGCCTTGCACACTGATTGGCAAACCTATGACTTCCGAAAGGTTGCAATTTATTTGAATTGACTTAAACGAATTTAAATTTGTAATTATTAGTTCTGTGCTTTTTCAATCCTTTAACTTTTAAATTTGCAAGTATTTTTAACGTAGTGCTGGCGCATTTAACTTTTGCGGCGATATATTTTCTCTATCTGAAAAGTGGCGCCTATTTAGATCCTTAAACACTTTATTAAAGGCGCTTCTTAAGGTCGATGCTTACGAGAGCCCCCATATCTCCAACGCTTGGGTTTTATTTGCTACTATCATTTATTAACTTCCCACCTTATTTGGGCAAATTCGTCACATAAGCGTAACGAACTTTGGTAGCAGGGCGTTATGTTCTTGCCCCTAGTTTACGCATCTGTAATGTAGTTTTGGCATCAGGTATGCTTTAGGTCATGTTCACTTGTATGATCGATGGAGCTCTTTCACCCTAGAATGGAGACAGACGCCATTTCCAAATAACATTCACCCCTTCCCACTCTAAACCTTTTAGAATTTGTAAAGGCACGATACCTGATCAAAATGCGTAGTTCCGATCTTCATAAGGGCTTTAGGGGTACTAGCTTGGCCTAAATGTCAGGCCGCTTAGCATTAGTCCAGTGGTGGATGCCAGAAGTGGTCTGTCAGTAAAATCAAGTGTTAAACTATTTGCGGTTTCGGTGACTTGGGTGGCTATATTGTACTAGCCGGTTGGCCGGCCTCCGGGACGTGTCAACAGCTCCCATGCCCTCTGTATCCAGGATATATATATTCTGCCCTAGTGCTATACCTTCTTTTACCTTAAAGGAAGTCTCAGAACGCTACAGTTACACAGCAAAACATGATTTCTTCTTCAAACAATTTTTCTTGATCTAGAGCTTCGAGGTTGGAAGTAGAGGGTAGAATAAAGAATACTATTGCTTCTGTGATAATGGCAGGCATTCCTTCCTTTGAGATGGATTTGGAATCAGCACATGGCTTCCACACGCCATGTTTAACTTCTGCTTCCACATTTAGCTTTCATGGATCAGATTTCGTGCTACTTACACTACTCTCAAACCATTTCAGGTTTTAGTTAAAACTGCCTTAATCCTGGAGCAGCCGAGGATCATGGTAGTGATCGACAAGATCAGGAAAATGGCGTCTTCCGTGAATCATCACTGAAAAAGTTCAAGGGATGAACAGTATTACCAATGAGATGAGGGGTTCGCTCAAACACTGCGGTCAGCTGGTGCAAACAACAACCATTCCTGCAAATCGCTGGGGAACAAGGCTAGTTGTGTAGTTTCCTCTACTACCATTACTGGTGCAGTTAATTCAGTAATAAATTTCGAGGCTTTCATGTATCTTGGCTAAAGAATAATTGGACATCGTTACAGGTTGCTGAAAAAAATACCGCTTGGGTAGCGAAATTCCTTGCATGTCTAGAGGTGAATTGGAATCCAACCTTTGGGGACTATTTTTTACGTAGCCTCAAAGCTCTTGCGGAAGATACTTTCTCTACCCACCAAACCATCCAAGCCATGGTGGTAGTTCCGGTAGCGATGACATTTGTCAGCAATATCCGCAACGTTCCATTTGAAATCATAGCATTAAGTGTCAACGTCTTTGCCGACTTTTACTGCCTAGCCACGTTACCAGTAACGAGAGAAAAGAGCTTCGATGTAGGTGATTGGGAACACTACTGTATTCGCATGGCAGGGGTTTTATCTAGGACGAGCAAGTAAGATGGAACACGATGGGTGTTGGTAAGGCTACATTGATCTGGTAGCCACATAAACCTACGCAAGCCACGCTCTCAGAACAGGTAATTTAGTCTAAGAGATGCTCAAAGAAGTCACAACGTCTCTAAAGTCACTATGGAACTCGGTGAGTGCTCTTATTTCCAAAAGAAGGTAATCTTCAGCCTTGGGTCGGTTATAGGGAACCATACACAGTGAAAAAGAAGGAGTCCTTGCCCTTGCCCCAAATAAATGAGTCGTTATATTCCCTACACGCGCGAAAGTCATTTGGACGTTGAATTTAACATCTTGATATTGGCAAGTGGCAATAGTAGAAATGGACTGAGAAAAGACGGCTTTTACAGTATCCAACGTGTTTTACGAGTTTTAGATTATGATTATTTGACTATGTAGTGCAGTGACCACTCCGTCAGACCCCGAATTACCTGTACTAGATTCAAAAGATCCCACTTCACAGCGATTTCACCACTATGTTATGTGGTTATAGGGCCCCCGGGAGAGCAGGCATTGATATGTTAGGTATTTTATAAAAGCGCCTATTCGGAACCCTTGAAGGCTCAAGAGGGTGGAACAAGCTTAGCCAGTGGAACTGTGAATACGAAGTTCTTGAAATTGCGCATAGCAATTAAGGTGTTAGGATTTAGAGTCTTTTTTGGATGTAGACCTACAGAGATCTTAAAAACGCGCAAGAGAGCTGGCCATTCATAAGGAAGTTGATAAGTAGAAAGGACAAATCAAACTTTGATGAAACTGCTCAAGTTTCCCGCTGGGGGCTCTTGATCGCAGGATTGGGGTTTGTGCATTTACTAATGTCTTCTTGCTCATAAAGCCATAGCCCATACTTTTTCGTCATTCCACCAATTACAGTGACAGCGTTAGTTGATATTGTCTTATCATCGTTAAAGCACCAAATTACGGCTGCGACTGAATAAAAAACGCCAATTTGCAACTTTTCACGCGAACCTCCAGGCCTACCATATCCGGGACAAGAGATAAGTGCAGCCATTGTGACGCCTATCAAGAAGGAGATCTACTGAAGCTCTATAGGTTTCCTTCTACTCCTTGTGGTACATTGCAAATTTAATCAGTCTTAAAGCGAAAATGCATGTCTAGTGATAAAAATAACTTCAATCCACAAATTGCTTGATCTGCAATGCACAGGTCACCGCACAATTACTCATGCTCCGGCATTATAAAGGTACTTCATCGGCTAAATACGAGGGCGAAATTTTAGTGTTAACAGAAGAAAGAGCTTTGACAAAAGTAAAGTGTAAAGGCGAAGAGATCAGAGCGACTGGACCATGCAGCACATGATTTTTGAAGAGGTTTTTAAGGTAGGGGACGGGCGAATTCGACCCGCCCTGTGACCGAGATAACCTCATTGATTACCACGAAGGGGGATGCCCAATTCCACTGTTAAAGTGTTTGTATATTCCCACGCCCCATCAATAAATAACGTCTTCTAAAACCATTCTTCTTGACCCAGGTGTATGAAAGCAAAGGTAGAGGAGGGAAACGTCAAAACTGCTATAATTCTACTGTATGCTGTTTGTTGTAAAAGTGACCACGTCGGAGTGGGGCATTTTGCATAGCGGTAATGCTGTCACTGCATAGTTGTAATTTGAATCGGATAAGTGGGATACAAGATTTGGCATAAGACTTCTATTACTTCTGGATTGGTTGGATAACTTCAACTATGCGAAAAGGCATAATGGTATAAGTAAGCCTTAACTGTTTGGATACACAAATTGAATTTATGGCTGTCCATGCAGAGGGACTGCCTTATAAAGCAACTAAAATCCAAATTTTCACAATAGTTTGTCTTCATTGATATTAGGCGTATTTGAATCATAGTATGCCTTTGAGACCTTGGCTACTATTCCGCTCTGGTCTCTCCACTTTTATCATTCGGTGTACTATACATGCGCCTTCCGTGTTTCATTTCCTCAGGCATCCGAATTTGGCGTTTTGCGCTGTTGGCAGTATTTTGCAGAAGACTGGGCATTCTCACATCGGCTTTCAAGAGGTGAATGTTGCTGGAAGCCTCCAGTCGCTTTCGGTAGCCCCAAGTGGAGCAGCTCTTGCATGCTCTTGTTACATCCTCTTGACTGAACGAACACCCACTCCGTGGCATGGGATTCGCCGGTGTGACCATCTTCTGATCAAACTTGATGTGAGAACCATCCCGTGCTTGAGCGTCCACTTCCACCAATTGTGCGCATCCATTGTTTTCATTTATGTCCTGATTAAGACAGGAAACTTCACCCAGTTTCCTCAATGGCGAGGATACCTTTAAGGATTTTTCAGGGGATCGTGAATTACTACTTTGTTTTACTTTGAATAAAGTTAACAAGGATCTTCCTCTCCTAATACTACTGTTTGTCTTTGATATCGGGGAGCTCACGCCTACTTTGAAGTCAATTTCTTTGTTATTGAGTAAAACTGAATCGGTATCAGTGACACTAAAGGGGGTGCCATTTTTCCAGCGTCTTTTAAACTTTTCCACCTTATGGCGCCTTAAAGATGGCTTCTCTATGCTTCCCCTGCCACTGATATCAGATGTTTTCGATTTCTGTTCCAAGCATCCCACAGAAGTTCCAGCATTTGCATACCAATATATGGAGCTATCAAGGTCTGCCTCCACAAATTGAATATATTCGCTTTCCGCAAGTGCATCTAGCGGAAAATCGGTGTCGAAGTTTAGTTTTTCACAGTCACCTGTTAATTCACTGTTTGATCCACGCCGAGGAGTTACAAATTTACTCAACATGTTAGTTAATCTATTCTTCAATCTAAAATTTCCTATAGAGCGATTTGACTGCAAAAGTTTTGACACCTTATTAGGTAGAATCCAGGGTTTCTTTGCACCTTCTTTCCATCTGTGGGACTGCTCTGTTCCAGAAGGGGCTGTCACTGACAGTCGATTGAATTCTACCATCGATTTCAGCTTTGTTGGAAATACGATCTGTGGAGAACGGGGCAAGGTGATGTAGATGGTGCGCACACTTGCTAGACTTTGTGATCGGAACACGTAAGTGGCGCAAAAGATAGTTGCCCGTTCCGAGAACCCGCAAAAGTACTGCAGAATGCTCTCCTCACGAATTTCAGTTATAATCGGTGTAACTAATGGACAGTGGTCATTGCATAATGGTGAGATCAAACACTGTTCGTCTGTAGAAGTAGCTTCTGGTAAATCCGCTTGATAGACCCTATCAATCACATTTCCGCTGGATCTTAAGGATTGAATAAAGTTGACGTTGCGTGTACAAATTTCGAAAAAATTCTCCAAACGCAACATTACTTCATTGAAGTTCTCTAAAATTAAGTTTCCATTTTTTAATCAATGACTTTTATGACTGATTTATCGGTTAAAACTTATGTTACAATCCTGAAAAAGCTGTCAAACAAGATGTACAGTAGTTCCTGTGGGATTATTTGAGTGACTCCAGAGCATGATAACTAGATTTCAACTTATTCCAATCAGGGCAATTAAACTTATCATCGACTTTAAGAAATTCCTCAGACGATCCTAGATCCCCAGTTGAGGATTCCACAGCTTCTATTATGTTAATGCAATTTTGCTTACTATTACCTGTGGATTTGAAGCATTGCTCAAGAAGCAGTCTTAGATCCATCTCAATATTGAGAGTTTCAACAGGATCAGCATTGGAAAGTGGGTCCTCAATTTTGGCAACGACAGCGGCTTCGAGTGGAGACGTTGCATCTCTCATGTCAAATTTCTCCACCTTGAGCAGGTGGTTATTATTGTTATGATTGTCATCTGGTATTATCTTTTAAATTAAAAACACCCACCAATAACAGGATTTTTAAAGTGGCTAATATGTTAATATATTAATCAACCGGTAAATTTTAAATAGTAAGGATATTAATGGGAACAATTCTAAATGCATCTTTATTAATGCGTGTGCATTTTAAATGATCTGACAGAATGTTTGAATTCTCCCTTAGAAGCAGCACATTATCCTACCTCTTTTTTTCTTCGTCTTTTGCATGTTAGCTGCATCGTCACACTAAGCCTTGGCGACTTTTTCATGAAAGTCTCCGAGCCTCCGAAAAGCCGCGAAAACAGTGCACTCAGAGTGGCATCCTTTATATTCATAGTGAGGTGATCACAAAGAGTTGACGGAACATTCGTTCACAATAAGATTTGGCGCAATAATAATCTGCTCGCGAGGGCCACTTGTAAATGCTCAAAACAGCACACCAATATGCTCAGCACCCCAACGTCAATAATTGTCAAAAATCAATAATCACGTAGTTTTAAAATTTATATTGTTTTAAAACTAAACCTTGTCTCCCTAATGGGGGCGTCTGCTAAGTACTTTCGAAACCTAAGTTCACTCGCCAAATGTCTGAAGTGACTGCAGCTCGGTGCTGGTGATTGTTTATACGACAAAAATGGCTTAATTTTTCTACAAAGTTTACATTCTCCCTTGCATTATTTTAATACTTTCTCTCCTCTGAGTCTCCTCTGAGGGTAATCGTGTTTTGCAAGCAATCCCTAGTTGGTGGTAAATTCAAGTGCTACTTCTCATGAATGTGGAAATTCAAAGGAGCTTCTAGACTTAAGTGCATTAGCATATTCGTAGCGAGTTGGAATATCATTTGGGCTTTCCAGTCTCTGAAGATTCTGCTTTTACTCAGTTGCATAACTGTCGTCCCTTGCTTGCAGTGCATTTCAATAACATACTTTCAGAGTGGACTCGTGTTGGCGCATCCTTACGAAAAAATTTGAAAGATGTGTGTAATACTTTGCTTGTTCGAACTGTCGGTTTCGGTCACTTGGGTGGCCATCTTGTACTAGCCGGTTGGACGGCCTTTGGGCCGTGCCAACAGCCCCCAAGTCCTCTGTTTCCAGAATATATATTCTGCCCCAATACTATGCCTTCTTTTACCTTAAAGGGAGTCCTGGGACGCTACAATGTGATTACATTGTACCATTTTGTAGACACGCGCATCCAAACCACAATTTGCAAAATATCAGATCAATTGATGCTTAAATATTTGATGTTTACAGAGTTAGTCGAAGGTAAGACACGCCGTGTGGAAGGAATCTAAAAATGAGCATTTGTCTCAAACAACAGTTTGTTGGGTAGGGATCCTGAGACTCCTCTGAACATGAAAAAAGTCAAAATACTAGAGCAGAACAGATACTGTCGTTGTACAGTATGGCTATAGTCCAGAGGCCTGGCCACCCAGCGCAGGTACAATGGTTAAGCTTCTAAGTGACTCGTTGCCAAAACAGGGAGTTGAGCAAAATATTAATGCCAATTTATGCCCTATGATCAACGCCATCAACGTGTGTATTCCAGATCTATATCGCTATAAAAGAGTCAAAGTTTGATGTCTCAGATATGCTAAGAGGTTGATCAATGAAAAAACGGGAAGTTATAATGCGTCATATTATTTTGTAAAACCACTCTAGGCTGTTAAGGGATAATCAGGCTAAATGGTTGCACAGTAATCGTATGATAAATGTGAAGTCAGCTAGGCACTATCCTGCACTCGTATTTTTAAATCCTTTTAGAGGGGACGATAAAAGAGGTATTCTTTTATTCTAACCATAGAATTTAAGTTTATCTCATTTAGTAGATGAGAATAAGTCGAATGGCGATTAGGCCAATTACCGTTCGACCTTGTGATGAGTTTGTGTGATGTCTCAACAGCTGGAGTGGGGAGGTTGATGTTGTGCGGCAGTGATGTTAGAGTCTTCGCATAGCCTCTAGATATTTGTCGCAAGAATGTGCTCCATAGGTCCCTACAGTTGTTTCAAAGCATTAAACCACCAGTTTAAACACTGTCTTTATAAGGTGTGTTTTGATACTTGAGTATCTTATGTTATGAGAAAAGCTCGCCAGGTCCAACGCTGATAAATTTGGTTTTTCTGTCCGGTTTCCTCCGCTGAGTATCTTAACACGTCGCTTCCTACTTTCCATCTAGGATTCCCAGTTCCAAATCCGGCCCTATAGACTCGTTTTAGATGCAAACCCATTGTTGCGAAAATCCAGTTTGGATTCTTGTTTCCTCATATCTTCGATGATGCAATTGGCTAATTTCATCTTAGTATTGCTGAATAACCGGACGTTTGCCTTTGTAAGCACACACGGTTTTCTGTCACGCTCTTTGCAGACATTCCAATTGGCTGTTGTTGCCGACGACAGTTTCTATGCCAACCGGAGAGATGCGGCCCTGGTTGAATGCTGGAAGCATGGAAGTGTCACCGACTTTTCCGTGTTGATGAACGGTGGTGTTGTACGCGCCTCTACCACACCCATCACCTCTGTACTTCTTGATCACTGCAAACAGGAATCCGTTTTTCCCGGTTATTCTTTTTTCTTTTGAAATTTTGAAGCCATTATTTTGCTAACAAGTTGAATGGGGTGTGATTCGACCTAGCTCACAAAAGACGTGCTTATTTGTTTCCTGAAATATAGTAGCCAAGGGTAGTCTTCTCAGGGTCTGTTTGTAGTCGAAATTAACAGGCTTTCTACGTATAACCCATTCAATCCAATTTTGATAGGCGATGTTTTGTTTGCTTTCAAGCTTATGAGGGATGATAAATACCACTAACAATGTTTATTTTCTATTCATTCCTTAATCAGGTGTAAGGTGAGTCGACGTTTTGGATCTGAAAATCGTTCAAAGCGATTTAGTCTAGTTGAGATCCGATCGAATGAAGTAGTTGTCCTCATGTCTTAAATCCTTCAAGCTTTTAATCCAGTTAATTTCCCCTCTCACAGGCCTACACATCAGCCTTTCAGAGGGAGAGCCATTAAGCGCTAAAGGGTCTGTCAGCTCTCTTCTAGAGGATGCAACGGGTCTATTTTATGGAAAAGTTGATTTGCGGAAGAACCTGCAGACGGTATACTTGCGGCACGTTGAGATCGAGATTGAAAGGCAAATAATAGCATTTGAAAAACTGTTTGACGCACCGCCCCTACGAGCTGATGGACATCAGCGCTGTCACGTTTTGCCAGGTTCGCTGGTTGTCAGTTATCGAATTGTTATTAATCAGAGCAAAAATAAAGAACTTATTGCTTCACGTTTAAGGCATCTCTGATGTGCTCTGTCATCTCCTACCTCGGCACAGTGTGTCCTGGATTAGATTGCCTGAGGAAGTTGTTCTACAGCAAAGGAGTTCTCAACTGTTGCTTTGTAGAATGAACCTAGTTAGTGAGGTAGAAAACCCATTCTGCTTATTTGGATTAGTAAATAAGTCCATTCGTTGCTACTGCCAATTATTTGCATGCCCTTCTCTCCCTCCTAGTTTTGTCTTAAAGATGCAAAATAACGACTACTACTTGAAAACGATTCACTAATATCTCAGGACCTTATTGGGATATCAAAAGTAGACATCCTTTCGATTGACAGAGGATTTGACCTGGTGGTCACTTAATCGGTGATTAAATAAAGCATCATATTTGCATCAAAAGCCGAACCTCCGATGCATTTCTACCGCGAAGTTTCCAATCAAGCCACTGCAGCACGCGCTGTTTCAGTCTGTGGGATTGAGGTACGCTTCATTTTTGTTTAAAGTACACACTTCCACTAAGTGTGGAATTTGCAATGTTTAAATAAAAGTGAATTTATTGCAGAATGGGAGCAGCTTTGTTTTCCTCATTTCCACTCGTTTACGCCACCTAAATAAGGGTATATACAGCATATGGTGATTAGTAATGGGATTGCTTTATACCTTTCTTTATTAATACGGTTACTAGCGTTTAGTTTTGATCGGGTTCCATTTATCATCCACATTTATTAAAGTTTTTGGACTGACATTTTGAGCTTATTCGCTATCATTTACAACATTAACGGATTGAAAGAGGTGCAAATTTAAGGCATTGCTCAAGGATTGTGTTAGTGCGTTCACTATCCGTAGAATGTCGAACTCTACACGTTCAATTCTTCTTTTACATTTTGCTCAAAATAAATACAGTTTCTTTCCCCTTTGTAGTTATTTTGCACAAAATCGTGTTTAATGGGTTCATTCAGGGCAAATTATTATCTTTTATGCCATGCTGCATTTCCTGACGGGTAAGGCGTACAGCAGCTGGGACTTTTGCCTTTTTTTCTATTCCTACCTTGTGTTTAGTCCCTTTGCGCCGTTAATTTACATTGGCGAATTAGCTTTTTGAACAAATATGTTCGATTTCACTTTTCAGTCGCCAAAGGTCTTATGATAATGCCATTTCTGTGCGCCTGATACAGTTCCCTCAATTTTACCCGTGAATAAGTTTTCTTACGGTAATTCACCTTTTACTAGGCACTTTATTGCAGTTTCTGGAAGTGTTTTGCGATAGTTCTTTACAATTTGGCTAAACGACTTCAGTTTTTAGCTTTGAGACGTAATTACATCTCTATCATACCCGTCACATCACTTTTACCGACAAAACTTCCATTTTTTTTTACTTGGATCACATAATCCTATTTTTGTTGCCGAACTGCGACTAAAGTAGTTCCTTGATTAACTTCTAATATATGGATTTGCTGTAATTTGCAGGGGTTTAGAATTCGTTATTGTTTATGTACAAGTAAATGCCGGTTTAATCTGACGTGATGAAGCAGATGTCTCTGGTGTAACTCTGAAAAAGCGCGATATGTGGTAGTAGGACATTTTGGCCCGGGATTACTAGACATTCGGATTCTTTTACGAATTATTTGTTGAAAATGCATCACTTTGACGATGACTCGCTGAGCTATTTTTTGCGACTGAACTCTTGTTGAGGTTTAACTTGCGTGTTTAAATTATTCGTTTACACGTGCCATACGTTAGCGAATAGCAATAATTTCAGAAAAGCTACCAACTTTTTTTATTCGTTCTGTCACGCACTCTACATAAATACGCCGTTTTACTTGTGCTAAGACATCCTTTTTACTGCAACGTTAAGCGAACGAACAAATCACTGTTTACCCCCAACAGTTCCACTGTGCATCACTTTTAAGCCACAGTTTCATCTTTAGAGGGCTATGAGTTGTACATGATGGGCTGTGAATGAAGTTATTCATTATGAATTTCTTTTTTGAGGAATATGCAACTAGGAGGTGTGTAAGAAAAGTCCTTGTGAAACAGGCAAAATTGGTCCAACAGTGCAAACACACTTCCAAAACTTGCCTGTGGGAAGATTTGTACTCTAGTGTAGGAGAGGCGGAGAGACTGCCTCGTCTCGTCTTTCGTAATTCCTTGATATCTTTCAAAATGATCATTATAGCTGCTTTTGTTCACATTTGGCAGTCGCGTGCAAAACAGACGGGAGGCTAGGTTCGCTAGTTCTAGAGATGGAATGGAGAAGGAGCATTGCAAACTTGTGCCTCTTTGGGAAGAAATTCTGCCTTGTAATGATTACTACTTTAATAAATAAGAGATTTCGAGAAATCTTGAGCTACTTGCTTTCTATTAGAAAATACTCCATCATTTTATTTGGTTAAGTTGTATCAATCGCATTATTGCAATATGGTTATCTTGCGCTCATAGGAGCGCAAAATCATGGCAGCCACCGCCTCAGGAGCACAATCTGCCAACTTGAACAACAACAAACTTTTTTTATGGTTTGCCACTTTTTCCAATTGCCTGTTCAACAAAGTTTTCGTCACTTCGTCGACACGAAATTTTTCCAACGGTGAATGGTTGTTTGTATGTGCGCTCGAGAGCTTTTAAACACTGTTTTGTGGGTTCTTCTTTCATTCTCTGATTTTGCAAATCGGCCTCAGTTCCCGCAGTTGTAGCAGTTTTAGCCTAACTGACCCCACTCTCATGGGTGATTGCTCAGTTTTCTGCACGGTTGTGTTTTTTGTTCCAGATTGAAAATGCGCCGATTAAGTGACTAACTGTTTGTACAATGAAGTAGTCTGAGAAAATCTCTGCCACCTTGCGCTTCTGGTCAGAATTAACAAATTAGTTTGCAACCAAGTGAACCTGACCACCAAATTGAAGCCAAGTAAAGCGAATTACCTTAAGCTCGGTTAAACGGGTTGGCTTTCTGGTTTTCGAGATGTTATAAATCAATCATTCCTTCCGGTTTAATAAAATTTATTATGGGAAATCCAGCTTGCACAGAGTAACGCTTATTTGATACATCAAACCCTGTTGGTTGACTTCCAGAAGGATGCACTTTGTTTATCCGAAATTATATGAATTTCGTTTATTCTATTGACCGAAATGTTTGCTTTCTGACCCCAATTTCGGGTCGTTTCATAATAAAAAATCCAGTCGTCCTTAACTTCACTCCATAAAATCTCGCATTCGCTTCTCCTGCCTCTCAAAGTTGGTTTTACTAAAAGATTCAACTTGTTTTATTCCCATAGGCATGCCATGGGCTACGTCTGAAAGAATGGGAGGTGCAATACGGGTTCATGCTCCTGTTCAGTTCAATGCTTTTAGTGAAAATAGAACTCATAATACGCCTGCTATCGGGTCCTGTCTCAGGAGAAAATCGACAGTTAAAATCTATTGAATGTATATTTTTCGTAAAAGTATTCTACTTCTAAACTGAAGAAACGCAATTGACCCCAGCAACTGGCTGCACTGCGTTTATTTTAATGTTTAAACTCAATCAACCTAGTGGCGACGCTATTTGGTAAAATCTCTCAACATTAAGCAGATGTGTGCTGCTGTTCACTACCGTGGTAAATTGAAAACATTTCCCCCTCTGCTTATATCGAGGAGAAACGGTGATTACGCTGTTGATCAATTACTTACTTGTGCCTCTGTTTAAGATGGCAGAACAGATACTTACACCGTTCACTGTTCAACTTTGCATTATTGTCGGGCACACGCTAACGTTGCCAACTGTTCAATTTTACTATGTAAACAAAAAAATAACCAGGTATGTATCGGGGTTACTTTATTCTGGGAGGATAAACAAAACGATCGTTGTTCGCTACTTTCAGCCAGGCATTTCGCGCAACCAATCTCTCTACTTATCGAAAATTATGACCCCTCTCACGACGCCATCGGCGATGCGTGTTGTCCTACTCTTCTGTTCCCTCATCCCATTCCTAAATTTTGATTTCAGTTGCCTCTCGACGCCAATTCTCCCCGCCATTCTTGGTGGAGTGGGTTTGGGACTATGTTGCTTCTGTTAGGCAAATAGTTTGAAAAAGTAGGGACTCCTTGAAGGAGTGGAATTTCTGTTTGAACATAGCTTTGTCTTCCAGAAATGCTCGTTGAGGTGTACTCCAAATCTTCTTCGAACGTTTCGCGCTTGTCTTTTGAGATGATGATCAGTATCACGATCACCTCGTGTATTAAAAAAATTGTTTCATTAACTCAGCCTCGTAATATTCAAATTTCCATTCGGATAGGTTGCATTTGATGTGTGATTTTTTGCAAGGCAGTAAACTAACCGTCATTTTATTCGAAATTCACTGGCCTTTCACAGGGCTCATAATCATTGGAAATGTAGAGAATGCGATAACTAATAGAATTTCATAAATGCAAAATTCTGATGAAACATTTAAAATTGCCACCCTGGAAAATGCCTATGCACTTTTGTTAAGGGCGATCAGATGCAGTGAGTCGTAAAACTTTCCCTGAGGTATCTGCTGAGTTAAGACTTCTGTTTAATCCACATCTCACTTCACCCACCTCGATCTCCAGGCATGCTTGTCAAGAGATGTAGCGAGTCTCAGCTAGCTTTAACAATAAAGTTTAGTGTTAATTTTAAGGGTTGCTTGTGGGGTGAATATGGCCTATTGGCGCTAATTAATATTGGCAATAAGTCACTAACGTTAATAGAAACATCGAGAACACCAGAATTGTGTTGACGAAGCAGTTAGGGTGCTTTCAATTGATGAAATAATAGGCGGAGCAGAGTCACCTTTCAACTGTACTTTTTTTGAGGAAGGATCAATGCAACAGTTGGCATTGCTGACTAATCAAGCAGCAATTTTAAAATACGCCATTATTAGAGGGGATCTTCGTATAATGACTCCCTCTCTAGTACAACGCCCCTCATTTTTCACTCCATTCATCCTAAGTATGGCTGTTTGTGCTTACGCTTTCCACCGTCTAGTGAAATGCGTTTACTTCCAATTTTATAGACTTTCTATCTTCTATAACTTTCTTCCAACATAGGAATATTTTATGTGGCAATATATGGTTGGTGCACTGGCGTTGCCCTTAGAACAAGTATGGAGTGTGTCCTGGTGGCATTTGTTGCCTCCAAAACAAAGATCATTTATTTTAATAACTTCCAATCTATTTTAAGTGACCACTGTCGGATTAAGGAATGTGCTGAATTTTTGCATTTGTTACTCCGCGGAAAGGTCAACTCTGATAGCAAGGGAAACTGTTCATCTTTTGCCCATCCAATTGAAGAGGCTATCCAATGAGATTTTTGTTCTTAATTATGCACACAGTGTCAGCCGGTCAACTTACAGCCTTATGATGTTGCTGGCAAAATGTGAATACAAAACTGGAGCAGAAGTCTTCTAAGAAAAAAATAAAACTACTTAATATTTCAGCCACGCAGGCGTTACCCACGATGCAGCATTGTAAGCACATACATTGCATACTATTCGATAAAAGGGGTTTATTCTCACTGTTACCTGAAAGATTAAAAACACAAGTGGTGAGATCATAAAATATCTTATGTCGAACTGCATGACACGAAACCCAGCATTCAGATGAAGAAATTCTCTCAAAAGGTGCCTGATTCTCACCAATTTTTATGTCCTTTTGAGTTTTTTATCTTAGTGCTTTTTCTGTTTCCATGGGTTCGAATTTGCGCATTTATTGCTAAAGTTGACCTGGACTTGGGTATCATCAACCTACCCCAATTAATGGTTGAGAGATTTTTGAATTTGCTAAGAGCTATGAGCTTTTGCAATTAGGAAGACGTATTAACTAAAGGTTTGGTTTGATGACAGGTCTATTTTCTCCGCTTGTTGGCCTTTTTGTAATCTTGGCACAACTAACTTATTACGCATGTCCATGGAGTAATTTTTCCCTAGTCGTTCATTCACTAGGTGATAAACTGGGTGTATTGCAGCAAAGGCCTGGAGCAAATGCATCTATTCAACTGAGGCGTAGGAGAGCCAGAATAGGTTTGACATTTGCTGACCTGCCAAGCGTCCCAACTCATTCATGTGGATTTTTTCGCGAGCTTATTTTGATGACGTTAATTATCAATCGCCTTTTTTGACGTTACGTGTCTCCATTCATAAGGCTAAGCACCAATGGAGCGATAGGTCGTGACACGAGTAGCTCGTGCCGCTTAACGCAATATGGATAGCCTCGAATAGTGGTTATTTTTGTAGGCAAAACTTTAAACTAACTTATGTAAATTGGGGCTGTTATAAAAAAATCCACTATGATTTTTAATTTTGGTGTTTCGAAGGGAGAGATTGTAACTAATGACAGCTGCATTTGTTATGTGTTGTATTCTCCAGAACCCGACTATGTCGGAGATATGCTATAGGTCTTAACGAGAACGGCGCTTCATGTGTCTGCCAAAATAACCTTGGAGAATTGTGGTTTACATGTATCTGAGACATGGGCAAACTGAACAGCACAACCAAATATGGTCCAACCACGGATCATTTATCGGTTCGATAGTCGGTCACACGCGTAGCTGTTGTTGAGCGAGTCGACCACAACAGCTAGCCCACATGTGTGCTTGGGCTGCATCTGCCTTCTCTCGTATTCTCGAGAATGGAAATTATCAAAACTCACTTGCTCGCAGATTGCCTTCCGCTTACCGAGAATGTGGCTTTGGGCTTGCACCTGGATTCGATCCAACCCAATCCCACCAAATTCTAGTTTTTGTGCTCCCACATTTGACAGGTTTTGGTGATCGACACAATTTAGATCAACATTACAGTCAAATTCATCGAAAATTTTCGACGATTCACTGAAAGCGCTACATTTCGCCTGCTTTCTTCCATTCTTCGCTAGTCCAACTGAAGGCAAACATACTTTTAGATGGCGCCCACCAATACATTCTTAATGTAAATTCTTTCCTTCAAGTTATCTACGCTTTGTTGGTTTTTACTGGAGCATCGTTCCTTGTTACCAGAATGCAAGGATTTGATGTAATGATGTCTTCTGAAGGGACAAAATTTTACTAAGTGTCAACTGCCACACCGCCAGTATGTTGAAAGTGGTTTCTGCAGCCGGTTTCCATAGGCCTTTCTTAGATATAGCATCGGCCATTGCCTCAGATTAAGACTATCTCAAGTACTAGTATTATATTGCCTACGGTTTACAGGGGTGGTCCTTGAGTCCCGTTTACTCGTGTTCAGGATTCGAGTCATAACGCCACTATCTCGGCAATTCTTAGACACCCGAATCGGCCCTCTGTCGCATTTTGGAGTTTGAAGCGTTGCATTCCTTGCTAACCTGCCAACCTGCGAAACTTAATAGTCTTAGGGGTTTCAGTCAGGCTATGGCAGTGTTGCTGCGTGTTGAAACATTAGTTCTTGAGATGTTCTGTCCCCTGATTTGTCGGGGAGAGCATATTTTGTACATATTTTATGCTTCACTGCACTGAGTTCGTGCACAACTTGCCTCATCTCATAAGTCTTTATCAGCAATATTATCTCTGAGGCTGTCATAGCACTTGTTGAACCAGATCTCAAGCAAGGCATCGAATATTGGGTTACCTACTAATAGATTAAGTTGTTAATACCAAGTAAGTTTTTACGTAATAGCCCGTGTTTGCGTTTCAACCATCATTAACGTTTTGTCTCGGCGGACCTGTTTGTGTTCAGGGTCAGTTGCTTTCTCCATTTCTAGACGTGCTTGCATACACTAATTGGGATGCTTTTTTTATCAAAGCAGGAACCGGTTACATATTTAAGGGTAGATTTTTGGGCACTCACTGATCCCATTTCAGTGTCCTTGTCGTCTTTGGATCGCTACTGTGACCGAGAGCAGTACTTCCTGGATTTGCAATCATCTTGCCTTTTGTTCACTTACTTCAAGTAAATTATTCTCTCACACCAAGGTTTGCATCTTGCATGTCCATTTCGCCTGAATGCCATTGCTTTTACAGCTCATTAATTTTAAATTTCCGTTCAAAGTCGTTTTACAACTCTTAATCACGTTGATCCTAAATTAACTACTATTTTAGGAAATGTTTAGTCGCTCATATTATAGGTTTGGTAAAGCAAAAAGCCCTTAAGAATGGGTACCTCACTACTTTGAGCTTTTATACAATCAAAAGTCTCTGCTAAATCTGTCAAGTTTTCTCGACATCCCCGTCGTGCGGTAAAGGAGATTTGCATTGCTATGATCTGATTCGTTGGAAGAGTTCATTTTTCGCAGTTGGATGCATTTCCATCTCCCTTGAGTAATCGTAAATGAAATATAGCTGTCAAAATTTGCATATTTACCAGCCCTTTTACAGACTCAAATTTCTTGTACGTTGGGTAAATCAGCGTTTTATCTGCCTGCCGCAATTATGACCTCAGCTAAGGGTACGTTTTAACTAAACAACTATTCTGCAACCAAGAGAAGTGTCGCGTGGAGTTACTGCATTTTTTCGCTGAACTAAGATGTGGAGATGATCCCTTAATGGAAGGGGTGAAACGAAAGCTATTTTTGAGGGTTCAGGTTGTCACCAGCGCTTACCTACCAAGCTAAGAGGCATCCCGAGAAGGCAAAATCAACTTAGCCTATCTGGTAATTTTCTCATTATTCAATCATTAAGTTATCAGGTTGATGTAATTGTGTTGGCGACGTTTATTTAGAATGTCATCCTCGAGTCCACACTATGCATACCTGATGTGATTAAATCTTAGCAACGTTTTGTCTTATTTTTCTCTGCTTACCCTTCAATTTTAGATCCACGGATGCGTTTATAGGAATGCTAACTATGGGTCAAAACATGACTATCGATAACCTTGAGGTCTGCTTTTCCGCTATCGACCGCCATGCAACTGTCGAGTTGATGACCCATCCTGGATACCCCCTCTGGGGCTCAGATTGGTCTACTGAAGGCTGCAGCGCTATCATTGGTCCAGACGACTTTTGCGCTCAACTGACAGGAGTCACGAAATGACCTTGCTGCGGAGTCCGGAATTTAAGGATCTCTTAGAGCATAACAACATCAGATTGAACTCATTTTCGGCATTTTAATTTTATTTTGTTTGTTCTACATGATTTGCTGGAACTGAATTCTTAAGCTGCATATAAGTAAGTAAGCTGTTTCCCTGTAGACACGTCATCTTGTGCATTCACCTCCCCAAAGAAGGAAGCTTGCAATGAAGGCAAAGCCTAGCATTCTTATATGGAAGTGAAGGACCTTTAGAGAAGATGGGTTGTGGTCAAAAGGGAAAGGACAGGGAAAAGCGGTGAGGCTATTGACGGGGGGTAAGCGGTGAGGAGGGAAGTAGCGGAGGCGATTAAGTGGAGCTGCCCTCGGAGGCAGGTGGGGGCGCGGAGGGATGGAGACCCACTGGAGGCTTGTTGGCCTTAGTGCCCTGTTCCAATTGGAACCGACGGTAGTAGAGCTGAATTTGAGTGAAGATGCACTTCCAATCGGGTACTTTAGTTCTCAGCAAATCCTCTACGTCTAAAAGTGGTGCCACGTTGCCCAGCTCCCTGAATGATTGGCAAAGTAGCGTCACAATGAGGTTCATTCTCATCTATCCTAGCAGTTCGAGACCTGATGTCAACATTTACAGTTTATCAAACATTAGTCACTATTACTAATTGTCGACTAATATTTATGCCTAAAAAAAACGCCTAGAATTCCCGAACTCAGCGTATCTTCTATTGTGAATGCGCAATAAAGTTGTTTAAGTAATGCTTGCATTTTTTCGAAGTAAGGCATTTTCCATGTTGGACACAGTTTAGTTAATGAGCATGCAAAATTTTTCATCGAGAAACTGCAAGGAAAACGTTTCAAAGTCCATACATGGTGTGGATTTCGTCCCAAGAAGTCCTCATCAGTAAATCAATGTGAGGATGGTGTGTGTTCTGCTAATCGTGGAAGTTGGGTCCCGATTTGGGCTTTGCATGTGGCTCTTCCATAACAAAACCAGTTGTTAATAAAGTAAGCAGAAAGTTGCGTTTGCCTTTGTAAGTGCTCTGTAATCCTTAACCCCAAACCCAGCAAAAAACATAATTCATTTAGCTTTTCGATGCCGCTAGAATTATTTTTCATCCTGTCTTCAGAATAAACAGTGACTACTCGTGACCAAAATGCCACAGCCAGTATTGCAATTGCAGTGACTAACCTACGAAGGACGGTATTACTATTTGTGGTATTTTACTTCCATCGAAACCATCCCGAACTGTGGATTGAAAGAACGCCTCCATCAAAAATCTTTAAATACAAAACAGCTCTACAACAGTTGGAAGGTAGTATTCTACGGTGGGTATTATTTTCGGTGCACATTGTGTAGCATCTTAGAGGCAACTCGATCATTGGCATAAGGTTTTTGTCAATGCTAAACAATTATTACTATAATGTTGTCTAATTTTGCGCATGGAAAGATGCTATACGAGAATAGTGCAGCACACCACCTTTTTATGATCAATAAATAAACAATTTGATAAATATCTTGGTGTTTCAGTAGTGATGACATCAGAAGTATTCCAATAAATATGAATTTAATTAAAACATTTACTTGCCTGAGATCCAGTTAACGATGTTTAGATTATAATAAGTAATTAACCTTTTGTATTAAAAATTAATTTTAAGTGCCATCAATTCCAGTCTTGGGGCTTTGGAGTTGAGTGTGATCTTTCACAAACGCAAAGAGGGTCAGGTCAGGAACACTGACTCATTGCCCATCCATAAAAGCGAGGTCAAATGCCTTCGCTACTCGAGATTCTCATGGGTGTACAAGCATTTCTGTTGGGTGTCTTTAGCGCATAAACCATGGAATCTTGTCGAAACGATTGGGTTTTCTGCAGATCACGGTAATTCGCCTTCTTTTTGGTGGAACCGAAAATTTAAGTGGCATTTTATAGTGATTCTGAGCATTTAACTTTATCGACGTTTATAATGGTTCCTTCAGTTACATAAATCTTCATTGAATTGCCATTTTAAGTGATTTATTATGTTTGATTCAAGTTTTGGGAATTGGCCTGATTTGGCCTCCAAAGACCATGTTTTGAAGTTCAATTTTAGGAAGATATCCAGGTGTGCGTTTTGGTATAAAGGAGGAACTGAACACAGGAGGCGCAGACCTACTCGGCAGTTTTAAATGCAAGTTCAAAGTTGGCTCTCCGGTTTTCCGGTTTCAGAGTGGAGAAATCGAAAGCGTCAGGGTAGAAGTGATGAATGAGCGCACAGAAAGCCATTCCGTCCGCCCAGCTGCTTCCAAAGTTTTTCACCTCCACATGCTGCGTCAAACAGTTGAATAAGATATGCTGTGTCATTTTATTATTCAACGGCAAGCAATCTTCGAAAAGAACTTGTTAAAAACGCCAGATTTTAGCGTGGCGATTGACTTAAAGATGTTGGATTTGATAATAAAGTGCAAATGAATCCATCAAAATTCACATAAATCGCTCGTATTAATAATATGCACAATGTCTTATTTTAACATATCTCAGTTGTGAATATTAGCGAACTTGCATGAACTTGAATGAAGTACACTTCTGTGGGTTAAAACTTTTCTATCAGGTATCTGTGCCTGCGAATGTGGATGTGGTATGTAGACGAGGTTTTCTATAAGACGCAAAACATCGTGACCTTAAAGGAGGCGTAATTTAAAACCAGTGTTGCAAAAAAATTCAGCTTTAAGGCCTCCTTTCTTGCTGTTATATTCCGGTCACCACTGTTCTATAGTGTCAAGTTAATCAAAATAACTGCTTGTATAACACTGGCGCTCTTAGGGCCAGAAATTTCGTACTTAAGGACTCTTGAATGGGGTACCATAATTACCATATGTGGTTGCGTTTGTACGTGAAGTGAATTTGGAATTACGCAGTTAAACAATTGAATGGTGGAGGAACACCTCGATTTCACTTGTAATAGAATTTTCACTTGCACCACAATGCACCCATTGGTACCCACGTTGTTCATAAAAATCTCGATCAAAATGTCAGTGCATGAAATGTCTAATTTATTATGACAAACTTTCCCTTTTCATTCCTACCAAAAGGCTCCCATTTCATTCGCATTTCTAAATTCTTCGAATGCAATACAGTATGAAGGCTTAGTTATGAGCCATTGAGACAAACCAAAACGACCTCCAAAAGTGTTTTGAGGACATAAAATTATGTAAATAGAAATGCAGTGAGGTAGAAAGAGAAGTACAACTACGCTAAGGGAAATTGAGCTTGGGCTTCTTGTTTCGTTAAGTCGTCTAATCATACTAGCGTAGGATCTACAGCCCGAGTGTGCATATAGCAGACAGAGAGATTGAAAGGGGGAAGGGGGATGTTAGATGGGAAGTAGAACACTCACCGGATATCCCTTGGTCATGACCTGGCACCAGTGCAGCATAATCTCCTTGGCCGAGGCGGCGCCCGGTCGTTTGGAGGTAGTAAAGCTGTAGCATAAAAGGAACCATAAAAGCGTTCATTCGTCCATCTTATTTCAAAATGGTCTTTCAACCCATTTGCCTTCAATCCTGGATGCAGTTCCTTCGAGGGGATTACGCGTCCAAATATCCCTCACATTGGGTCTGTCACCCATTTAAACGGACTAATACAGTCGTATTACTCCCCCGCTTTCGCATAATTTTTTTCCTTTAACCTCGGAATTTTGATAACTTATCTATTATTAAGGCATTCTTAGAATTTGTTCCCGAGTTTCACACGCATATGTTAGAGGTTTAGGACTATCCTCAAGAGGTGTCACTTTTCTTAAAAACACAAGTGATGGAGCCCATTTAATATCAATTTATATAAAAGAGGCAAATGGCATTGTGATGACGTGGAAAGACACTGCTCTGGTTTGCCAGATGGCTTGGTAAGGGAAATACCCCTAAATTACTAATGTCTGAAATTTTTTGCCACATTTGAAAAGGCATAAAGCTCACAAATTTAAGACTGTAATGCTTCAAATTAGTATGAACTTGCATAGCAAAGGGCTATGATGCTACAGCTTTGTTGCATATGGAATAGAAGTGCAGTTAGCAAAACATGCAACATGCACTTTAATAGCTTTCTTGTTTTGGGTCATTCTCTTCACCTTCAATTTTCCACTCTACTTCACCGGCATTACAAGTACATTCAGGCTACGGCTTCTCTGCCCTTAAGTGGCTGAGGGAAAGGGCAAAACCGCAAACGGGAGGTTAATCATAATTGAGTGTGTGGTAGACCTCGCCACGACGAACGCACCGAATAGCCGCTAAATGCATTCAGCAATGTTTTTGAGAGGCACTCTATTTGTTGTTTTAACCGCATTTGAAATTGGTTTCAGAAAGATTGATAAACCTGCGTTAAAGTGGCCACTACGATAACAATTTTTGGTGGAATAGGCCTTAAATTCACATGAAAAATGAGGAGGTTACTTAGTCAAACGACAGAAATGATCATTATCAGCCTTTCTTATCAAAGAAAACATCATTTATATAAGTCGGTGCTAATGGTTCATGGAATAAGTGGTCCGTTTTACTTACGTACGACTCCTTGCTACCGTCTGATAGGAAGGGGCATGTAGGGTTGATAAAGATGAAACATTCCGACGAAGCATTTTTTCCCTTTTGGCCTATTTACTCGTGTGAACACAGGGTTTGCCCCTAGCTTCACCTCATGATGTGTAACAGCACGACTTGACCAATGAAGGGTGAGTGTGCTACGCCAATCATTAAGTCGAATTTTCATTGGTCACGCAGGTGAGCAAACAGACATTCTCCACTTCTGTTGCATTATTCTGGTTGGTTAGCAAAACTAAGCAAATTAGATGCACTCGTTTCAGAATTTACAACTAGGCATAAATTTGTGTGCATCTTAAAGGAAGAAAACCAAAAGTTTGTTCTCATGTAAATTCATTCTCTTTTGCACGGACTTTGAAAGGAGGAAAAGCTGATGTCAGCATAATTACATCTTGTCATCTTCTAATCACTGAATGTCATTAATAAATTTTTAAGAAATGTTCGATAGAATGAGTAAATTCAATGAAACATTGAGCAAGCGAAGTCAGGTAACAGTTAACTCTGTCCAAGCGTAAAGCGACATATGGAAGCCCAGCATTAATTGCCCACTTGCAGCAACGTTTGGCATTTTTCCTCCTGCACGGCAGTAAGTCACTGGGCGCTATTTTTGGTAGATCAGCATATTTCTCTGACTTTTTCTTAACTAGGTTCATAGAATATGACCGGCACTATTAGGGTTAAGTAGAGATTGTGCTGGAGCGAATTCAACTGTACTTAGGGCAGGTCTTTGTTCCTTATGATTGAGGCGATTTTCAGAAAGAAAATGTTTAGATGCAGAGAGTCTACGACGGAAGCGAATAAATGGCAATAAGTAAATAAAGGTGTGGATTGTCTCTATGAGATTCCTCTTCCAAAGAATGATCCCTTGGGTATTTATAGATAGGAACGTTGAGTGCGAAGCGTTGTAGCCGGCCTACTTTTGCGGCCAAGTCCGATTCATACGCTAGTAGAATGCTCTGTCAAAGGGTGCAGCTGACGTTAATAGTATGCAAAAAATTTTCAGTCAATTATGATTAACTCCCCTTCACTGTACTCAAAAGAGTTTCACTGGGATTTGCGGAGCAAAGTGAGCTCAGCAAAAATCCAGTCCAAATCTCCAATTTTATCAATGCTGGTCACCGTAATCTCAAGATGTGAAACTTCCTGGTACAACTTAAGGTGAAACAAAAGTAGATGTCACAATTCATTCAATATCAAAAAAGACCGATACTATTTCTTTCACCTCCTCGCCCCCGCTACATTTATATCTTTAAGGTAGGACTGTAAATGTAAGATTTATTCAGGAAAACCTTTTTGGTAGCAACTTCTTAAACGAAAGTATAGTGCACTTGTAGGCTAAGGATACGTGCCTTGGCAATGACTCGTATAGACCTCGTGGTTTTCCCAAGCCAACACGTATGCTTGGGAAGGCGTAAATGTCTCCAGGCTTCCCGCATTCCGCTAACTTTATCTGCAATATTCACCGATCGGAATAATTATTAAGAGTCTAGTTTCGAGTTAATGAATAAGAACTCCAAGTTAATTTTTAGGCACCTTCTTTATGTTCTTTATGACTGAAATTTACTCACTTCGGTTTAGCTCCGGTAGGGTTGGCGGCTTTGTCGGCCTGCTTGAAGGGATTATTCGCCATGCTCGGGAGGGCTGAAATGGACATTTGGCAGGGGGTGGCTCAAATCCTTTTACTCATAGTCTAAAAAAATTCGCTACACACCGAATCTTCATAGTCTCCTTACACTCCACCTAGCCAGATGGTCCATTACACAAGAGTCTTTTTTGATAAAAAATTAAATTAAAAGCCCACTTTGTACATGGCAGGCGCCTGCGAATACGAAGTGCGCCCGCAAAAGCAGGTCATAAATAATGTGGTCTGTGTTGAAGCAAATAAGTAGCAGCTTTTGTTACTTTCATTCATGACAGATGGAGACTGGTCTACATTCCACTGAAAACTTCAATTTCATGAATGAATTCCACAAATTGCTGGTTTGTATTCTCTCGAAAATGCTTATTTTTTGCTGTAATTAACTAACTTATCAATTAAGCAAGGACTTGAGATTGTTTAACAGAAATTACTTACTTTTCTTCGACATCGTTCTTGGCACTCTAAGGATAAAAATAGAAAAAAAGCGAAGGTGATGATATTAAATTTAAATATGAAGTCTACTTGTCATGTTGGATCAATATATTCGAAAATTTGAAGGGAATAAATTGAGACGAATCGAATCAGGCATGAGGTGGTCATCTGGTGGACTGATTTTAATTGTGTTTCTGTGATTAGCAAATGAGTTTGCTTAAGGTCTGCTGTCCACATAACTTCGGCCTCTCGACAGCCATGAAGTTAGGGTAGTGCTACGCAGCTGCGCAGGGGAACGGCGAATACTCCACGTCCCTTAAACAATTTAGCGTGGCATTCAGCATTCAAAGAATTACTATTGCTCCTTAGCATGTTTACTACATGCATATGGTACCTCAGAGTTGCAAATGCGTGAGACACTCATAGGTGAAATTGAAGGAATTAGTTTGGCGGTTAAACTATAATATTGCATGAAGTTAACATCAGGCAATGTGCCTTGTTCAGTTTTGGCCTCCTTTGATCGCAAATGTCAAGAGGTTAAAATTGGCTGTCGGTAGTGCACTACTGCGACGCGAAAATCTATCATAAAGGATATGCTAAGCATCCATTGGTAATTAAAAAGTTTTATGTGAAGTGGTTTTAGAATTTTTCTGTCGAGTTCAAAATGGAAAGAGAAAGGTTTTCATGAATGGAAACTCTACGGACTTTTACATCTCCTTTACCGATCATGACTGAAAACCACTGACAGACAAGTTGATTAAAAGCTCCTTCAGATCTTTGCAGAAGCCTCCCCGATTTATGGAGTGCATTTAAAGGGCTTTTAAAAATGACCACAACCTAAATGAAATTGGTTCCTTCTTTTCCACTAAGATCAGTTCATATTATTTAAAGCAACCTGTGTCCACTCCTGGATTCCATTAGTTATTCTGTTACAGTTCTTTGCTCCGTTTTTTATAAGTAAACACATAAACTCCTGCACCGCATAAACCAACACTTTGTGCAACCATATTTTAAACGGAAGCAAATATGTAAAGACTTAATGCTTCCCTATATTTCAATAAAATTGACCTATTGTGGTGAAACAAGGTTCTTTTTTTTCTGGTAATATGAATAAGCCATTTGCAGCAAAACATGGTAGAGGAATCACTAAAGCTCCACTAGGATTTTCCACGCGTTCTTCAATTCACTTTGATGTATGCATGCAAGCAAAGCACTGCTTTTCAAGCAAATATAAGAAAAGAAGGGATATACGGAACATTACCGATGGGCTAGTCAATAGCACCTAAATACGTGTATGTCCGCGCTTATCGGAAACGAAGTTGGCGATGTAGGCACACTTGCGTGGGCTCTGCAGCAACCAATTGATGGGCCAGAGGCCCATCAGCCACGAATCCCCAGCGTCGGTGCTGCCAGCTTTGGTAGGTCAGACACGGGGTGAGAGTAGCAGCAGTGGGAGAGGTGGGGGTTGGGCTGGCCGGGTGCCGTACATGTGCAACCGAGGGGAAGTGAAATCGGACGCACTGATGTTCATCCACCCACACGCACGTCTGCATGCGCGAACACCCTCACGTGCGTGCACGAGGTGCGGCACAGAGACAGCTGATCTTGTCTCCCCGCCCTCCTCCTCCTCTAACCAATCACTCACCGGCGACCTTGACGATGCTCGCGTGACTGAATACCGATTGCCCACGTGTGTGGCTTCGTCCCTTCGGGGTCATTGTCACATTAGGCCTTCGATCCTCCGAAGAATGCGCACTGCGTAAATTCCAACAATCGTTTTAGCTTCAGCACAAATTTGGCCGAATTGCTTTGCATTCTAGTCCTAATTTATGCCAACTATTCAGTATTTCTCACATCACTATTTGTCGTGTATCGTAAAATGAAAAGTGAAAACCTTATTCTTGGCTCATTACTAATGTTTGTGGCTCTCGGATAAAAGATGTCGACGAATGCGTCTTTTCAATGCGGCGAAATGCTAAGTTCGCAGGACTGTCAATCATAACCGCACACCCACTGAAATTAGAGCATTTTAATTGCGGCCTCATTTAGCTAGCTTCAGAGTAACGCATGATGATAGGCAATGATAAAAGTCTAGTGTTCAAAGAAGTTTACAGCGATCTTTAGCATGGGCTTGTAGCTACGCTTCTGTGTTGCACCGATGTAGCAGCCCATCCGCACAGACAGCTGAAAAGCACCTCAAAGTGTCAGTGTCGTTCTTTTCTTTTCAGATGAGCGCGCATGTAATGATACGCAATTAAGTCTTTTGCCTCCATTTGTTTGATCCCCTTTCACGTCTGTTCCCCTTCAAACGTTAGGCGAGATTATCCTGCTTCTTGAAACACAAGCCCAGTGGCACCAAATACTTCTAAGCTAGTAAGATATGCTATAGCCCAAAATGTATTAGCGTGCTTGCCCAAAACGTTTCTATTCGAGACGGTATCAGGAAGAATAAAGCAGCGCAGTAAATGCATATTCAGTAAAGAGAACTGAAATAGATCATAATTTTGCTTAATTACTCTGCTTTTGGGGATCAATTAGACTTTCTCCTAATGCTGTTTACCTTAGCAAGACTTCGGCTTGAGTCCAATGCTTTGCTAATGTATGTTAAAACAACAGCCTACTATCTATGTCTTTCAACCTCCTCATTCCCGTCATAGTTAAATAGGTGGCTTAAATTTTGTTCGTATTGTGCCGGCGTGATGCTTTGTTTGACTACGTATTTAATTACCCCTGTGTTTCATCCCCTCATGTTGTACTTTCGCCCTTTATCATGGCCTTCGGGTCATGATGTTAGCCCCCCAGTCCTTTCGTAGAAGACTTGGGGCACTGCAAAGATGGGCTCTTGAAGCATACACATTTATTGTTGATCGAAATACCTAAGCATTGTTTTGGCCTATTTTTTCGGCTGTTTTCCCACAACTTTAGTCGTGGTTTTACCATAAGTTTCAGAATATCAGCGATTTAAAGTTCTTCATTTTCGCCTTAAATCCTTGCTCTTTACTACCACTTTATTAGTAAATCTGGTGTTGAAGCAATCTTGCTACTACACCATAATAATTGAGGGGTAGGGGTAGTAGATCCATGCTTGGAGGATATGAATAGAGCGATGGAATTACTCCATTTCCTTGTGATTGATGAATTTGTGTTGGAATGAATCAAAACAAGTTTTGGCAGAGAGTTTGAAACAATAAATTTATTCGCTCCACTTATGTGACTATTATAATTAGAATGCTGTTGTTTCAGGCTTCGTGTTAGCGGGATGCGGGAGCCTGTCACCCAAAAAAGGGCTCTCCATCCGTCAATGTTATATGGAATAAAACAAGCGAATTTAAACCAGACGGTGAGGGCAAAGTAAAGCTTATCTGGGAACGCATAATTTTGTGAAGGATTGGGAAATGTGTATCAATTAACCCCTGATGCACCTACTTGGGTGCTTGTGTCATTCCAAAGTTCACATCTGCCGAAATCAACTCGCAAGGAGCCAACGTAAGTTGCGGTAAGAACTATGAAATTAATGCTGTGCACTCACACAGATTATGTATTTAGAAAGTATCCATCCCTGAATGCTAGTTTATCATTCACTAAGGCTTTAGACCGTCGCTCTCACAGGGAAGATTTAAAAGGCTGCCCTTTATGAAAGCTCATTACGTAGTCAATAAGGACATTTACTTCGCAGAGGCCCACCTTTGGTCTGGCTGATGAATGTCAACAATTCATTTGGATATATGCTTGGAAATCTAATAGTGGCAAGAGGCCCTGGGATGACGCGGTGTTCCTTCACCTTAAACAGAAACTCTCCATCGAAGCATCAGCACCACTTACCAACGTCGCCTTGCAGCTTGGTGTCAAATAAGCAAGTAAATGAGAAAAATCGCAATTTTCTGCATTCTACTTGTTACTGATTTTGTGGAAGCTAATTTAAGTTTAACAGGAAAAGCAAGATAGCTTTTTTCCCCCTTTATTTCGGCTACTTTATAATTGAACTCCTCAGTTGTCCTCGTATTAAGGATCGGCGTAAAGGAGGTCTTAAACAAGTAGCAAATTAGTGATATTAAAAATAAAGTTGCTATTTACATTCCAATATATATAGGATAAATTTAATGATGCTTTAAAGTGTTCGCGGAGACGATGTTGCGAATTCTTGAAATATCCAAAATGTGAATATTTCTAAGACCATCGCCATAGGATAGACATTCCTCCGCAACGAAGCAGGCAAGTCGGAAAGGCAAACTACCCGCTCCTCTTAAATGTCAATATTTTTTCAGGTTCTACATATCAGAAACAATTGGTAGCATTTTGTTAAATAATTCCTTCGGTTCCGGAAGCATCTTGCCAATCAGGTGTAATTCTTTCTGAAACGTTGGACCGTCTGTAGCAACTCATCTAAGTAGGCGCCTTCCATTTCAACCTTTATTCTGCCTAGTCAAATGCAGAAGGTTCCACGTTTGAGGTATGTTGAAAACTTACATAGGAGTCGAATAGGCGACGGTGTTAAGCAATAACAGTGGCATTCTTTCCAGTAGGAAATTACTAGAAGAGTTCGCTTTTTGAGACCATTGGGATTCTTTGGTCATCATTCAGAATAAGTGGGTAGAGTCACGTGACAGGCCTGCTGTGCAATGCCAAACGTGTTGACCAAGCTCCAAGAAATTTTTTCACTAATGTCAAAACTTGTTAACATTCACAAATTACTCGTACTTAAAACCATGAAAATCTGTTCCAGTGCCAATCCCATCCTTTCCTTGATTGTCACCCATTCGACTGTAATATTATTTCCCAATGAGTAATTTCTTTGGATAGTTTGGAGTTATCTTTTGAAAGTGCTTATGTTGTTGGGATTTCCAAACTCTTTTATGGGTTTCAAATAAAATTAAGTGTTAGTTGAATGTATAACTGTGTAATTGCATACGGCCTCTTATTCCTTCTGGACTATGATCTGTTAACTTTCTTGTCTTATTCTGCATCGATGAAGCAGACATGTGCTTTATCAAATGTTGGCTCTGAATACGATCTGATCGCTTGTTCCCATAGTTGACTTAATAATCAGGATTGGAAGCAGAGTAACTGTTGCTTTTAATGACGCTGTCCAAGCAGTGGCGTGTACTTTTCTGACTCACTGAGTTATGAGGCTTTTCCGTTGGAGTACTTCTCCCTCCTGCCCCTCATCAATCCTTTCGTCTCCTTCTTATTCTATGTAAAAATATGTGTTGAAGAAAACCAACCCTTTTACTGAACATTGCGGTAGTTATAAAGTGGAAACCCGAAAGTACCCTACTTTGAGAACTACGCGGTCAAATTAAAGAGGAGTTCGGAATAAAATTTATCAAAGCAGGTTATTAAGTAGAAAAGAAGGTATTGCAAACACCCATTTAACCTACCATAGCAGTAAATGAAATCGCAACTTCTAACTTTTTGAACTAGATTAGCGTGATCCCTGTTCAAGGAAAATATTGTGACATTTCACAGAGTAAATGGAAACGGAGATAGAGTGTAGCACGTAACTTCAGACATTTCCTAAATTACACGCCTCTACATAGATTGCATTGGTATATGCACAAGCAAGAGCTAACGGTCTATGAAGCATTGTATCTATCCGGTTCTATGATAAAGCCATATCCTGTTCTTATAGGAAGGCGCAGCCATACAGCTGGCTTCAGGATATCCTCTCTTCCGCCAACTGCATCAAGAACATTAAAAGCCTTGTTCACGTCCAAGTCCTCAGCAGTCACCTTACGCCCACCTAAAAGTCAGGCACGTCGACGATCTCTGTCTTCAGTTTTCGTGCAGCTTTGACGTTCGACACAATAGAGGTGAAGGCAGTGTGAGGTAAATGCGAGGAGAAAAGACAGTCCAGACTAGGCAGCCATTGCATCCTGTGAGCGTGCAGAGATGATTGTGACTCTGTGAGGAAGTTTTGCATTCTCCCTTTATGGGATTTATCATAGGCGCCTCAAAAGGCCTCTTATAATCTAAAAGTTCGCTTGCCCTATCCATAGCTCCTCGTTAGACAGTAGTGACCAATCTGAGAACCTCTGAGTCATCAACGGTGGGGAGTGAGAAGTTTCGTAGATTACAGACTAATTGCTCGCGCCAAAGGAATTCCATGTGAGTTGTAACGTCCTCGTTGCCAATCCTAGTTAGCCTCCTTAATTTACTTGTTACCATTATATCCGTTGAAATGTTCCTATGTAATCACGCTAGCACAAGTGTTTTTTGGCGACGAGCTACACTCCTTGTCGACAAAGGCGGAAAACCCAAATCCGTGGGCATCAGCTCATCTAGACGGCTCTAATCACAGTGTACTATGCTTAAAATTAAGAATAGTGTCTGTTTCCTGGAATTGGCGCTGATGCTAAAATGAAACAGATATTGCATAATGTTGAATCATTCTGCATGCACACAGGGTGGGGTCACTACCGGCTCTGACTTTTTTCTTTCTTCACCCCAAACCCCGCCCTTATCACTACCGTAGCGGACGGTGAGGCGACACGGGAATTGAAGACAGGCGCCTTCGAGACGTCCAACCCTCCAAGGGGTGACGATGAGGCCGAATTTGTAGGACGAGATGTTTGCTGGATCCGACAAACTGAGAAGAGAGAAGCTATTCTCGTGCTAACTGGGTATCGTTGCTTCCGACGGCAAATTAATAGTCTTCAACGTCTCCTGCGCTCGACTCCTATTCCTCTGCAAGCAAACCTTTCCAATTATGTTTTTTAAAGTGACCTTTTTCTATACCATTTACGATGGCTTTAAATGGCTTGAAGTTTGCCTTATTGTTTGGTCAGTCGTGCATAGGCGATTGTATTTGAAACCAACTAGAACTGCAACACTATTCCAAAGCAGTGCTTGTTTCATATTGTAACATGTCTATTGATTGTTTCCTGATAATTCACACTATCCTTTGCCTTCAGGGGTCGAGTTGTTCCCGCATTCGTAGTACAACGTGGCACATACACGTGACCCTGACAAAATGCACACAGTCCCGTAAAACTACTAGGTGGTAGCATTCCATTCAATCCTGCTTTTACCTACAGAGTGTTCGTACATATTTAAGCTACATTCACTGTGCTATGTCTTGCTGACCTGCCATTCACGCTTCACTGTTTTCTTTTCAAGTACTTCGAGTAGGCGGTACTTTAGTGGCAATTTCGATGGTCTATTTCGTCAAGAACACAAATTCCCCTCTTCTACCCCTTTCTCATTGAATAAACGCACAATTTATCAAGTGACATGCAAAAATTCGGTGGCACATGCTGCCACTGAAGTCCAGGAGTTAGAGCTAATGCGTGGCTGTGACTTGTGCGCACTATGCTTAGAAGGAAGGACATCAAAAGCACGCTAAATGTTACATTCGAATTTACGGAATGCGATGTGATATGCAAAGTAATTTATGAATAACGAACATAAGCCATTAAGGCCTACTCTACACAGGTTCTCTTAGCTTACGTAGTACTATATCACGGTTCAATCGCATGATTAGCTAAGTAGTGGGAGGACAAACGGAGTCTGTGTATCCGCCTCTGTTCAAAAGTAAACATTGAGGATGGGCGATAAATGAACCTTTTGAGACGCCTATAAATAACCTCGTAGAGGCTACGCAAGACATTTTTTACACAATCAGCATCAGCTCTGCATTCACACAATGTAGAGTCATTACCAACACCAATCTCTCGGTTTCGCCGCCTCGCTTCCACTTCACACTCCCCTTTGCCGTCGTTGTGGCGAATAGCGAGGCTGCGCTGAGGCTGCTCATGGACTCGACCGACGTACCTGATCTTCTGGAAGGTGAAGAAGTGGCCGAGAATGTAGATGAGAGCGATATATTCGATAAAATCCGATGAAGGTGATGAGAGGGAGGGTTCCCTCATGCTAGCTGGGTCGCGTCTTCTTCCACTAATTTATAAATGTGCCTGCGATTCTAAAACTAGAAAGACCGATGTTGTCCATGTTCAAAAAACCATTCTTCTTCGTCATTGACCACTTGCTCTTGCTTGATTTCATGCCTATGCATTGTACGAAATAGCCGAACTGACCTGCCTTACCCCACCCGCCTGCAATGCCACAATATTGTCGCGTGGTAGCGTTCCACTCACTGCTATAGTGAGTTGAATGAGTGTTTGCAACATTTGTTTGTCTTCCTGGGAACCCTTTCCAAAAAAAATTGGTTTCGAATTTCTGCATGGTTTGACCGCATGGTTGCAGAGACGAGGCGGCGCTGAATATTGTAATTGAATGGCAATTCCTTTGAAGTGTACTTCTTCATGGAGTAGGGGTGAGAGGGATGGAGGGAGGTGGGGGGTAGGAACAAACAAATTGAGTCGAATACTATAGAGGGTCAAACAGTATTTATCTAATGAAAAAGGGGTAGAAGAGGGGAATTTGTGTTCTTGACGGAATAGGCCGTAGAATTGCCACTAAGGTGCCGCCTACTCGAAATGCTTGAAAGGAAAACAGTGAAGCTTGAATAGTTATTTCTTATTTTTCTTCACAGTGTTTAACACGTTAAACGGGTATGCCATTAGCTTTGGCACAACTTGGTCGACCATCACGCCTACATTTGAGCTACACTTCATCTACTTGTTATTCCCCTATCATTGTTAGCCTTGCATGTACTTTAATTAAGTGGTGTTGTCGTGGCACAATCTCTATGATTTTTCTGATTTCTGAATATTCTGGGCAAACCTTTTTGCCTCCTTAAAACACTAATATCGTAAGCAACTTCTTCCACATTTTCCAATATGCAATTTAGATGCACGCTGTCGTCGGCTGCATGCACTTCAGCTTACGCGTTCCTTCTAAGACAACTCTGTATTTAGCTGCTGACCGCGACTGCATGAAAACACTTGCGCCTCCAACCTCCCTGACATCATCCATAGCTCCATCAACTTCCCAGTGTTTGGCATCCAAAGAATGCCTTTTTCAAATACCTGTCCCAAAATAAGCAGAAGAGAGCTGACCATAATGTGTAATCCTTGTAAAGGAGTAGGATGTCGCGAATTCATTAAGACTTTCGTGCCTATCCATCCTTGCAGTCAGTGTAATTGTCAATACGTCTTAAATAAATATCTTCTGATTTGGATCAATCTCCTCACCTTCTATTTTTAACACCAAATCATCGGCAACGTACGTCAAAGTGGACAATGCTCTTGGGCTATCATTTGCATTTCTTATCAATATCTTCTATGCAAGTTATTGATAATGGTTAATTTGAATGGATGCTTCATTGTAATTACGCATGACGCCTTGCTACCGCCTAATGGGAAGGAAAAAACGAAGCTAACAATGATGGAACATTTGGGCAAAGCCTTGGTCTCCTTTTGCCCTTCAGTATCACCTCATGGCACATACCTTCACGACCAGATCAATCAAGCGTGTGTGTGCTAGGTTAGTCACAGGGCCGAATTCACATTAGTCTTGCAGGTGAGCCATCAGATAATCTCCATTTCTACCACAGGCTTCTGATTAGTTAGCAGCACTTAGCGGATTGGACGCATTCGGTTTAGGAATTTGCTGTCTGTCATAGGCTAATTCGCCTGTTAGCAGAAAAAGGCCAATTATTTGGCTTCCATGCAACTTCAAGATTCATATGTCCTAAACGTGGAGTAGAAGTCCATTCTGCTAAAGTCCTCGCTTTATAGCTGTCGACTGGCAAGAATTTACCACACCCCTCTTCTTTTTAGAGACCCAACTACACCCACTATTGTCTAGGCTATGGCCTATGGAGTTTGGTTTCATATTTTTTGTGCAATAGTTAATCAGTTTTGGAGCTGAACTTCAAGTTGCTCTTTACTAGCACAGGCTGCTGCACTATTGGCCATCTGCAATCCTAACCTCCTCATTACCAAGATTCCAGAGAAGAAGAATTTGGCACTGCACTCCAGGTGGCGTATTATCCTTATGTGAGTCCGACTATTTGTACTTTGTCTACCTCATTCCACATAACAGTGCATGAAGCTGTGTTTTGTGCAGCAATGTTAAATTATTTAGCACTCTATCAGTCACTTCAAGACTCGTATTTTCAGCTAGAGAAACATATTCTGAGCTTAGTAAAATTTTTGATAAGTAAAAAAGGCTTTTATAGGACCTAGGATACTCACTACTTGTAGGTGTGTTCATTGATGGGTGCAAGAATTCTGTGAGCATGAGACACGGATTAACTGAAAGGCAACGGCTACGAACTACTGCAATTAAGCGAAAACCTACGTGCGAACTGTAATCTATCCATCACCCACACACGCATGTTTGCCCCACGTGTACGCCCGAGGTCAGCACAGGGACAGCTAATTGTGTCGCCTCCCCAACCAGTGATGCCCCGGCAACCTTGACTGGATCATCGTCAGTGAACATTGATTGCCCAAGTGTGTGGCTTCACCCCTTTGGAGTCATTGTCACATAAGGTCTTCGTTTGGTTGGCTTCACGATGATACACCTTCCACTACATTATTTTGATTCTTCAAAGCGCACACAATGTGTAAATCCCAATATTCGTTTCCAGCTTCGGCCCAAATTTGGCCGATTCGGTTTGCGTTCAGATCTCAATTCACGCTAAATACTCATCACTTCCCATATCACTGTTTAGTGCGTATTGGAAAAAAGTAGGGTAGATCCTTTCTAAAGAATTACGATTGGTAGTTTTCACTATCGGAGCGAAGATACAGACAAATGCGACTATTAAATGCCGCGGAATGCCAATTTCCCAGGACTTTCAATCGTAATCATGTACCCACTGTAATTCGGCATGTTAATTGCGAGTGCATGTAGCTAACCTCTGAGCAGCGCACGATAATGGTCAAATCAAAGGCCATCGTTCAGGGTGGTTTGCATCAACCTCCAGCCGTTCACATAGTTTTTGAGAGATGCACCGGAGCTTCTGTGTTGTACCGACAGCACAGTCCATTCGCGGAGACAAATGAAAGGCATCCAAAAGTGGCCAAGCTTGTTCTATTTCATTTCGGTGATCACTCATGCAATGGTTTGCAATCAAGTCTCTTGTATTCCATCTACTCAATCTCTACTTTCTCACATTTTTTGTACCCATTCTCCTTTGGGCATTTCTTGGAACTATTACGCACCCTCAAATACAGGTGCAGTGTTACTCAAAATTTGTGACAAAATAGGATATGTTCATGTTCCATACCTAAGCGATGAAACCTACATTGGCCTGGAAAGTATCGACACTGTAGACAAAACATTTCTATCTAAGATGATTTTGAGAAGATGAAGGAGGATGGAAACATTTCTCGGTTGAAATACCATTTAATGTATTATAGGAGCATCCTCCTGCTAAAATTCACACTCTTCTTTATTGACCCTACTTTGACTCGGCCATAGCTATAACGATCACATACACCTAAGTGAGAATTCACTCTAAGCGTTTACTCCGTAAGCACAGAATTTCTTCATTCGTCACTTCCATTGAGTCCTATGCGCATCCAGTGCAACTGGATACAGTTACTTACCACACCTTCCATGTAGTGCTGGGAGGCTTAACCAAACTCTTTAAACTTTCCACTAATCGCCAAAACCTATTGTCCTTGAACAGATTATTCGCCCTGCCAATCATGAAAATCTGCTTCCATGATGGCTAAATGAGTAGAAATGAATGCCTACTTTCATCGTACTACAATTCAGCATATCTTGTGCCCAAAATCTCGTCTTTACTTGATGTAAAGGCCTCCAATGGACTCCCCACTCATTTCGTTGTAGCATTATTTCCAAGAAAAAGTTACCTTTGATTGGTAGGGGTTATTTTTATAGATAACTTATGTAGATTTCTAAATGGATTCATAAGTACTAACCATTGTGTACTGTTTGATTACCAAATGCATGACTTTGTAACCTTTAAAGTTCAATCATTCAGGAGGGTAGTCTGTTGATTTCCTTGATTATTTTGCTTCTTCATAGCTGACATGTGCTTCATCAGGTGTTATCCCTGAGCTTGAACCTACTACTCATTACCAAAGTTGATTTGGTGACCAAGATTGGTTGCTTTAAATGCCACTGTCCACATAATGGCACGTACTTTGCCAACTCAATGAGGTATGGCCCTCGTTTGTTTGAAGAACGCCTATTCCTGCCTGTCATCCTTCCCCGCTTCCCCAGCTCTCGCGCCTATTCTTTTAGAGGTAAGTGAACAAGAAAATTTTGCCATTTTCAGTCCTCAGGGTAAAATAAATTTTCAATCAAAGATATCGCCTTCTGGCCCTCTGATCTAGACCAACGTAATTATACTATTAAAAAAGTATTGTAACATTTTCTAGCATTACTATAAAGCGAGATGGATTAAATCAGGTCGGTTCGGGCACCGCTCCATAAGGAGTGCGTTAATGCAAAATCAGACAAGTACAAACTGTCTATAAGGAAGACGAGAGGGATGAGCTGGACGTGAAAAACAAATTTGGTTTCTAATTCTGCGACGAGGGCCACAGTTGATTCTTTTCCAACGCCGATGCGATCCAGCTGGCATGAGGACACCCTCGCTCACATCCACATTCTCGGCCACTTCTTCACTCTCCAGAAGGTTAGACACTTTGGATGGGTCCATGTATAGCCTCAGCGCAGCCTCACTATTCGCCACAACGACGGCAAAAGCGGAGTGTGAGGTTGAGGCGAGAAGGAGAAACAGAAAGATTAGAGCCGGTAATGACTGCATGTTGTGTGAGTGCAGAGCTGATGTTGACTGTGTGAGGAATACTTTGCGTAGCCTCTACAGGGTTATTTATAAGCGTCCCAAAAGGTTCGTTTATCGCACCAACTAAGTGTTTAATTCCAAATGTGAAGTGAATCACAGTCAGTTTATAATTTTACCACTCAGCTAATCATGCGAAAGGAATAAAGTCGAATGCACTTCAAATGCATAAATCTATTTCGGTTGCCCTGTCCGAGGCGTAGGCGACACATTAGTAGCTAAAATGCAGCCAATATTTTACAACCATGGGCATGTTTAAATGACACAACTTCCGGACTGCACTTCGCCATTACAGCTTCAACGGAACTCAAGTATTCAAAGCTATTTTCTAGATGCTGACTTCAAACTACTTTAATAGAAACATTGGTTGAAGTAGTGATGCAAGAAGGCGGAAGGTGGAATTTCTGATGGTCACAGCAATGGAGAAACCATACACGTTTATTAGAATTCTAAATCACCCCGTCTAGACCTCTAGCGGTTGAAAGGCAGTACATGAACTCCACTAGAAACGAACTGAAAGACTCGAGATTTCCCAAATAAGTCTTCCACTCCAAAACTGTAGTCTCCCAATCCTTGACCGCCACGCATCCCGTCTTCCTTTAAAACGGTCTAGTCAATTGTCTTCCAAGTCTCGATGGTTAGTCCACTCAACATAAGGCAACCGCATTTGCCTTCCTTCACTAGGCAATCGTGCCACGATTACTTAGGACACAAATGTCGTCGATGACATTGAGTGGAAATCACTCTTCTGGTTATTCGACAAAGAGCCAAATACCAGTATATTTGCAATGCTTTCGAGGTCTGCTTGTGCGTTCTTTAATTAGACCGAAGTAAGTAATGAAATCAGCGATGTGGGATGTGCTAAGCTAGTGGTATTTCCATTGGGAGGTGAGTTGTCGCAATTCTGGATGCGGGCTTATTGTTGTGCATTTTCCTCGAAAGGTTTCCTACTTCACAGCCCTGTTCCCCTACCTGATCCTCACAGTGCTGTTGATCCGATCGTTGATGCTGAAGGGCTCTCTGCAGGGCATTCTCTACTACTTGACACCCAAGTTCGATCGCCTCAAGGATCCACGAGTGTGGGTGGACGCCGCAACGCAAATCTTCTTTTCCCTCGGCTGCTGTTCTGGATCACTCATCGCCATGTCCAGCTACAATCCTTTTAAGAACAACTGCTGCAGGTTAGTGCATGAGAAATTGCTACCCTTCTCGTCAGCTGTTCTCAGTCACTTTCCTCCTCTTGTGTGTTTTTGGGTAAGGATCATGGCCACCTTGTTGTTGTCCCGTTGTGCGCTCGGGTAAGAGGCACTAGTAATCCTAGTGAGAGAGGCTGCCTTGGCCACAATACTCTCCGCTCCCATCGCCGTTTGTGTTCCCTGCCTGTACTGAGTGAAAATGCCGTTTGACGGTTGCTATTTTCAATCACATTACTTACCTAAGCACAGCTAGGTGTTGTGTTCTGGCCAGTGGGGAGGCATCAAGCAAACTGTCCGTTTGGCCACAGTTTTAACGACAAAGTAGGTGCAATTTCACACACGCGCGCGCATGCATGAGGTTCTGAGACGATAGCCTCGCGTGGTGGATGTCTCTGATGTAAACACTGGTTTGACATAAGTCTTTTCAGAAAGTCCCCTGTCACTTGGCAGCTCTTTAATATGTTCCCTTTTCGAGTGTGTGCAATCCGTGCGCCGTTTTCATTTGACATCTGTCCATTTTTTGCAAGTAGCCTCCCCCATTGTCCGAAAACGGATCAAAGACGCACTTGTGTGATTGGCAGATTCCGTTGCCTGTAAACCATGCAGACTAGTTAAAAACTAAGTATCCTGGGTATTTCAGTTTGCGCAGAGCCTTGAGTAGAAAGTCCAACCGTGAAAGTCGATTGTGCTTCGGTCAGCCTTTGCACAACCACAGCTCTGTTTGGACACCGGTATTCTGCATCTTGCCACATAAACGCAAGGGAGTTTGCCCACTTCCATTGACACTAACACGTTGGCTTCTAGTACTGTATGCATGTGACCTCCAATTTGCTTATCCGGGTTCGGTGTCACAAGTGCCATCGCCTTCATTAATTGTACGATGCTTTTCGTTAAGGGCTAATCATATGCATTCTTTCGAGCGGGAGTTGAAGTGGTCGGAAATTAATGGCCATTAGTGTCACGGTGGAATCACAAAGCATCAGAGTAGCGATGGTCCGTTCGCCTCTGAGGTCCCGTTGGACAGTGCCCTGAATCGGGGCCGTCTGCACAATCTTCTTCCCCACATATTTCAAAGGGCTACCCACATCGCTGAGTCTAGAGGAGGATAGTGATGGTTGAAGCGGCTGCTTCCATCGACCAGCTGTGTCGGCATTTCCAACAACTCATCTTTCAATGCATCATGTTGGGTGTGCAAGACATTCGGAGTTAAAGAGAAACACTTTCATATGGCTTAATCGTTTTGGGAGGAAACTATGCTGAAGAAGTGCTTACTCCCCAACTAGGTTAGTCAACCTGTTCCCGTAGATCGTACCTCAAGTCCACGCTAAACAAGGGTGGGGATTTTCTCATATCATCAGAGCTCTTTTCTGTCCACGGCAGTTTTGAGGACGTGGTAATGCCAGCCTCACAATTGATTCCACAATATGCAGACACTCAATGTTACGATAAAGCGATTTCTCGTGTCTTGTGAAAGACGCGCCTTCTGTAAGGCATACTCACGAGAGTAAATGCTCGGGTTAGCGGATGCTCTGCTCTGTGTCACGTGATAAACTCTTCTCCCTTCTTTGCTTCAGAGATGCCATTATTGTGGCCTGCATTAATTGCTGTACCTCCATCTATGCCGGTTTCGTGGTATTTGCGAGTCTTGGCTTCATGGCGCAACAGAAGAACGTAACCATGGACAATGTCGCCAAGTCAGGTGAGTGTCGCACCTCTCGTGCCAGTGGTCTTTCCGACCTAAGAACTGTGCCATTTTTACCAATCCTGGCACTCTGTGCCTTCCTTCTAGTTAGCTCTACTTCGTGGTGCACTTACTGGCCTTGATGCATCATTATGAGCAGTGCTGCCATATTTTATCTTGTTGTCCAATTGTTGACCGAGCTTGAGTGCCTCAAGTTCCGAAGACACCATACGAATTTGGTTGCATAGGCTTTGGGACTGCATTAACACCTTTTCACACAATGTGGTGCGTGTGAATAGGGAAAATAGGCTTATTTTAAATCCTCCAAATCCATGTTGGAATTCTAGACCTGAAGAGAGTCGCTTTTACTTCCATACGATTGCCAATTTGAAAGCTGCACCAGACATTAAATCAACACCAATAGTTGAGTGATTATGGCGACCTTTGTGGCGTTTAAAGGACCAGGTCTGGCCTTCGTGGTATATCCAGAGGCGCTATCACAGATGCCCTTCCCCGCCATCTGGTCCGTCTTCTTCTTCTTCATGCTATCCACCGTTGGCTTGGGCTCCCAGTTCGCCATTGTTGAGACTGTCATGTCCGGCGTTGAGGATGAGCTTCGACGTTTTGGCCTTCTCACCAGCAACATCCTCAAGTACATCTTCCGGTGAGCTTTCTTCCTCCTTCCAGAGCCACATTTTTGTTGCAATAAGTGTTCGTTCCCCGAAACCCCCAATTGCACTCCTGCAGTTGTTAGTTCCATCGTGCATCAGTCAACGCCCATGCTCCAGAATCACGGAGGGATTGTTTAGCCTAGTCACAACGTGTGATTGCTTTGTTTCCATTTCAAAAGCAAAGTTTTCCTCACAGACATGCCATTCCGCTCTCGTGGTGCGTACAAGCATTTCTATACGCATGCCTCTGTTGATCGAATCCCAACAAACTAATCCCTCTCCCATTGTTAATTGTACGCTTTTTTTCACTTACGCAACTCTTCCCGCATTGACGTCTCCACGTCCAATACGCAACTAACTGTCGACTGACTTGAGCTTGCACGTTGGTGTGGACACGGCACCTTAGCCCCGATGATTCGCTTATTCTAGCTTCCCTCCTAGGACGTGATTAATATGTCGGTCATCTTCCACCCCCCTTTTGCTTGAGTCACCCAGCGCTGCGCATTGTGCGTCCGTCAGGACTATCAACAACTAGACTCATCGTTAACGATGTAATGAATGCCTTATCGAGGTATCGCCTCCAAAAAACTTGGGAACGAACTGATCCAGCAAGTCCACCGCTGGGTATTCATCGAGTGAATGTATGTACTATGCGGACATCCTCGTGGAAATTATGGGATGATAGCACCAGAATAGTAGATGCCGATTGGGTACTTTATTAATGCTTCCACCTGCCAAGATGAATGACAAAATCAGGTAGGAATGTGATGCAGCTTAACCTTGCCTCCCGTTTCTAGTAGAGAAACAAATTGACTTCCGAATTATTCCTTGTTCACGATTTAGTCTGCTAAAGTAGTGAGGATGACGCCGGAAGCCCCGCATTCGAGTCTATTGGGTTCTGTCCCCATTTCAACTGCTCTAATAATCATCTTTAAACTGTTTTTGAGCGAGTCTCCTTCAGTTCTAATCTCCAACGCATCACTTTGGAGTGCGCGACTTCCGAAAGTGGTACCAAGATCGTAGGGCTCCATTCTTGAACCTGTTCTGAAACTAGTTCAGAAGCAATGGATATCACTTTAGGCGACTACGCTGTTCAGATGTGCCTTCAGGTAGTGGCCCTGCTCCCAGGCGGGGCTTTTTTAAAACGTTTGCATGACGGGGACTCCCTCGTCGCTTGCGTTCCATGACACCTTTGCTCGCGTAAATTTAAACTACGAAAGTGTTTGGCGGATCCATCTTCAGTAGCTGACAAATGAATGGATGAATGTTCTCTCATTCCAACAAACGTTTCGAACTGCTAGAATTTGGTTTGTAGACATTTAAAACGTGAGAACTGCCCCACAAAATTGAGGTGGATGGATCATCTAGCGGTGCCGTTCGATCTGTTGGTGTTCACTCCTAGTCTCTAGTGCTCGCCAAGTAATGGGGAATTTGAACGCAATGTAATCGCGCTTCCAAATCGTCCCTAGCCATATTTCTTCCCTTTTTATCCGTACACATAAAATACCAAGTTGGAAATGACCGTCTACACCTACGTAGGCACTGTGTGTATGCAAGCGAGTTGATGTGTTTTTGTGTAATGGTGTGTGTGCAATAGGAAAACTTTGAGGGAATGCACCAGGCTAGCTGGTTGACGACGGGTTTGTCACATGTAAAAATATTGCCGCTGGTACTTTGTCAAAACCGCTACTTCTGTGCACCACTACCACTAACATTGGCATCGGCAATAGTAGCGCTCTGCTCGTCAGAGATTGCTGTGGATTGTTGCTGCTGCCGCTGATGCCTTTGCACTTGCTCCTGTGAAGGGGAGAGGCCAGAGGAGATGGAGTGTTTTCCATTAAAGTTGATCATCGGCGCCTCAGTTGCGGACACCCGCGTCGATCTCTCACCCTCGTAGGCCACTGAGTACGGTTGCACCTCCTTCACTGCCGTCATTGCTGCCAGTGCCTACAATACAATCACGCATGTCTCGAATATAGCGACCTCGCCTCCCACACTTCCACTATCGTGTCCGTTAACTCATACCTTTTTGTAATAAAGTAGGGGAGAAATCGAGATGATGACTACTTCCTAACGACAACAACAGCCTGAATTGTAATTTTTTCGCCCCACTTAACATGGGATCGTTTGAAACATCCAAATATATTATTGTCAATAACAAAGGAGGAGTAAGCCTCAATTCCAATGAAGATTGTTGAGGCTTAAAGCAGAAATGTCGGGAAGGTTGCCAAGCTTCGACCCAGTCAGTACCTTATGTTGAGTAGTTTCTACAGTTGACAACTCGTGTAGCAGTGTTCGTAGGACTAAATCCTCGAAATTTAAGGCAGAAAAAACTAACTACTTAGTAATAAGAGTGATTCTGCTCGCATTGACTTTTCTTCTGGGTAGGGCTGGAGGATTATAACCACGCTAAATGTGGGGCAAATAGTTTATTTTAACTAAAGCCTTCAGGTTCAGAAGGTTATACAAGCTATACTATAGCTATCGTTCAGATGGCCGAAGCCACGATTTTAAAGCAACTGCCAATGGATCAAGGGTGTGCAGTGAAGGACAGACAACATCAGCATTCGGAGAACTGGCATCTGTTAACTAAGTGTAATAGTAACTTTCAAAAAAAGTATGTTCCTTCACCTACACAAACATAGAGCAAAAGTGTCACTGGTGTACAGTTCAACTTGCCTCACCGAATAAACATCACGTTACATATTAAAAGAAAGGTCGAGTCACAATGAGACCTGAGGTGAGGCAATTTCTCACGCCGTAGAACTTGCAGGCCTTAATACCGAGATAAGTGTTTGGCAAGGTGCCATGACTGGCGCTTTACTTAAGTCGGAACAATGCCAATTAAACCTAAGTAACAGCCTTCTGAGAGAGAGAAAACGCGGAGGTGGAGACAGTGTTAAGGAGGAAGGGGAAGAGGCTTACGACTTGACTAGCAGTTAAGGCTTCGGCATCGAGGTGGCTGAGGTCGACGCCGGAGCGTTTCGCGATCTCGCGATTATGCGCTATGGTAAGTTTCTCGGCAACGCTGAGTTTGCTCTGGAAGAAGCCGCCTTCGGAGTCCAGCGCCACGCTGCTGTTGCCGATAAGGATGCGCCGACGTCGGCTGCTACTGTCGCCACCGCCACCAACGCCGTTCTCGAGGTCTGCAAGACCGGACGGGATGTGGGCGCTGCTGATACACACTTGACTACTGCCGACGGTGTGCCGCAAAGAGTCGTTTGAACGTATCATCGAGATGAACTCCGCGCGATGCTCGTCCTGCGCCGGACCCCACTCATTCACTGGCTTCAGGAACTCTGTGAAGAGCTACAGAATCAAACAGACGTGTCAGAATTTTTTCCATTTACTCCTTAGTAAATGCAGTCTTGAAGTCCATCATTTCTTTGGTATTCACATCAATTTTCAACCCACGGACATCTTTGGCATCTGTCATTTGATCTTATCTTATATGCATTCTCGGAAATCTTGGGAATTTAAGTTTGCGTTTTTTTATCGATTCGGTCGCATCTGAAAAGTATAATTTTGTTGGGAAATTTTACATGGATAAACTAACACAACAGAGTACTGAGAAACGAGGAGTTATTATTTTCCCTGATCGTTATGGTCCCCGAAACCACACAAAGCATAAGAATGTGCTACTCGTAAATAAGTATGGCTCGTGAACACATAAAAGAGAAGCTTGTAGTGATTAAAGTCAGCTATACTGATGCAAATAGTTCAAAGCAAACAAAGGAGTTGATTATGACTGAAATAAATCCACTGAAGCATAGAGGTTTACCACACGAATGATCCCAAAGAAGCCAAACTCTACAAAAGCGGTCTACTTTGCGGGTATTTTGAATGAGTTTGGTTCCTCGTTGAATGAGGGTAAACCCAAGTCGTGATATAAGCCTAATCCCTATAAATTGCCGCAGTGATATACATCTTCAACTTTATGCAATGAGTCAGACAGAAGCGACAGCATTTAATGTAAACTTAGGGCAATGCTCAAGGGATGCCGTCAATAAGAATTTTTTGAATGTCTCATTTTTAATAAAATACACTTCTTCTGGGTCACTTTTGCCACTACAAATCGGCGCTTGCATTCTGTTCTAGCAGTCTACTGGAAGTATAAATCTTTTGGTCCATTCCAACACACTCTTGAACAAGCCATTATGTGATGTTTTAAAGCCTTATTAAAGCGTTCAGTAAAAAAATAAGCTTGCATCCACAGAAAGCGGTTGATGGAATTTCGGTATTTTATGGAACCAGTCTTCCCTTCTATGGGATTTAAGTACACGGATTGGATGACAGTACAGGAGGGCCTACGCGGTGGCCGTTGACACAGCTCAAGACAGGCACAGGACCACTTATGGCCGGACAACTGGTAACAGTTGCATGAATAAACATCCGTTCAATTGGTTTTTATTGAATGGGTAGCCATAGTGTACATCGCCTTGTGAATTAACTACTAATCCGACACAGATGGCCATATCTGGTCATTCACAGCTGTATATGCTACTGGTTTATCCAATGCGTTTGATGCGACAATCGCAAAAGTTGTTTTCTCAATTACTCTCTTTGATGGAATAATTGGAGCGTTTGAAGGAATTCTGGGTCCATAAAAATGTAGTTGCTCTAGACAGATTTTCATCAAAAATTAACAATGGAAGATTACAAAAATATGCGACCCTTGATTTGATTTGCCTACGTCTATGGAAAAAATATATGTTGGTACTTTAAATCTTCGTTAAAAGACTAAATTAGAAAATGACGTTCGCTCAAATAAATTAAAGTGCATTAAAGTGCTGTAGCAACAGACGGCAAAAATAGTTGCTACTAATAAAAGCTTAAGTAGAAACATACTATCCATCCCCCTTCACGGCAGTACTTGTAGAAGAACCAAAGAGGAATGCAGAGAATGGGAAAGGAGGCGGTGAGATAGGCAAGCGAATGAGCCCAATGCGGAAAGACGTAGTTGTCCAGCTGCAACTCTGTGGTGCTCACCATGGAGAATACAATTAAGGCGATAGTGATACCCGGCGTGGTGATGAGCCAAGAGATGCGCCAGTACCAATTGGGGCGAGCGTTAATCATCAACTCAATGTCCCTCCGGAATTGCTTCAGACCTATGTACGACACAGGTAAAAGCATAAACCTTAATGTACTCCTAACTCCCAATTCGCCGGAACCAAATAACCTTCCATGAGAGCAATAGTGCCTGTTTGTCATGCCTTGTGAATGGTTGTCTCAGCGAGCATGATATCAACTTGTGACTCCAAATCACAGAAAGTACGTACTTTCAAGCACAAATGTGAGTGATACTCTTCGTGAGCTTCTCAAGATCAATGCACATTACTCGTACTAGAGAATTCTTACCAGTGTGGTAAAAAATAATCAGATCTTATGTAGTAAACGACGTGAGTACGAGAGATCAGGATCCTTTTAACGTGCTTCCTATTTTTCCTCAACAAATTGTTGCCGTTGCATCAATCGTACCGTAAGTATGAAAATACTGATTTTTTAATGTTCTGTAGGCTCGTGCGACTTCAGCGTCATGGCAACACTTTAATGTTTGATTCCGCCTATTTTGGCAGCAATCGCATTCATTGACCACAGGGGAGGTGAATGTTCAGGTGGATCGAAAAAAAAAGGATCGCATAATCACTTTGCATGCGCACCTATTCATCGACCGATAAGCACGTCGATGACTCAGCAAAGACCTGCGAGAAAATCTGCGCATCCACCGCGAAATACCGGTCATGGGTGTGAAGACACGGCTGAGACGATGGCGAAGATCAGGATTTAGCAAACCCTCCGACAACACGCGCACACACCCACACATAACTGTTTCACGCATTCTTTGTTAGCCGAAGCCTGTTTTTGCACCCTTCGTTGTCATACCCCAAACACTTATTAGTGCTGTCAGGTTAATCTGCTCTAACACTATTCCGCATTAGAAATTACACCCATAACACTCTAGTATCCAATACAGGCGAAAACTGTCATTTGTTTGACTCATCGCTATTACATCAGTCGCAGTATTATCTAACTACAAAAAAGTAGGACTTTCGCATGCCGCAGTTTGGAAAATATGCAAGTTTGCTTGCTGTCTATATTAATTCTCATTTCCACACATATATAACAATGTATTTTCGATCTATCAATCAACCACATTTGAAATTCAGGATACAGAAATTTAAAAAATAGAATGATGATTGGTTCAAATGATGAGCTTTACCCTGCGGGATTAAAAGACCAGTTTTCATTTATTTTTAGAAGTTAATAACTAAAACGCTCTCAAAATGTCTGGGAATGTACATATTTTAAGGTGGTTGATCGAGAAATTGGACGTTGAGACTGAAATCGTCCTGTACTTTTCATAGTAATTGGAGTAGGAATGGAGCACGAAAACCGCGCAAAAGGCCCAACATTCACCTGAACTATTTCCGTTGTTTGAATAAGTAAAATCACCAATACTGAGTGAAGGGGAATAGCATAGACGATGGGAGTTTAACGAATCTAATGATCCACTACACTCCAATGATATATCTTTCAATGTAATCCACAAGTTGATTTAAAATCTCCGGGTTTTTTAAACAGCACCGACCATCACTCTTTACCTGCCCGAAGTATAAAGAGCATTTGTGAGAGACTCACCTAATATAATGGGATGCAAAAAACAACAATGAATACATTTGTTTACCGTAAGAGTAGCAAATGATGATAATTTCAATGACGCAGATGAACATGAGCGGGTAGCCAGACATGGCCCAATCAACGAGGAAGAGGAGGTAGTACCCGCCTCTGCAGACCATCGGCAAACCTAGGAGGAAGTTCACCGTGCAGAGGCCGATCCTGTAGGATTGAAAAAGGAGAGCGATGAGCACTGCGTTGAACTGGTTTACTAAATCAGACCCATCCCTTCATTTTGATTCATCAGACTTATTTCCGAAAATGCTAAAGAGGCATAAAGCTCTCTAAGCCATCACACGTTTATGTACGCGCTGTGAAAATCGGGCTTAGAATATCAACCAGTCCGATCCCACTGGAGGCTCGTAGGTAATAAACCACCACGAGATCTTCTCTCCTTTAAAATGGTGCCACCTAAAGTAGATCTTGTAACCTTGTGTTCCATCACCTTATTATTACGCATCCGCAGAGCAGGGCGCGGGCGGGTAGCTACACCACCGATCCATCGACCACGGCCCAGGTTGCTCTGCCTCTCTCTACTTGGATGAGTCAAACCGTTTTACCCATTAATCAACGCGACCCTCTTTCGAGTGCCAGTCCAGGCCGTAGTGTGGGCATCTATCTGGGCCTACGTGGCTGACTCAGAATAGATAGGCTTCGCATCGGGGTATGGGTACTGCCAGTGCACAATAACACGCTTATTACGCCAAGTCTTACATTCTATCATGTAAAGAACTCCACTACTACCAGGTCTCAGTGAATACCTCACTGACAGAGGGTAAACGTGATATGGCATCCTAATTAGTTCGACTACGGCGCCGGGGTTCAAAGCAAAGAGCATGGGAGATTGAGTGAATCTTTTGGAGAGGAGGACAATTCCTAACTCCCAAGTTAATTCACAAACAGTCCCAAGAATAAAGAATTTCCTTCTTATTATCTTAAAATATGAAGAGTTGAAGATGAAATACCTCAGAAAAAATCAAACACTAACACAAACCAATTTAAAAGACAAAGTATCAAAAAGACAAGGGGAAAAAACCACTAAAAAATCTCAGACAACATTTGTTCTTCGGTACAAATCAATTTAGGTGGTTACAATAATTTATAGGGACCACTTCTATTAAACTGAAAAAGAGGCGGAGTATTTGTAGGCGGAGTTCATATAACATTCAAAAATGTGAAGTAGCAGACAGAAA
>MIEF01007514.1:0-10449 GCA_001870725.1 Taenia solium | reverse complement strand
AAAATAGGTAGGAGAAAGTGGGCAGGATTTGAGGCACGCTGCATTACAGCACTGTGCAGAAACGTCCTTTTCCACCCTCCTTTATTTCCTCACTACGACTTCTCGTCCATTTGCCTCTGCCTCAATCATTCCTTTGTCGCTTTCAGCTGAACATTCGTGTGTTTTAGCTTCCACTATCTGCCTCAATCATTCCTTTGTCGCTTTCAGGTGACCATTTATGTATGCACCTTTGCTGTCCTTCGTAGTGCGAGCCAACAATTCGTTTTAGCATGGAAATAAAGAAGCACATCAGAAACGCACCACGTAAGCCCAGTAGCAATCTTTAGGTGTGAGTCACCGGTTCCCTTAATTGAATTTTACCCTGTGCTACGCTTACTGTGCAGCACCTACTTTTCGTGCCCCTTACATGCATTCACAATCATCAAATAAAATATCAGCAGTATCAGGAGACCCACTGGTATGTAACAGGCTATCCATTTCTCATGTTCAAATTTGGAAGCGCTGTGACATGGTTCGCATGACTAGGATCAACGTGATCTGATTAGACTGGACTGAATCAGAATAGACAAATTCGCCGCCTAGGCTAGGTCATGGCAGTCTAGGTAGGCAGAGCAATCTGATCTATCGTACATGTCTTAACTTCGGAGGCCCCTAATACGCTACCAGTAAGTCAACCTCGACACTAATTTGACTTGTTCAATCAACTCGACGCAGTTCCATGCCATGTGAAATGAGGCTCTCTCTTTCTCGTGGATATTAGGAATCAAGGTGCATACATAAGACGTAGGTCTGACGACGACTTCGAGAGCCCTCTTGTCTTTAGTAAGTGTCCTCTTCCTCCCCTACTATGCGCAATAGGCTCTCAAGTATTGAACATGCATTCAGCCTAACCTAGGAGGAAGGTGTGAGTACTCCCTACACATCATTTACTTCCCTTTGTTCTTCGCTTTCGTGGCACGAGAGCGTCTCGCAACTCAGAGTCCCTCACGCTTTGCTCACCTTCACTCCCTCCAAACTTTGTACCAATTCTCTCCTCCCTCCTCTACCTACCTCATCGTCCGTCAGCGCCCTCTCAGTAGGTCCTCTTCATCTCTCCACCAGTCTCATTCGTGAATATGATATGAATAAATAGTACAAAGATATCTAACCCAGATCAGATTAGCACAGACCAGAGTGGACCAGACTGAACCACGCTTTGCCTAAAACCAAACCTTGCTTCTGCGTAGCTCAGCCTAGGTTGCCAAGAATTCTTCATTTCTTTATATTTTTTGGCTACCGTATTATGTCCTACACCACGTGAACTTAATTCTCTTTCCTACTTCTCCTCCTCCACATCCACCTCGAGAGTAAAGCTAGGTGGGTTGCTCATTTTTCGTGGTTTGTAGGCTGGCCCGATTCCTGCCTGCCTATTTCTTTGCCTAGCTCTTTTATTCTCCTTGTAGATAGTCCTTCCACCTGGTGCCCTACAATTTCGGGTAAGAATGTGCGCTTGCCTCACTAGTCCATCTACGCCCTTTTCACCGTGTCGGTGCATGTCTGTCTGCTTGCCAGCTCGAGTCTTGTATGCATTATGGCCCATTTATATTTTTGTCCTTTCGGACAGCCGCCTTGATTGGTGTCACACGGAAACAGGTAGGAACGTGTGTTTGTGTGTATTTGAGTGCATGTTGATGCGAAGGCACATTCATCGCACCCTCCCTTCAAACTTTTCCTCCAAGACGACCAAATCGACAATTTTATCCTGAGCGAAGCAAAACCCCCTTTGGTTGTCTGTTTAAAGGCTGGTTGGTTGCCTCATTAATTCAGTATCCACACTTCGTCAACACTCCTCCACCCACCCGCCCCAACTCATTTGATCAGTTTTTCCCCTGTGGCTCCTCTACTTCCTTCCTTCCTTCCTTCCTTCAGACTGAAGCGGACCTCTCATGGTTGGAGGAGAGTAGTATTGAAACGCCTCTGAGGCGCTTCTCAAAGCGGTCGCCTTTGGGTTGAAAATACTAAGGATTGTCAAGTTCGGCAAAGCAGCACGTGAAACTGGTGTAACTTTTCATGCCGGGTGGAGGCAATTTGTCGCCCTTTCCACCAGCGATCCATGTTGCCTGTGCGGCCACGAAGCAAAGGCGCCTAGCAAACGACGAAATGCGGTGCAAGTGGGGGTAAATGAAGATGGCTAGCCTGCCATTTGACGGTTGCAGGGTTTGCAATTGGTAAGCTGCATTGTCTCATCCTAATGCTAAGATAAAATAGGGGACGCTAAAGAAGCGTCGACCCCTTAAGAAGCTGATGGGAAAATTGGCATAAGAGAATAAGGGAAGACAAATGGTCACTTTGACCTTCGGTCTGTAGTTCTGCATAGGATAGTTGGCTCGAGTGAGGAGCAACCCGGCATGGATTTGCGCAGATTCATCACACGCAAATGCCAAAAATCTTAGGATTGGGATTAGAGAATCGTTGAAGCCCAGAAGAGCACAGCACCGAACCTATTATTGCTGGAGCCACCTAATGACTATCGAAAGGACTATTAGCTCGTGCGTTAAAATGAGTGCATCTTAGTGGTTTTAAAGTGTGATGCAGGAGGAGGGCCTCGTAATAAAGTAAATTGTAAGTTCCTCACCAGAGGCGAAATTCATTTTGAACTCAGAATTTCAGCCCGTGGACAAGATTATCTTGGCTGAATGCTAAGAAGGAATCAAGGCTAAGTTGTGTTATCGATCCCTCCTCTGTGCTGCATTTTCTTCCTTTTACCCAAATCCATTCAATATGTGGCATTTGTTTCGCAAACACTTTTAAGCTGATGACAACGCTGATGAACAACTTACAACAGCGTGTTAACATACCCTGAATGGGTCTTTGTGAGCCTAATTGATGAAAAACATGACGGGTGGATGTGGGAGCGCCTACGCGTCTCATCAACGCCATGCGCGCAGTCAATGCAGGCGAATTGGATTTGTAGGTCATGGTTGAGGTAGTTTATAGGCTGGATTAAATGTGATCACACCCATAAATACGCCATGACTTGAATGCAGTCATAATGTTGAAGATGATGTTTCGATTCTGTCTCCTTTCGCTAGCGGCCTCGGTGTTGACTGGGGAACGGGGAGGATATGGTGGTAAGTAGCCTGCTAACACATCACTCGCCTCAGCACATGGCATTTAGCATTTGGTCTATCCTAGAATTTGCTACGTCAGTCAGCTTCTTTTCCTCATAGCTCATTTGCTCCAATCTATGAATGCCTGGTGTTGCCGATGTTCGTTTACTTACTTTGAAGCCCACATATGTATTCATGGCATCTTCCACAGTACTTGCAAGCCTCTGAATCTCATTTTGTACAAAGTAGTAGATATTACTGCTCGTTCTCCTACAAATGCAAAGCAGTTGTTAAAACTCAGACCCAAATCTAAGGACAATACTCACTTCGCCTCGCACTAAGGTTAATTTTTGAGATACCTTACGAATGGCATCGATGATCGAGGAAATAATGAACACGTACACATGCTCATACGCGAGCAACCACGAAATTGCACCACTTGCTTATTAATCACATAATGGTACTCTGCACTGGATACCTGCTTATCACTTCATCTGGCACACAAGACCTCACAAAGTATGTGCACACATTAGTAGATGCGTGCTTTGTGCGAAGCACATTAAAGTAGGAGGCGAACTCGTACCAGGTATGTCGAAAGTAGATTTGCCGAAGATGAGTATTGCATTCCGACAGACCTTATGTGTGACCCCATCGATGTTTGGGATCTGCTCACACGTACCAGGGTCTGCCACCTACCACTTGTCGCTAGTGATATATGTGAGCGAACCCACTGCTATTACTACAGACATTTCCTATGGTAGTAATCGATGCGGGCATCTGTCTCGGCTGTGTGGAAGAAGTGTGTGACAAGGGCATCTGCCGTCCTTACTAGAAGTTAGAGCTCTGGCGAAAACATCCACTTTTCTCCCCTTAAGCCATCAAAGCAGAGAAACATTAGTGAAACCTCTGTCCCAATCATCTGCCGTCCTTACTAGAAGTTAGAGCTCTAGCGAAAACATCCACTTTTCTTCCCTTAAGCCATCAAAGCAGAGGGATATTAGTGAAACTTCTGTCCCAACCATAGCGTTAACCTCAAATTCAACACTGAGCACTCAGTATAATTCATCATATGGATGTTTTTTGCAAGCCTTCTTGATGTAGACGTAATAATTTCACCATAGTTTACTTGGTTTGACCATCAAGTGCATGTGAGAAGACGATTGTTAAAAAAGAATACTTCCTAAGCCTTGCCTGTGACAGGGCATACAGCCTAACTCTTGCATCTTGAAGGCAGAAACATTGGCATTATGGTGAACACGAGCATTAATGTCCTGCCATAAGGAGTGTAAGCTTCACAAACCTGAGCTAAACAAAACTGGATGCCTTAAACACGCTCACCGCGCCACGTTGCGTTTTAGAAAGCGCAACGCCAGGCGCAAATTCCGTTGGAGTAGAGTTTCGTTGGGGCCGAGTGAAACGCACTGCGATTCGGTTGACATGGAATGCGCAGTGTTTGAAAGAGCGTGGTGTGAAAACAGTTGAGGTAGTTTATACACAAGCTGAGAATCTGGACAAATTGGCTAGCAGGCTCGTAAGCGTGGACAGCGGAAAAGTCATTATTGGTGGGCTGCGCCCCAACACACTGTACTCGGTGGAAGCAATAGGTCTGGGAGTTGACAACGTTGTTCTTACTCACGGCGCTTTAATTGGAACGTTGCCAAAAAGTAAATTCTCGGATTGTGTTTATTGTAGTTCCTTGCATGCATGCGTTGAGATCTCCATCGCTAAGTTGGATTTTGTGTTATTTTCGGTACTCTCATTTTGTGATCATGTTCCGTGCAGCGCACTTGGCATGGACATGCGCAAATGTCCCAGGAATTGTAAAAATACTCTGTCTTGCTTTCTCAGAACCCAGAAAGGAAGGAAGACGGTTTTGCAACTAGCGAGCCATTCGAAGCTACCGTTCAAGTCAGTGCGAAAGGGTGACTGGTAGTGCTTTATAAAGCATAAGTAATATGACTGGGGAGTTTTACAACATCTATCTTTCTATTACAGTATTCTATGGTGCTAAAACGCACCAGTTGCCCTCCATTCCTGTTTTCCCAAAAATAAAGACGGTTCCCATATTCTATTTATTTTGAACAACACACATTGCTCCTTGTTTTGCTTGCCTTAGTCACTAAAATGTTATGCTTTAACTGACACTTTTATGCTTGGTCATAACCTTCTTGCGAAAAGACCTTCAGCGTCTGCACACAAGCTTATTTTTCCACAGCAACGGGGGCCTGAATCGTGTGAGGTTAATTGGTGCAAGAATATTTGGTTACTCTACATAACAAACACGAAGCTAGAGCATTTCTGAAAAATGGTTGTTCAAATACGATACTTTCAACCATTCGTCGCAGTGGATTCTAACGCCGCACGAAAGGATGATGGTTTAACTTAACAACGTAGCTCTTCCATACTTCTCCTGTATTTCTTCTAAGATTTCAGATGAGCACCTGATATTTCACAGTGGAATGCTTTTCGTCTACGTGCATAATAAGCCATCATTAGTCCTCACCACTACTCTAGAAGTTTGTTTTCGGTGGATACTTGTGCTAACCGAACCATGGATGGAAGTGACTACCCACCAGGAATGGTGGGGGTGGAGCCATTGGTTGGGGTGGTTGCAGGACCCAACAGATCCTTTTTCATCCCACCAAATTGCATCTGGAAATGGATGCAAAGCCCACCCTTCCTCACCGTTAGCTTCGCCTCACCCACTCTGCGGATTCAAGACGAGAAAGACGTAAAAATGTCAGAGATAGGCTTACCACTCCATAGACAATCATTATTACCCTTCTAGTTTAAACCATCATGACCAGTCTCAATCGTTGGACACCCTATATTAACTTCAAAGGATGTCACTCAGCTTCTCGCAACAACTTTTGTGTCTTAAAAACACTCTCAGGCCAGCCTGGAGTAATCAAGTTGAGTCACACTGAATTCATGATAACGTCGTGATGGATGACTGAAATATGGCTTAAGATTTAGAGAGATGGGGATGATGAGTGTTCGGGTTCCTTCATTTACCAATTTCCCATAAAGTCGACGAAGCAGAAAATTTTTTACTAACACTCCGTCCTTTTAGTGGCCCTGGTGTCAACGTTTTCAAGCAAATGGACAACGACATCTCAAACGTTAAACTGATTGGATCTTGGTAATTTGTCCTAGCAGAACTTAACTATGCATCTTTTGCCTACAGTCCTTTTACAAGACTGTCTGATTCTACGAACAGCGGGCAATAAAACGAGTCCTTCATTAACTGGACGAAAGTGAAAAATGGTTTGCTTTGGAGTAGGGACAAAGAACCATTGTAGCAAGCTTGCATCTTTAGTCTTGTAGATAACATTTCGTAACTTACATGTCTTTCAAGTAGCGCAGATCCAACGTTGCATAGTCTTCCTATGGGTTTTGCATCCCACAAATGTATAAATTTTAGATCTTAATTGTGATTCACAAACTGAGCAGTGCCTTTTATTGTAACTATTAATGTCGGCAGGAATCAAGAATTTGCAGATGAGTTTGCTCACCTCTTTGTGTGCCTCTTAGAAAGCTGGTCTAGTATTCAAAATAGGCTCACCACACTTGAACCTAACGCAAGGAAGGTCGTGCACATTTCTTAACAGGATTTCACTTAAAAGCACGGAATTTAGCTAAGCGGAGTTAGAGACACCAAATCCTGTGAAGTGTGAGAGTGGGCTGATGTAGAGCATGTCTACCACCTGCAGCAGAGGAATGTCTTGAAAAGATTTCTTGCGTTACCTAAAGACGAATGAGGGTTATTTCGGACAACCATGTACTGATTGAGTGGTTATAATGGAATGCTGATTAGGGATGAGCGAGTCTATTCGGTCTTAGCTAGCATGCGCATGGATGTGGGTGAGGTTCCAGAGTACACCTTGTAATGCTGCGTGCCAGCACCTCAGGTAGTGAGAAAGCTGATGGTGGCATTTAGTCGCATTGTTTGAAGCGAGGATAAAACCAAAGATCGTCGCTAACGACAAACACAGAGTTCTGCTCCAAGTGTTCGCAAGAATGTCGGAAGGCGAGTGTCTGGTCAGTGAGAAGTGGGAAGGGAGAGGCTTGCAGGGTTAGGGTGGTGCGGATATGTGGCCGTAGAACCACGTGCGTCACCACATGACTTGTGTGCAATGATTGTGCCCTCAAGTCTCTAGCGCATTGCACCACCACGGGCAATAGTGGCATCACATCCAACAAGGCGGATACCGCGTGCTTTCCACTTGAGCACTGATGTGCAGGAGGACAGTACTTTCGAGGCGTTTGCCTGAAGTTACCCACTGGGCCTCAACACGCACTCCAGTTATAGGCGAGCATTGACCAGTGGGGTGGCAACAGCTCCGGATAATTCAGCACAGCCAAAGATTCAACTTCAGCTTAGGATGTGCAAACTCGAATGCTGCTTTTCCATGTAGTAATTGTATCGTCAAATTGAGCTAATCGAGTGTTGTGTAACATTTTGGAACAACTGTCCACACGCCATTTGGGAGAGATACCAGATCTCAAGTAAAACTTACTTGTGCTATATCAGACTGGGGCACCATTTCATGTACTTTATTAGGCTAACCATTATTAGATAATAGGCTACCTATTTCTGAGAAAACGCAGTCTACTGTGTTTCAGGCCATCAAGAGAAGTGAAGCGTTAGTGTGCTCACGCCTCACAGATCAACGCAACGACTCTACCGTCAGACCCTCGTAATGAGTACCAACTCTACGTAGAGTTCATCTGCTAATAGTCCACTGTACTACTGATTTCATGTTAGCTATTGAGCCAAGCCACGCAAGCCATCTACAGGTAGGTAGTGTGAATTCTACTAAGCATCACTTCACTGGACTAGTGGACACTAAGGCAAATGCCCAATTAGGAGCATGTATGGTATGCGTGGATGGAATGGATGAGCTGCATACGAAAAATTTCACTAGGCAAATGTCACTTCACGTGCAATGAATCCATGCCTTTAGCCGGATGCATGAAGTATTCAGTTAAATAGGACGCTTTGAGGATTATGGAGCAGATGGCGAATACTCCGATCACGAGGCGCTCCGTAACTGCGTGTTAAGTCTCATGGGTTCGGCATCACTTCTGGCCCTCAGATTCTGCTCATTTATGGAAACCGTGGAGAAGTTCGATCGTGTTTCCTGTGCAGTTTGTCCTGGTGCACAGAAAAAGCGCCTACTTCCTATGCTTCAACAGCAATCAAGCTACACGAAATGTGCCGCAACCTTTACACTGCTGACTGTTGCGCGCTTCTTCACAGTGCTGTTCAATGCCTTTCGGTTGGTGCGACATTGGGTTCTGGTGATTTCTGCTACTCAAACATGAGTCAAACAACGGTTGGTCGGAATTGGCTTCAGTGTTAACATTTGCTAATCAATCATCCCTAGTACGATGCATTCATCCCGTTATGATATTGTTCAGCTAGAATGCATGCATTTATCTAGCAGTCAATTAATCCAAGTGAAAAGGTGGCGGTTGCAACTGCGCCCAAACTTGCTCAATGAACTCTCACTAAAATGAATGACAGAATGGACATTAAACTGCTTTGTCTTCCAATTCGTAGGATTATGTCAAAACGACTACTGGAAGATGAACAGCATCAACCCTTCCGCATCGCCAGACAACCACGATTCTTGACCCAAAAGACAGTTGAATTAGAATAAGCCGGTTTCAAGTGCGGTCGGTTAAGATGAGGGGAGAGTTGGGAATGGCGGCAACTGGGCGCTTGCTAGAGTACAGTCGGATTGAAATATTGAGGCGTTTGTGGTTCATTCCTAAAATAGGTTGGGCGTGAATTTTACCTAGTATCCGCCTTCCACTGTTCGCATTCAAGCATTTAGTGGAGCTTAGTATGCAATGGTATGCATTCGTATGGCTTGTTATCACTTGCCTGTGATTTTAGTCGGGACTTCTTTCCTCCCGATTGTCGGTGTGCATATCAGCCACCATGAGGACAACACATCAGTAAAATGGCGGCAGTCCACACAAAGACAGGTTTTGCAAACGTAGTAGTGGGGATGTGTTAGCGTACTCACCTTTTCATCCCTTCTCCGACCATGAAATCTTAGCTTGATTTTGCACCACATTGGTACTCTCTAATGCGTCTGTTGAAGCCGGCTCCGTGCAGCAATGCGTGCACGGTCCCAAAAGATGGACACTGCTGCCGACAATACTCACAGCTGCAGTGTATCAGTGAGCAAGGAGACCACGAAGCGTGGAAACCGTGGAGAAGTTCGATCGTGTTTCCTGTGCAGTTTGCCCCGGTGCACAGGAAAAGCGCCTAATTCCTTTGCTTCAACAGCAATCAAGCTACACGAAATGTGCCGCAACCTTCACACTACTGACTGTTGTGGGCTTTTCACAGTGCCGTTCAATGCCTTTCGATTCGTGTGACATTGGGTTCTGGTGATTTTTTGCTACTCATACATGAGTCAGACAACGGTTGGTCGGAATTGGCTTCAGTGTTAGCATTTGCTAATCAACCATCCCCAAGTACGATGTCATTCATCCCGTTATGATGCTGTCCAAGTAGAATGCATGCACCCATCTAGCAGTCAATTAATCCAAGTGAAAAGGTGGCGGTTGCAACTGCGCTCAAACTTGCTCAATGAATTCTCATTAAAATAAAAGGCAGAAAAGACCTTAAACTGCGCTGTCTTATAATTTGTAAGCATGTGACAAAAACGATTACTGGAAGACGAACAGCATCAGCCCTACCACATCGCCAGACAACCACGGTTCTTGACCCAAAAGTCAGTCAAATTGGGGTGAGCCGGTGTCAAGTGCTGTCGGTTAAGATGAGGGGAGAGGTGGGAATGGCGGGAACTGGGCGCCTGCTAGCGCGCAGTCGGATTGAAGTATTGAGCCATTTGTGGTTCATTACTAGAATAGGTTGGACGTGAATTTTACCTAATATCCGCCTTCCACCGAGCGATTAAAGTTTGTGCACCATAAATGTTGCACACCAATACAAAATTCATCTGCTTGGCTAGGGTCTATTTCCATCCTTCGGATGCAGTCAAGCATTCCCCTCATTTCGGCTCCTTACTATTTTCTGCGGGACCTGCAAGCATTGTTATTTTAAAAGGTAGGGCTCCTTGTGCATTGCGTCGGTTGATCTTTGCAAGTTTACCGAAATGGAAGAAGCATGTTAGAGGCAGAGAAAAGGCTGACTGATGTTGAACCAGCTTATATTAGGCTTTCCTTGCTGCCACGCTGCTGATAGTATTAGCGTGGTTGGAAAAGCGGATGTCAGAACTGCTTGACGGATTGCGGAGCGACCGTCACCTCAATGTCGACCTGCAGTTGGAGGAGAGGACAAGCTGGTCATGGCAATGGACAACGTGGATGTGGTACG
>MIEF01007512.1:0-69090 GCA_001870725.1 Taenia solium | reverse complement strand
TCTCAATTGATTTAAGCTTGCTTCAACCATTTCGTCACCAACGACCTTGTTAAACGTGACTCAATGGCGATCTCCATTTGTTCTGCTCAATGTTAGCGTGTACCTATCATTGAGAACAAGGAGTCTTTTTTAATGTATTGTGCCGTACTACCTACGCGCATATTTGTGTGACATGGGGCAAACCATTGCTGGAATCACAGTTCAAAGCTTTTTTCCACTGCAAATGCTATGCACTGCACTAGACGAAAGAGTTTTGCATCTCTCGGAACCTAGTTGGACCTTATTTGGTTGCAAGACAGACAAGCTCAAACCACGGACATCATGTTGAACCGATACTTTTTGTTCTGGGTGGTGGATCGGAAGTGAGAGGAAGGTGATGAAGGTCACAGCTGTGAGTACCGTAGAGATGGAATGACGAACTGGATGCTTCTAAGTGGAGGAAATGCACGTAAAGGATGGAAGAGATTTGCCCGTTCTCCACCATTTTTAAAAAGTTTGCAGTTGAACCCACACAAACTTTTGAAATTACAACTTTTGAATGGCTTTTGAAGGCGTAAAAGCGACTTATAAACACGAAATCATCTCTCCATCCTTTTCCCTCTACCTCAAGCAATGGGATGGGAATGGAGTGTGAGCAAGAGTGTGAGCAAATTTTCCACAGAAGAGGGCAAAAATCCGTCAATTCTTGCCAGAACGGAGGTATAAAGAAGCGGCTTAATAAAATTTATGGTAACTTATGAAGAAGGCGGTTCAAATGCCAGGCTATGTGGCATTTGGAGAACTCCTGAGTTAACCTTTTTGTGTTGGATGCGTAACTGTACATTTGCATGAGATGTAAGCCCCTAATGAGGTGTGGGTAATTCTCCCCAAAGCGGTTAGTTTCTACGAGTGAGGCTTAGAATCGACACAGTGATGGGTAAAATTGACGGAGGGACGACTTACACCGCTCTAGGGAACGCATTCACCAATAAATTGACGATGTTTACACCTTTTCTAAAAAGAATCTGGTCTCTCAAAAAAGTTTTTTTTGTTTCATGGATTATGCCACCTTAATTTTGCGGTCTAAGTAAGCCAATTATCCAATCGAGTTAATCGTTGACTTATCTTCACCAGAGGGATTTAGCTATTTGTTTGATCCAAAAAATTGAATACCGCGACTTGATGGCGCTTCTTAAAAGGCAACGCACATTTTTCTAGTAGTCTACAACCGGATTGGACTCAGCGTCCTTACCAGCAAGCAACAGCAAGGACTGGACATGATGGGCATGTTGTTTAGTAAGTCTCTCAGTAACGCTGCCTATACATAGTGGGCGGCGACGCTCAAGTTTACGTAGGAGTAATAAAAAGTGAACTCATTTTTCCACAGAGTTCTTATCGACCTTTACATACCAATCCTGGAGTCTGGCTGACTACGTAATGATCATTCTAGGGCAGCTCATTTCACTTTGCTGTAGCCTATATGTGCCGATTATAAAAAAGTATTAATAGTTGCAAATGGTTGCTTTCATCGCTACCACGAAACGCCTTGCCCCTGGGGCATTTTACTATGGTTTGTGGAAATTTTTTCTCAGGAATGACCGGGAATTTCACCAGATGTCAGGAGCAGAAGTTTACCCGTCTTTTAAGCAGTTGCAGATGAGGTCTCCATTTCTCTCTTCTTCCTCACTTCCTTCCTCTTCTCCTTCTCAAGAGAGTGTGGGGATTAGTAAATATTTGGAAGAACGTGCTCTTCTGTGTCCCACTCCACAGCTCCCCACAAACTTACTTAATCGTGAGAAGGTTCGTACTTGAGGACACGATGGAAAGAGGAAGGGAATGAGGAAAGGGGAGGAGGTGGTGCCTCATCTCGTCCTCATTTCTACCATCATCGTGAGCAATCGGAAGATGGCATTTCGGTGTCGAGAGTGGAAGTGATTAGCATGTGTTCTTGGCAGTGGCGTCGGCGTAGGACAAGGGTATGATGTGGAGCGAAAGAGGGTGGAGAGTTGTGAGGTAGACGTGAGATTGCGATGTGGATGGCTTGATGTAGACCGTTTGCTAGTCAGACAACATGACGTCTAACAAGAGTAAAATTTGGAACCAACCTTTGCCTCGTTTGGAAAACATTCTTATATTGCATTTGCAATTGCTTCATCAAATGGGATCCACTTAGAGGCACTCTACCGTAACTGACGATGACAAACCATTTAGTGTGAAAGTCATAAATTCCATAATGGCAAAAGTAAACTTGACTTCAGATTCTTTAAAATTCCACAACATTGTTCCATAACTTAAATCCCCATGTGAAATTAAGTGCAACTCGTAATTCCGAGCATTCGAAAATTTGACACCAGGTGGATAATTTCTTTGAAAATTAAAGCAATTCGCGCTAAAGGAGTAGTAAAAGTTATTAAGGGCTTCCTTACTCTTAAAGTTTGCTTTTGGAATTTTGGAGCATAAGAAGCATTTGGGTTCTTTTATTCACGCCGTCTGTACTTTTGCCTCGCCTTATGGTCTACCAAACCTTCAGTGGATTAGTACTGAACCATTCTTCTGGATTGGTATGCCCTCATTATGGCTTCGAAAAAGGCTCCGGGTGCTGTAGTTTGCTGCATAGTTCGAATACTCCTCTTCATTTGTCCCTTTTGTCCATAAGAAGACCCATTAACGAGTATCTTTTTTGCCAATAGTATCAAGTTACCTCCGGAAGCTCTTTAACGTCGGTCTCATTCACATTAATCGAATTCAAAGTCTCTAATGGTTTTTCCTGTTTAGAAATCAACAGAGTCACTCTATCGGAGGCATTAATGTCGAGGGCTTTTTGGAGGCTCAAATAATTTCAAATGCCTTTCTGATGGCTCCCACTACCACCACCTTAAGCGGGTCTAACTTTTCGCTGAATTAAATAGTAAATAACTTGACTTCATTGGTAAAAAAGCCCCATCATATTTCCGGCTTCTGGTACCTATGATTCAACCTAGAAGAGTTTAATAACAGCCCACTTTTCTTCAGGAGTTTCTGAAATGTTTTATTTAGAAGCTAACGTTGCACAATCTTTGTAAATAAAGAGTGGCTGAAAGCATTAGCAAAGAGGCATGCTAGCTTCCAGCTACATTTCAAGTCAAAGGTAAATTAAGGGAAGATTTGTTTTCCTCGAAACACGCTTATTCGAAGTCCCAACTTCTTTAGCTGAATCTGACGCCACAAATGCGCTAGATATCCTCTTCGTAAATTTGCAACGAAGAACATAAACAGAACATAAACAGGGGGGTCAATTTCATTAAAAAAAGTTTTTTAAATTACATTTAGCTTAAAAGGTCACTCAAGCACCTACGTTGTGGTAGTTGGGCCGTCCCCGAGGTCTTGGCGATAAGCGTGTTGCCATGACACAGTTAGGCAGCCAGGTTATAAAGGATTCAAAATTGTAAGTCACATTGGAAATAAAGTGTTTTTTTCTTCATTTTTCGTGTGAACAGAGTCGCGGCTCACGTAACGGCGGAATTCGCTACTTTATAGTCAAGCTTCTAGGTTGCCAAAAATGCTACTATGAAGTAAAGGAACAAATGGCTATTTGTGGATTCAGAATAAGACCATTTCGATAAGGAAAAAATGACTTCAATTTAGTGACGGAGAAAGTAAAAGTGTTGTGATTACAACAAGTACTTTTAGTGTGAACAAATAGAGTGGCTTCTTCGTACTTGGTGGGGCTAGTCATAGGACCGTGCCTGTCCGTTCAATATTTAAAAAGAACCACACCGAGCAAACTGTTCTTGAATTGTCGAAATGCTTTCCAACAGTCAGAGACTTCCGACTTGCGAGATTACATTCTTTTGATTCTTAGCTCAGGATTTTTTAATATTTTAGCATGCATAATTGCGACTAAGTAGTATAATGGCCTGGTAGATGAAGCTTTTTAAAGCACTCATTTGTATCGATCATCTCCGATTACTCACCCTCCTCTCTATAGAAATCAAAGAAGACAGGTAAGCCTTATTTCTCCTAAAATCGAATTAAAACGTAAATTTTTCTCTAGGTCATTTTAGTATGAAGAAAGCTAAGCGCGGCTTTTATTTCGTCATATCACGAAGTTTTGATGGGTAGTTGTAAAATCAATTAATCGATCGAGCACAAATCGATAAGGTGACTGCACTCACTACCAACTTTGTTACGTGCGAAATTGCCGACTTGTAAGCAGCCGTTTTACGGACTGAAAAGGGTCTAAAATGAACAAAAATGAACATAATGCCAAAATATTTCGCTAAATCACTTTGGTTCGTTTATTCCTGTCTACTCTACTTCAAACCGCCGCAATGCCCTCGATTCCGACAAAAATCACACACTCCTGCAATTGGACAGGCCATTCTCCCTGTTCATATCCAGCGCTTCGCCGCTCAGCCAATCACCGTGCACCTAAGCACGAGCCTTACTCTGTGCTATATAAGGCTTAAAGCAGGTCACGGATAGCATATCACTCATCCACCAAGGGTGCTTCCTCAATGCAGGGGGATCTTTCCACGTTCACAATGAAGCTGATGCTACTGCTGCTGCTTCTGACTGCTAGCAGTTTAAGTACCGCGCCTGCCAGTAGAAGTGGATCCTGCCGCAACCACGATGGAACTCCAATTTGCTGTACTGGACGCACTAATTGCAGAGGAGTCTTGCGTGTCACTCACGTCTCGTATAGTTACACCCCTCAGGGCTACAGGTTAGCAAATTCCAGGCGATCCCCTCAGCATGCAGCAAGGTGTTTTTGCGATGAATACTGTTTGCGAACTAACGACTGCTGCTGGGACTATAGAGATGTCTGCGCTAAGCCCAGTAAGTTAGCTTTTCATTCGCTATACTTTTTATTGGTTTTTAAGTAAATTTAATTTATTGGGGGTTCTTTTAAAAGAAATCAACTGTGATGTGAGCGCATGGAGTCGTTGGTCCCCCTGCAACCGTCTTTGTGGAAAGGGTAATCAGACTCGAACTCGAAGCATTACAAGGGAGGCGGCCAATGGTGGCGATCAATGTCCGCTGCTCATGGAATCACGAGTCTGCAGCGGATACACTTGCAGTCGTAAACGTGTTGGAAGGTCGGAATACAACTCCTATCGTCATATGGAACTGCCTTCAGGTTGGCTTAATGTCTCTTTCCTAGTTGGCCCTATCTTCTTATTCCAGATTTGATGTCTATCTGTTCATTCTTGCCGGTGCGAAAATAAGTGGGAGTTAAATTTACTATTTTTTTACTTTGTTCTAGAGGTTGCAAATCTACTGCCTGTAGACGGGGATATAGAAGAGAAGATTAAGCAGTTCGACATGCGTTGGGATATTCGCCGAAAACTCTACTATGGGCGTTTGATTCAGCAGAATAAAACTGATTTACCGGACCCCGAGCCGTAAGTTTGTGTGGCTAGATTCTTTTTACATCACCCGAAGTGGTGCATGCTCTTTAAAGGACTTATTTCAAGAGGAGGGGAATGAAGATGGGCAGATAAAAGGAATCAGCAAACTACGCAATAGACCTACTCTGGTTTGCGTATATGTAATGCATGTGTGTGTAGCCGCGATTCTGTAGGCGCACCATCAGGCAGCTGGACAGAGGGATGCGCAACTGCTGGAATTTGTGTTGCATCGTGCCCGAGGTAGAGGGAAGGAATGAGCAGAATAGAAACAAAGAGAAAACGCATTTTCGCCGATGTAATAAAATAAAAATGCTGCTAGTTCAAGCATTCCCCTCGATTGTTAGGCACTCCACATTCCAAGCGAAAGTAAACTGAGCAAAAGGGAATTCTGATTTTAACTCATTTTAATCTGTTAATTGTTCAATGTTTCGAGGTTTATTTAATGAGTAAATTACAATCACATTTGCAAACCTTCCTTCTTTTTTAATACTTTTAGAGTTATTAATGTTGCTAACATTATCATTTTGAATCCCTTGCACAAATATTTTCTGGAATGCAATATCGTTGCTCACCTTTGCGCCATGAGTTTCTCTCCTGCAAGTTTTCAAATTAACATACTAAAAGGTTTGTACTTTTTACGACTTCGATTTAAAATCATTTTCAGTTACCTATTTGAGAATCCAACTAATTTTCCGTTTTTTATTCTATTTCTTAATTTGTTTTTATTTTAAAGGAGCCTTTCTACTTTTTAAACGTACATGACTACTGAACCGACTGTTAAAAACTATCATCGCCTCAAAGTGCTAACGATTTTAACATTAATTAGAATAATATACCATAATATCGGTATTTTGTCAGTTTACAGGACATCGAACATTGTCAATTCGTCAGCTAGAAATAACCAGTTGTTTTTCATCATTATGTAGATACTGTGCCTACTACGAAATTATCAAAGCCAATGATGCCTGCAAGGCCACTAAAGCACCACTAGGGAGGCAGCAGCGTGGGTCTCAGAGTCTCTGGGGAAGTTTATTCGAGCGCAGTTATGACCTGGATCATCCTTGGCTGTCAACTGCTCTGCTGCGCCCCGGCCAACAAATTAGTGCCATCTGCTACCCCAAGTACATGCGCCCCGAGCTGGGTAACCGCTGCCCTGGCACTGGTTACCCCGGTATGACCTCGCGTTGGCGAGCGCTCAACACTTTCGACTGTCAAGGCACTTTCCGCATGATCAGCGCGCCTCAGCACGCTAGCACTTGTCGGCAGCAACCCACGTCGTTCATTCTCACCTGATTTGTTCATCCTCCTTTTGGCACATTACTACTTCGGCCATTTACACGTCCCCCTCTCCCAGCTTGTTAAACATCCCTCCAGTCATCCATCTCGTAACCGTGTCCTTCATTGGCCCCATGTTAAGCGGCGCAGAGAAGCATGATGAATGCCTTTGTATGTAGGAAGCTATCCACCTATCCGCTCACCCATCCATCCTAAACAAGCGTGTGTATGTCCTATTTTTTTATACCTCGCCATCTAGGGAACAGAAAGACGCCTAGGTCATTCTCTTTTTTGCCTATAAATGCACGCACGCATGCATACCCACACCGCATTCTTCCCCATGGATACACTAAAATCGTGCATACATACACAGACATACATGCATATGGTAAAATTTTAGGTGCTCCGCCGCATAAAGGCACTGACAACTTTCTACTTTTTCTGATACCACTGAATTTGCTGATTTTGTGTATTTAATTCCTGTACAAATATGCCGATTGTACCCAACTTCTTCCCTCCCTTTGCTTATTTCTGCCATGTCTGGGGCTGTTGTGCTCTAACTGGCAGGATGTCACGACGCTGGCGTTCTTATAGACCCTCTTCTCTCGGTTAGTTAGGGACAAATTTGCGTGTTTCTGACTCAAGAGGTTTTGGGTAGTTTATGTTATCGTGCCTACTTCGCATTTTTTAATATTCTTTGCTTCATCATTTTCGCAAAAATGGTTAAAAAGAGCTTAATTGCTTTTCCCAAACGCTCTATTCTAATCTTATTATCATTCACTATGTTGGTGGAAGTCTTGTTTCAAAGGTTCATTAGTTTCACTTAAAATACTAAAATAATCCGCGTTTGTTTATGCTCACTTCATTTAAGGGAGGATAAGATGTATCTCACTTTCGCAGATACGTAGGTTTCGGATTCTAGTACTCTTGCACCTTCGTGAAAAGTGATAATCAGTTTTTTGTCTAAAAGAGACCTATGAAAACTGCTTTCTGAAAAGCCAGTGACTCTCAAAGTTGGCATTCTTAGAGGAAGAAAGCTGGAGCATCGAATTTCTGCTCCGCGGATTTTGTGGTCAGGTTTACGTTGGCGAACGTACTCAATGTAGAAATGTATTGCTCTCTCATGGAATGGAGCGAATAGCTTAAAAATTCTCGTGCTGGTTTGGGGATTAGAGAAGTTTTTTGGGTTCAGCTGCATTTGCTGCTATGAGTTTGGAGGACGTGTTTTTACATTTCCTACGAAGTTAAGACAAAAGGGTTGCAAGCAAAATTCAGTGTTCGGGTAATTGGATAAGTTGGTACAATTTGTCTGTCCTCTCACGACAGCGAAATCCACTCTGATGGAACCGGTTTTACTGCAGAAATAGGCAACGCAGCTCATACCGTCTCCGTTTCTGGGTGGAGGCAGCGTCTCCCCACCTCTCTCCCACCTTAAAGCGCTATTTTTCTCGACTATCCCCCGCTACATTGTTAGATTGAGAAAAGCACCTTGCCCCACCTTTTTATTATTTTATTGCCTCCTAAGAGAGGGGCGTTCTTTGGCATCTTTTAGTTGTACCGGGTGGGCAGATCCCAGCTATAAGTGAGCCATTCCGTTGGGCGTCCACCCTACACACAAAACCAAACATGATTCTCTGGGCCCATCATGCCTCAGAGGTGTGGGGTGAGCTGTGAGTGAATTGTCAAAAGCTAACTAGCGATGTGTAAGCAATCTACAAATGGACCGGTTTCATAAGAGGAAGTGGTGAACAATTCGATGATCCACCAAACTTCTTGTGATCTGTTCATTCTTGTAAGCATTTCTACTGCTTTCCCTTTCCAATTGATGCAACCGTGAGAGACATGCTGTACCATTGACAACATTGAGAATGGGGGACCTCTCCGAATCCCACTCAGTATTGCTCTGTGTATCAGTGCCATATTCAAAGCGTTTGGACCATTTCTTGACTAAACGTCCTGTCACTGCACCGTCTGCGGGTGCTGTCAACGAGGCAGGGGGAGTGCTTCACCAACTTTTGGTATGATTTTAAGCTCGAATTGTGGAACCGACTTACTTAAATCTTAACAATTAGTTTATTTCAATCGTCACTATATAATTTTCATGGTTTAAATTTAAGGGATTGGAGCAGGAAACACAACAAATAGAAAGTGACCCACACCTCTGCTATGTAAGGCATTCAGGTTACCTGTCTCTACGGGTTGTAGTGGGCTATACTGAATGCAGCTCCAGCATTCTCGATTCCATAAGACAGTGAAAGATAATAGCATCTACCAAAAAATTTCCAATCTAATTCGCCTAAATTATTCTCTTTCCATAAAAAGGGGATGTGTTTTTGCCAATTTTAAAGCCTCTACATTATGATACTCTAATTTCTCAACTCTATTTTGCCTTCGCGTGCATTTAAGGCTTCACTATCATACTTTTGTTGAGCAGAATGGCCTCTGGACCACACCAGTGACCCTCACACCCCTTCCATACGTCGACAGTACATACTATGTCCCAGTGTCATGTATTCTTTAGTCATCAGGGAGGTCTCGGGGAGCTAAAAATGAGGCGTTAAATACAATCAGACTTTATCAGTTTGTAATTTGCCAACTTTATCCGTTTCCCCGTTTCGTTATTTTCTTCACAAAATTTAGATACCTACATTTTCTCCTTTGAGTACTCGCAGCAATAGTGCTTGTGAACATCTTTACCTAGTTCAGCAATTAACTGGAGCGTTTCTGACACCTTACAGCCGATCTGGTGTGAAAGCCCTGGAAGACAAAACAGGGGCCATGGAAAGAGTCCAAGCTACGTCAAACGCAAATTAACCTTCCCTCAACTTTATCACAGTTTGATAGTCCTAATCAGTCTCAATGGCGCCTTGATACACCTTTATATGCAGGTTCGCTAGGTATTAAGGAATTCGCTGTGTTCTCTACTTGTATCTCTCATAAAGACCTTGACAAAGGCACCACTCAGGTGGCTGCTGTTATGATAGGCATCATGAAGTGGTCTCTGGGTAAACGGTCTTTCTGAAAAGTGGACAAGAAATATCCTTATCACAATGCAAAAATATTTATTAATCGTGCCATATTACTCATCTGCTTCCAAATCTTTAGTGTTTCAATTACTTTCGTTTCGTATGAATTGAACGAAGGCTCACACGTTCGATGCTACTTAAATCATGGCTAGTAAGTAGTCACCAGCACAAATTTGTGAGATTTAGACTTCACTGCTTAAATTACCTCATTACAACAAAAGTTCCTGTCAAAAAATTCTTTTTTTCGCTTTCTGTGCGAATTCATTGATAGGTATTTTTTAAATATATTTGACATAGAAATCACCTAATGGATGATTGTCCATACTTCTCGATTTCCTCTACGAAAACTTAGACATTTGCAGGATTATTGCGTGCTAAAAGGACTAACTTACGAGTAAGGTATTTGTAAACCAAAATGGGACTAAACTCGGTACTTTCAAAATGTGTTCCCCCATTTTTGCAAGCCCTTTGTGTTTTTGGTATAACTCCGATATTCTTGTTGAACATCATCTTGATTTCAAAGCAATGCTTAGCTTTTCAGACACAAACTGTCGCTATTGTAGATTGACAAAATCGATTTTCTCTCAGAGTTTAAATAAATCATTAATTTTAATTACGTATCTTAAAAAATCCGCATTTCAGTTGTCCACCACCATTTCTTTTGACACTTGACCATTTTGATATGCGAGGCAAAGACACTTTCTTCATCTCGCTACACTGTGGCTTTTTTAATCTCCTTTCATTTTTCAAGGAGGTGGGGTGAACACTCAGCTCTCGTGTTCATGTCTGCTTGCTGCAATTCAGGTCACTCGTGATAGCCGGTAACAACGGGCTGACGACATGCAAGCTCATCCACAGACTGTCTCATGCACGGACATACACACGCTTCTAAGGTCATGCGAAAATTGTGGCCCACTCACTGTGACCACACGCGGTTGCGTGCGTTCCTGTTGACGAGTCCGAATTGGTGCACATAGTGGAGGAAGTGAAGACGGTAATAGCAGTAGGAGGTAAAATGAGAGGACTTTTGCGTCCATTCACGGCCAACTCAATCACACCCATTCATACTGGGTATTTGTGCGTGTTTGCATCTGTGCTTCACGCCAAAAGCACCGACTGTTTACGGGGTTACTGCTGACTTAGTTGGTGCCTGTGCCAATTTCTTTCCTTATTGTCACGATTTTTTTATCAATCATTACTTCCTCCCTGTTTGAATAGACCATCTGACACGCACCAAAGTAAATGGTGCTGCTTGTCTGAAGTTGGCGTTTGGAAACTCAACCACGTAGTCATTTAAAGAAAGAATGAAATGGGAAGAACCACAGATTCTTTAAGTGCATAAAAAGTTCGGCTGTTCCTAATTTTTTCCGACGTGGCACTTAATGGGAATGTGAATCCGTTGTAAACACAATGTTGTGAATCTTGGTTTAGTTCCCACGTGACTAGATTTCTTTTCAAAAGGGGATTAAAACATCTATTTTGTTGTTAGCTTCACCTAAACCAATCATAGTAGGGCTTATATTGACTAAAATGTCCCTTTCCTTAGTCACTAAATCGCCTCAACCTGTGCATCTAAGTTGGGTTTCAGTGGCAAAGGAGCAAATCACTAATGTAGCGTCCTGAGCCTGCCTTGGAGACAAAAGAAGTCTTTCATTGTAAAATAGATCTTGTGGTAAGATTTCAATTTGCTGGCTAATTCTCCTTACATCTATCCATCTATCTACGATTGCAAAAATTTTTGGTAAGGAAGATTAGTGGCTTGAGGGCGTGACGTGCTGGTTAAGAAGAGGTCACCCCAGGTGGTAAAAGCTGTGTGGGGGATCGGAATTTGTACGCCCTTCGGAAAGTGATGATGATGTCTCAGTCATCGGATTAGTCAAACCCGAGTAATAAAATATGCCGTAGCGCCCTTATTCATTCCTAAAGCCGTAATCTACCACACCAGTAGGAGAGATTTATTGCAAACACTACGAAGACCTGGGAGGTTATGGGTATGGCTGCAGAGCGATGCCCTCAAGCGGATGCACAGAACATGGCAAATGTAGGGCTCTTGAAGTCAAATATGTCCATGAGAAAATACCAAAGCATTACATAAGTTCAAGAGCCTCTTGAATGCCGTTCCCGTTGCTTCTATTAGTCACGTAGATGGGGCTTCAAAAAAGCCTAGGCTTTAGGAAACGTAGTCATCAAAACTTCATGCAGGGGTGAAGGCGCTTGATAACAGCGCACCAACCCATTATTTTGACTCCACTCTCTCCATATCCATTAATTTCCCTGTAAAAGCACTGGAGAGGTGAGTTCGCTATTCATACATGTCCTGAGAAGTGGATGTCATATGCTAGTCGCTGTTTCTCGAAGCGTCTGCATAAACCCTGAACCATTTATTAAAATGAACTGTTTGTATCAGCTTCACCTGTTCCATATGTCACTTCGTTTTCTTTTTGGTCCTACTTAGCGGTCCATCTGGATTCATTTCAACCATTAGGAATTGTTGCATAGAGCACATATCCTCAGTCACCGCAGGCAGTTCTGCAGTGAACAATTCAATTCTTTCAAGTCCGGGTTTTGGCCACCTTTAAACGTTCTCTGGTTGGTCATAAAATTTTAGTGGTTGTCAAGGGCAGACGCGGCTTTGAAGGCGCTTCTCTAATGAGCCTCATAAACAGATATTCTTCTTCTGTGACGTTAGGATTGGACTTGCTTGCCCCCCATTAGCTCATGGAAGTGTCTGGAGGTTAAAGACTCGACTAGAGAGCCATATCGCGTCGTTGAATGTCCAGTTGGAAAATTTTTAGGTCACTTCGACAAAGCCTAGTGAGCACCAGGTGATGAAATCCCTCCATCACTTGCACTTTGGCTCAATAAAGACCAATATGAAGTCATTTAAAAGTAGAAAATAGCCAAAGGTCTCAGTTAAGGAAGATTTGAATACCTAAAGCTTAGAAAATCAGGTTTTTTCTCATAATATTTGTAGGGCCTTCATTTTGTGTACACACCTTTCCTTTTATACAAATGCTTAAACCACAAGATATTAAGTGTCTGAAAATTTGGAGAAAGAATTAGCAAGTTTAGCTCTCCTAAATAGCCTTTTTGTCTAAATTTCCGGGTACCTTTCAGAGGTTTTCAGAGGCGCTCCAAAAAGGAGCATCGGTTTGGCTTGGTCGTGAGATTTCTACAGAGAAATTTCATGTAATTTGAGTACAAGTTTATTGGGTTTTTGGCTTCTCTAGTCCTTTTTTGTTCCCACCGCTTAGCCCAGCAAATCTGAGCATTAACTTATCACGCATTTCTCAGACCTCAGAGGCCGCCTCATAAGGTCTCCATACCTTCAGTGGCTTGAAGGGCCACTTATAACAAGAATTGTGAAAGCAGATAAAGCTAGAGGAATGTAGAACGTAATTTAAAAATGGAAAATGTTAGTGTGTTTCCTTTGGATTTATGCGTTTGCTCCAACATTTCTGCCAAAAATTCAGGTGATGCACATTTTTCTTTCTACTGCCGCTTCCAGTTCCGACTCCATTCACTGGCAGTAGATGTTGGATTGTTTCCTCCTTCAAATTCCTGTCAGATTTTTTGCAAATTTACACTTCTAAATAAGAAAAAATGCTAGGTCCTCAGGCTAAATAAACCATGTAGTTTGCTATGAAAACAAATCTTAGGGAGAGTAAAATGCTTCAGCTTCATCGCTTAGGCATTTATTAAAAGCTAGCTTCCAACTGCATATTTTTTCTTCAGATGAATTTATCACAACTTTTTAATAAATATTCGCTGCCAGCTTAATATATGGGTGGTGTTTAGACTTTGGTTCATCAATCCGGTTGCCACAAACGTGCAATACGGTTGTCATTATTTTGTGGCAATTGGTTCCACGCTTACTATTTCATTTTTTGTCAGTAAGCGAATTAAATAGTATTAATTAAGATGTCATATGCCCAAATGCTCACAAAATTCATGCAGTTTTCGGCATAGCTCGCAGCGTTGACTTCTTGTGATATACAAGAGCTTGCAAACTGCTCACGGCTACGTACACGCCTATAATGGCAGAGCCCAATGCCACAAAATGCCTGTCGGATGTGGTTCGAGGTAGTTCGGCTTACAAACCACGTTCATCTTGGTGACAAAGCTCTTAAAGAGCCTCCTGTGGAGAAGTTGCGCTGTCAAAAGTTTTCACCTAGAAGTGACATGGAACCTTGCAATCCTCTATTCTTGATGAGGACGGTTTATCTATCACCATTGGTACTTCAAAGAGAGTAGAATGGCATAATCTTGCAGCAATGTTTGGTGATACTGGTTAACCACTTCTTTTAGATTTCAAGAGAGATGAGGAAGAGCTGAACGCATCCAAACTAATTTATTGACAATCTTGTTAAAGTGTGCCTTACATCGTAAAAGCCTCGTTGAATAGCTGACCTGTGATGGGAATTGGCCTGAAGTGACACAGTGGTTATTTCTTAAATGGGCTGGTGTTTCTCACTGCTGAGATTTGTCTCCATCCTCGAAGGATTAGAAAACGTGGGTTAAAGGTGGAATATGAAGATGGTTTGTGTTTTTTTGAAAGAATGTTCCAAATATTCCAAAAAGCCGTCTAAAGTAATTAAGCCTTCAATGTAAAATCGCACGACCTTGTTTGGTTGCCTTCGCCGTACCATTTGTCCACCTAACTTGCGTGATAAATGTAATCCATTTATTCAAATAGCCTTCCCGAATCCTCAGAGAGGCCTTGAAAAGCAAATCTACTTGATGAAGTGATGCATAAGACATTTAAGACCAATTAAGTAGTAGTTACGATATGAGCACGTTAAGTAATCAAGACAGCGAATAAGCAGGCAGCAATGTGTTGCCGCATAAGTTCAATAAAATGGAGTGATATTTTAGTTTATTTGGTAAATTCTTTAATTATACAGAAGTGATAAGCCAAGTTAAGTAATATTCCTCCTCTACTCGAGTCTGTCCCCAAGTAAGCATCTATTAAACCCGACAATTAACTCGCACTTATGTTAGTCCACATCACATGCAAAAACTAGGCTTAAACTAAACACACTCCTCACACCAGTAAATAACTTCCGTACAGTGGGATCAGACACGGTGGAGTTCTGTGAGTTGAATGAAGCTCTTCCTTGAGAGAAAGCCATATTCTCCTAACAAGTAGGTGATGAAAAGAGTGAATTTGACGACGTATTTATTCACCTTCATGGGAAAGGACCCTTAACATAAAAATCTGTTTCTGATTCATTTTTAAGCAATTATTCAAACCACAAATCAGGATCTTCTCGAGCCCAATCACTCCTTCAACATTCAAATTAGCTACAAAGTGGAAGGATGACTTCAGACCTTTTAAATGGTTTCCAAATTACCTTTGTTGGACTTTAGAACTGGCGACTGACGCATTTTTGCTACTTTTCAGCAAAGGAGGGTAAATTTTTGTCGCCCGACTTGAATTGCCGGCCATGAAGTGATTCCTTTTCTGCCCATGTTTACTCTGTCCAGAAAATGGGAAGGAAAGTGCGTCTAAACTCTCGTCTCTGCGACTTTTACGCCTTACTACCAGCGAATTGTGACTTGGGTATTGCCGCACCTCATGAATGTTGCGGCATTGATGAAAGGCAGTCAAATCACCAATGTTAACCATGTCATCCAATTCTCGAAACATCTTCTATCGCTTCAGTGTATTTAGTACCATTTACCGGGGGAACCGAAAAATATCATCCTAACAAAAAATTTTGTGAAATTGTAAATCGCGTCATCCAAAAATGGTTTTAACAAGTTGCACATACACTAGAATGCGTAATGAGCTTCAAGAACCACCTGTTTATCCTTCACCTCAGGAAGTTTCATTCTTTGTCTTTGAAGGCAGCGCTGGTCAATACAAGAGAGAAAGGGAGGCACCATCTTGTCTCTTCCTTCATGTTCTCCTAAATTCAACAGTTCGTTAAAAGAGAATATTGAGAGTGATTGCTGTTCCTTGACCTTTGGAAACAAAGCATGCTGCAAAGACCAAATGTGTAACTACCTATCGCCTTGTTAAGAAAGGAATTTAAGCACGGTTCTCAATGGTTGTTATTTCGACAAGTGAAATATTTGAAGAAGCTTGCAATAACTAATTGGCCCTTTTTGGGGAGCATTGCCGAACTTATTTTACAACGGTATAAACTAGGAAAAAGCCCTAGAGGACTACAAAGTACCTAGAATACGAGGGATAGAAACACTGAGATTTGTAGACCGTCACTCATTATGCCTATTGGCGCCATGGCAACAGAGGTATAGAACGGGATTGTTGTCCGACTATAGTCAGTGGTTTGAGTAGTCCTGTTTTGACAGGTGCCTCTGGTTTTGGAAATAAAGTAACACTAAGTTGACTGACGATGCTAAAATAAGGTGGAATTTTAGATTCGGCTGCTTTCATCGCTGTCGCTAAGTTAAAGGTGAATTTTTGAGGGCAGATTGTTGGCTGTCGGTAGAATGTGGACTAATCTTTAAATAGTACACATAAATTGAAACTATGGTCAAAAATGGGGCATTATCCAGCTAGTAACTTTGCCCAAAGCCTATAAATCCATCTACCCATTACACTTACCGATATTCAGTATTCAAGTTCTTGATGTGCTCGTTTACAACGGAGTAACTCAAATCAACGTGATTTGGTCAAAATGGAAAGTAAAAGAGCTTTGTTCTGAATGTACAAATCTCACTATAGAGCCTTCAGACTTCTCTGAAGACGAAAAAGGAATAATACCTGGGCAGAAAATATGCCACCGGCGTGCAGGAGGGCTGGAGGAAGACTAGTGGCATGGTCCACAGACCAGTGGAAGTACAACGGTGAGGCTTTAAGTGCCTGCGCAACCATCTTAGTCTTACGCACCCCCCAACCTCTTTTGAGCTGCGTCCTCGGAGCTGACCCTCAGTCAACCTCTTATTTCGGCCAGCATAATGTAGTCGGTGCCCCTGGAAAGGACCCGTGAACCAACCGCGACAGTCATCGAATTCGCATGTAACTTCGAGGACATCTGCCTGCAACGTTGCTGATCTATCTCGCCAGAATCACTGGTTCTGGAGCTTTATCCTGTTGTGAAAATAGATTGGGTGAATGGGACGTGTACAGACCATTATGTGCGTCTATCAATGGTCGTAAGAACACTGGCTTATAAGCAGAGCTGACTACTAAGGGATAAGGTTTAAGGTAGCTTGGTTAGGATAAGGACTTCCGCCTCTTCCTCTTGTCACTATGTTCCCACTTCAGTGCCTTCTATTCATATCTATTTATCTGGGGGTGTTGCGTGCTCACTTCATTGACTTCACACAGGTACTGTAAACAGCTTCTACAAATGGCATAGGGCCGATGTCGCTCGCTTTAGCTGTCAATATCATTCCTGTGAAACACAGGGCCGGGACAGACGCCAAAAGCAGTAATTATTTTTAGTCTTTCTGTAGGAGATCCCCACAGATGCCCCATCCGCTGCATATCTTCTTCTCCAGTCACGCTAAGTTATAGCCACCAGGAATACAAATCAAGATAGTCGTCCTTTGGGATCGAGTTTGCTTCCCGCTCCAAGTCTTTCAAAGTCTTTCAGGAGGGCTGGAGGCCTACTGGCACGGTCCAGAGGTCATTCCCACTAGTGGAAGTACAAAGACAGAGCCTTTAAGCGCTTAGCAAACTCAAACCAAGGGGTAAACAAGTAATCAAAACATTACAAACACGGATTTGATAGATCTGGAAGATGTGAGCAAGTGAAGTATTTCAAACTATTTTTCGGCATTTTAATGAGTTTGTAGAAATTCTATAGAAATCTTTCCTCACTCATTAAAGTGGGAATTGCAGGAGCTAATTTTGCTAAGCCAAAATCTCGCTTCGCACATTCGTTTGAACAGTGCATTTTGCATCACAAACTGTTCACGGACTAGGAGAATTGGACGCACAAAAGTTGTCTCCTGTCACCAACAGCACAAAAATACAAGGGAAACCTCTTTCTTTTTACAGCTCTTCTGGGTTCATCTCCAAACTTGCCTTACGCCTTGCTTCAATTCAACAGCACGGTACGTCAAGATGCCACTTTAGATGGGAGAGCTGCTGTGTTGCAAACACAAATGGCAGTTTTATTGCAATATTAAATTAGGAGGTTCGCGGCTTTACAAAATGTGATTAAAAGCTGCTTTTATGATTGGCAGCTTGACATTTGCTCTAATTAACGCTTTAGAAATGGGGAGAATGTTTTGTTTACTATTTACATCCTTGATGCTAAATCTTTGGATGAGCAAGATTCCTTATTGGCATTTCTGATTTGCATGAGAGGGATTGGCTTTTGGGGCATTAGCTTATAAGGCCTTTCTCTGAACTCCATGTGGTGCGCGGATCTGGGTGGATTCTTTACTACAATTGTGCTGCAACAGACCTGGCATTCCTTTCCTCTACTTTGCCTTCAAACCCGTGAAAGGGGTAGACTGATTGGCTTCGGACATCTAATCATAGGCCATATCATATCAGGGTACTGGAGATCGGCGTTTCATGGGCTTGAAGTCCGTTTTCTCCTCAGGGGCGGTTGAAGTGTTGATTGGACGACATGAACTGATTTCCACGTGGCGGAGAATGTGGGTGAGAAATCTGTAGGTATTGAAGGACCTGCTTGTCTGTTTTGATTTATCAGCAATTTTTGACGTGGAGGCACTTTGACAAATGAAAGGGTTCTGTCAGATCATTAATTTCTTTCTGAAAAAAACAATACTTTTGGTAGAAGGCAGTTGTCTACACAATTCTGTTGCTGAGTTTTATCATAGGCATACTCTAGGCTATCAGATGAGTAAAAGCCAATTCACGAAATGGTTGGAGCATCCCCTCAGTCAAAAATGAAGACATTAATTATGAGAGACCCTTAATTACCGCCAGTGGGCGGAATAAGGTAGGAATGAATGCGGCGGCAAGGGAGTTGGTAAACAACTGGGGTAGTGGGAGTAAGTCAGAAAAAAATGGATAAAGTTATAACGATTGTGCAATGTGAACTGCCAGTTTGCCTCCACTGTGATAGCGGTAGAGCAGTGTAGAGAGTTGCAAAATGGACGCAATTTAGGTCACAAGTTTGGTTTTAGGGAGTGCACCTGAAAATTATGCTCTAAATAGATGCAGTGAGGTGAAAATCTCTCTGTTTTATCTTCTCATCACTGTAATTTTACAAACAAAGCTGTTCGTAATCAACTTTTCTGCCTTTTTTTCTTTAGCAGGAGCTAATTTGGTGCTTCATTAGCCCTTACAGCTTTACCTATGGCTGTCTGAAACAGTATCTGGAATACCCTGTTTCTGTTAAGCCAAAAGGATTAAGTTAGAACTTCTCAAAGAAGAAAACTTCATCATCACAGGAAATACATCACAGCAGAGGTAAAGTTGCCCTCCTGGCAGTCATGCTCATCTCTTCCCGCCACCGTCTGCTGGATTGCTGTCTCCCATTCACACATCCGGGCACAATGGATACGCCAAGGCTGGCCATAAATGGCTCAAATATGCAAAAACATGCATGATCTAAAAAAATCAAAACTAAATTGCGAGAGACTCAGTGAAACACTTTTATTCTTGTTCGGTTTGCTAAAATTTTCTACCTTAATTATGTATATTGTTTTGCTTGGAGAAGGCGATGATGGACAGTCCATCCCTCTGCTTCCGTTTGGCCCTTTTCGAAAACATCTGCATGTATTAATGCCCTGAATCCATATTAATTCAAGAATATTACATCCTATTTGATCCGAAGACTGTGAGCTATGCATGTTTCGTTCTCCCCGTCCACTTGCGTTCGTTAGTGCGGGTGGTCGGTGCTTCTACGCATAGATGGCGGTCATTATGCCCTCCTCTTCCACTTTCCACACCTCCATTAAATTCACACCCATTTACAGTCACTGTGTAAATTCTCAAAAGAATGAAAAATGCAAAATTCGAGCGAAAATGAATGAGGCCTTGCAATAAGTGTTACGAAACATTGGTTTGTTCTACAAAAAATTGTTTCCTTCTAAGTTTTTGGGTGATAGTTGAAAAAAAAGAAAGTGAAATTGAGCAATTACTCTTTGGCGTTTCCCATATAGTGTTAAAAAACCCTAAACTGCCAGACACTATCAGACATGTAATTACCCGGCAATTCTACCGAATTAATGAGGGCCATGTCGTGTCTGCATTTTTCCACTATCGCTTGACTGTTGCGGCCTGCACTCTTAGTCGATTTCCACCTTTGCAGATCACAACTTAAAGAATCCTTCTACAGCACCGGTAGGGATTAACCTTTTCAGGAGACGCAACGGTGATGAGCCTGCCGACTACATTGCATCTGGTACTTTGGTCCCTTTGTAAACTGCATTGGTGGGGGCGAATTCATTGGTATTTTGCTCACTAAGGCTAGAAAATGCATGCGTCTTGCAAGATTGCTGTTTACAAGTGCCTAAGCTTTGGACAGGAATGATTCATTTTGGCCCAATTTTGAAGCTATCAGTAAAGGTGTTAATTACATGAACACAGACAGCTGATTGAGGCTTGTAGAAGTTAATAAAGGCAGACAAAAGAACTAGGTGAGAAATGCTAGTTCTGAGAAATCATGTTACATATAACGCTTTTTTAAAGAGCCCCTCTTTCAGTCAAATATGCCCCTAAATAATGCTCAGCATCTGCACTCATTGTGGAATGCTGTCCAACTTTGAGCAGTGGATTTCTGGTGGGTACTCACAGCTCGCAAAGGGGCTGATTTTCTGAGTACAATGGCACCGCCGAGACGCATCACCACATTTGGGAGCGTATGCCTTCTGACTTCCATAAGAATTGACTTGTAGCCCTCAGAAATTTTCCGGACACAAACTGTGTTGAGATGGTTGAAGCAGGAGATGGACCAATGGGAGCACTAAAGACAACACTCCAAAGGAGAAGGCAACTATGTGACGGCTTAATGTTTTGTCAAACTACATTTAAATGCGCAAGTTCTCTAAGTCTCTCTGAATCCAGAAATCTGCCATAAACTCATCATCTTGTAAATCTTCAAAAGTTGCGCTCAAGTGTGAGCATATTAATGCTGTCAAGAGGGAACTCTGAAGCATCACAATATTTGTGTTTTTTTTCGTTAGCCTTAATTAATTTTACTTGTCGACTTAGAATAAAAGCTATACCGGGGCACTATTTGGGTCTCGAATCGGAACACTTTATTTGAGAAGTCCTAAAACAGTGCGCATGAATCATCGATGTTGAGGCAAAATGTGGTTCCTTGTTCCAGGCTTCATTAATGCGTTCAAGAAGGCGTTTCGGGTCAAAGAGGAAACAGCTATCCTAGTAGAGATCTTCACAAGATAACCTTAATGACTGTCGCCTTCACGTATCCCTCCTATTCATGTCCAGTGACGCACTAAGTCGGAAGATGTTAACCGGTGTGTGGAGATGCGAGCGGAGATAACGATTACCTGGTTGTAATGGAGCCGGACAACTATCGACTGCCTCGTCTCCGAGCCACCCAAATGGATCCAAGAGTCATCGCGCTACTGATAAATTATAAGTAACGCATGCATCTGCAATTCTAGAACGGTACCTGGACTTAAACACTACTTACCACGGCACCATTGCGTAATACTTTAATCCAAAATCCTCGAAAACAAAAGCATCTAATACCTAAAGTGTTAACCTTGACCCACTTATGTGTAGATGGGGACGAAGTTAGCCACGATGAGTAATTCTTTCCACCTCAGATCAAACGATGAAGCGAAGAATAATTCCTAACTCTACTCTAAATAATTAGTTTTTTCCATATGGAAGTACTTTTGCAGTTTTTAAAAGATATTGTCGCTTAGTTCGCCTTGTTTATACTGATGAAGGACATTGCATTTCTGTTCAGAATACATAAGATCCATTTTAAGAAGTCTTTGTTGAGTGTTTTATTGGTACCGTACATAAAGTAACAAAAGTATATCTACTTGCTTCTCAATTTATGTAGCATCCCAGGCCAAAGCATTATGGGAGACGTACTATTTACCAACGCACAGTAGAGCTGGGAGGAAATTGGTATTGCCTAAAGACCATATGGCAGAATGCAACTATAACCGACGCAAACTAGATTGACAGAATGACTTCCGTATACTGCTGGTTTCACGCTCACAGAAACTTTAAGTTTAAATAAAAATCTAATGCCTGGAAGGCAAATATTCCCAGTGTTCGTGTTCTTCTTGGTCTCGTATAAAAAGGCTGACTGAAGAATCGACAGCATTTTCCATTTCGTGGAAGCCGTGGTGCTACTTCATCCTAAATGGGGACTTACCCTTCCAATTCTAGTGGATGTCAGTAATGCCAAACCTGTCCTACTGGCGGGATCGGCCAAATCGATGAAGATGACTTGGAGAGCCGCCTTATTGAAAACAGGAACTGAACTCAACTCGTCTCAACAAAGATTCTGTATTCGTTGACAAGGCCAGAGGCTCTAAACACTAGGAAAAGGTATCTGCTGGGGATTAATTAATTTATGGAAGCTGACAGCAAAAGGATTGGAAAGACGTGGATCTTTAACAGACCTCAATTTCCTTTACTAGGCAGTAGCCACTGGCAGAGGGAGGTCGGTTTCAACAAGTCCACCTCCCTGTAGAATTGCTATTTCTCTTTCTCGTGATGCTCTTAAACAAATGTAATGACATTAAAAACCTACTCGCATAGAACACAATCTTAAATAGTCCCAACCAAAGTCTACATCATGCATCACCAGTGATGAAGTAAGTAATAATGCTTATGCTGCGCTCTCATTGTGGTACCTTTGTCTAGCCACTGACTCCAAGCACGGCGCTTTGAAAGAGGGATTGTGCCTGTCGTGGTTTACCCGCCATCTAAATGTCAAAGCAATTCGTTCACGCTTATGATCTCATCGCCCTCTTTTATAAAACGAATAAACTCACCCATCAGTGATGGCCCAAAGCGTCAAAGTAAATGAGTTACTACGATTGAAGGCCTTTACCTGCACTTAACTAATCACCCCTGTCAAAACGTCACCCACTGCACTTACCAGTTTGTCTGTCTGCCTATTGTTGGTGTTGGAGTTCCCTGCGCAGTTGAACATACGGTGGTGGAGGTGAAGGGGGGAGAAAGAAGTCATTCAGACAGGTGAGACGCCGAACTGCAACGAGCAGGTGCTCAATCGCCTGCCAGCCTGCCCTCCACCCAACCAGACAGCCAGTTTCGATCGGGTGCCACAAGATTAAAGCGCCCCTTCCCTCGCCGCCGAACACCCTGTCACAGTGTGTGTTCTAGTTACGTGCTGCCATTACTCAACTGTGCCCGCACGTAGGGGCATTTCCTCATGCGACTCAGCTATGAAGGCTGATTGTGATAATCGGTCAGCGTTTACCTCATTTGAGTTGGGTCAAGGTAAGTGTACCGATGCCCTCAAATTTAAGAATTTGACAGTGTCTGACATTTAGCTATCTATGTGTTCGATTTTTGGCCATTTTAGGAAATTTCGACACTTTAGTCACACCTGGGTTCTTTTTTTCTCGTCTCTGAAAGAGTTCATGGTGCCTACTGTGAGATCACTGTTCCGTGGATAGCTTGATTTACGGAAGGCTGAACCACGATTTTGAAATCGGCGTGCCTGCCCCTCAAAAAAAGGTGAGGTTTTTGTTGAAGACGAAGTTATTATGAAAATGGTAAGATGGGTAACCAGTTGGATAAGAAACCTTGGGTTACTTTCTTTGTAATGTAAGCAGACCCCAAATTTGGAAACTCTTTGAGGGCATTAATTGAAATTTGTGTCCATAGATGCTAACATCTTCAACTTCCATAAATTGAAGAGGTTTTGTTCCTGTTAAAGGGCGTTTGCTAACTGTTTTGAAGAGACCAAATCCTTCTCTCTGAGGTCACTTAAGGGAATAATGCGGCTGGAACACTTCCGACTTGACATCGGGCACATTGCTGTAACAGCTTGAGGTTTTTTTTAATTGACCTTTAAGTTGATGCGTTGCGTCTAACCATTTGCGTTTCAAAATTAGGTTTGGATTAAGTCACAACAATTACTAACCTCTTTACTGCATTTTGGATCCCTAATGAAACTGCTCCAATGTAGCCACCAGAAGTTATTTCCCCAGTTTTGATTGGTTAGTCTCACCAATTTGAGCCTTGAAAGGATGTGTAACCTAAACGTCTACCAACTACACACATAAAGAAATGAATGCTACAAAAGTATGAAACTGCAATAGTTAAAACAATACGGCCCATTTCGAAGTAGGAAAGACCATGCTCCATGAATGGGAATTGAGGGTTAGGAGAACGATTTTAAAAGCAAGTTTTTTCCTTAAAAATGAACATGTGAACTAACAGAGACATTTGCTTCAGTGACTTGAGGTTTTGGTTAACTATTCGGATGGGTAGGTCACCGTAGACCGTACTTCTACTGGGTGACATAGATTTTGAATCAAGCTGGAAGACTTCAAGTCCTTCTGTACATCAATAACATGGTCCGCTGTACTAATGTACTCGGAAGGCTGCACTAACCTAGTGTCAAGATTGTCTAGCAGTACATTTTAGCACCATGAGATTGTGGTGGAGGCATTGGGACATCAGGGCGATTTGGAGATCGGTGGTTTAATCAGATCAGGGGACTGGAAGTATTCGTAGGATGTTCGGTTCGGCTTACTATGATGACTTCTCAAAAATTTTGGAACTTATAAATGGACCATAACTCATAAAAATGCTTCAGTCAAGCAAAAGTGGTATTCTCATTTGTAACAACACTACTTTCTTTTTGTTCAGAACCCTAATCAAACCGCAGTTTGAATGAGAGCGATGCAAGTATTGCGATCTTGCCTGCTCTACTAACCCGAACCTGGTTCCGAAGCTGTAGGAAATTCTTTTCGCTAGGCGAATATATAGTGGCTGAAAGAGTTGGGACTGGTGATTCACTGATAAGAAAGCCTTATCCTTACTCTCACATGACAACGCAAAGCATGTTTCATAGCTGTGAGGTGATAGATACTTCAAGAGGAGAAAGCACCATCGCCTCACTTCATCGTACACATTTCCCCAAATTCAACCTTTTGGGTCACGATTATCCTCATATCTTGGTTGTGGCATTAAAAATGCTGTGGTCACATGCAAAGTAGGGCTGGCAGTTTGTTGAGAACTAAGAGTTAAACATAAATGAAGGCGCCTGAGGACAGATATAGCTATTTCTTTTAAGAGGGGAAAAAAGACCATGCAGAGGTGTTCCGAGTGGCGAATCAAAAGTAGACAGGACTCAGGAGGCATTCTGATTGGTTAAGTTCCTCGGGAACTTGAAAAAATACTTTTGATGGGGATACGGGTTTTCTCCCCCTTCTCTCGATCAAGTAGCTCGTTTCAATACTACTGTTCGTTTGATAGTAGAAAGCCTTAATTCGCCAATGTTGAGAAAGTTAAGCTAGCAGTGATCAGCGAACTATTATTCATCCGTTACGTACAAACACCATGAACCACCACTCCCCATCTTTCTTCCTTCTCCTCCCACAGCTCCTCTATTTTAGACTTTTCGTCCATCACCCTGAGATAAAAAACGACTGAGAATCTCATCCGGGCACAGGATGCGCCAAAGCAAGAAGTCATCTCCTTTAGTATGATTGTGTAGGACTGGAAAATAAGTTTCTGCTTGTAGACGTCTAAGTACAAAATGGGAAGTTTACGATGGTTCCAAGATGTCAAGACAACTATACATTCATAATTGCACAGAATAAGGGAAGAATTCTGAAACCATTTGACAGAAGGAGATTAACGATGTTACAAGAAAGCTAAAAGTCCTTACTATATTTGAGGCTATTGTGAAATTGCTCCATCAACAACTTAGATTCCCAGGCTGCTTTATTTAATGTTAAGGTTGATAGAGCAGCCCAGTTTGAAGATATCAATAGTGAGGCTACGAATTCTGTTCTAGTGGATTAAACTTACTATTTGCTCGATTACAGCCCTTCTGTTTAACACTGCAAAACAGTCCAGCTTCGAAAGGAATAGAATAAGCATTCCGATTAGAGCAAACTTAGTGAAAATTTTTGTAGTCAGCTTATTGCACACGACAAGCAAACATCATCTTCTGAGGCTGAAGAGAAGGGTGTCGAATAAGTATGATGAAGATGGTTGGCGGGTAGATCACCACCACCAAACAATATGAAAATTAGAGTGCATTTTTATACTATTTAAAACACTTAAAGAACAAGCTGATGGCCGTTTAGTTTTTACTGATAGAGAGTGGAATCCAGTTGACTAGGTCCTTAGCTTCCATCACGACTTTATCCGCCTAGTTGATGCAGACATAACTGAATTCTTTCATCATCACTCTCATTGAAGGTAATTTCAGGGTGATGTGGCAATGCTGTGAGATAATTTTACATTATTATGAAAGGAGCGAAGTATCTCAAACTCAATGCATCACTGCCTACTTCCTCATCACCAAAAGGTTACCTTTAAGCTATTTTCACTGCTTCACCCTCTTAAAGTTTTACTGCAATGAGTGACTTCCGCAGTTTTATCCATTATCCAAGATTAGAGCTAGAGTTCTCTATATTAATCGATGTTTTGGGAACTGCAAGCTAAAGAGAGTGCTACACCAATGGACTAGGACAAACTTCCCTATGCCCTATTATATGTCCAACTGACCCATCGCATGCCTTGCTGACCGACACCTCTAGGTGTCTCACCGTCTTCAAAATATGAATGAGGTAGATGTTCGAAGGGAGTATACATCTTTGCAATCGAGTGCGACTCACTTCGTTAAGTGGACAAGTGGCATGCCCTTACTTACGAGCTACTAAACTCCTTAACAAAAATGATGGGTAACAAGAAGGGGAATGATAGAGAGCCTATTTGTAAATAATCCACAGATAAACTGACACAGCCCCATCCATAACTTGTAATAGAGTTGTGGGAACAATCAAGGATGATTTATGAGGTTAGATTTTTATGATGCCAACAAATACGAGTCTTAATGGGTTCGACATGCTGTTGATGAGGGCCAAAACAGTGAAGAGTCCAATGAAGAGAACCAAATCAAGAGGCATGTGTCACATCATGCACATTTCTCAAACCCCTACAAACTGTCACAGGTTATTGCAGAAAACCTCACAAATTTCTAGCCCACCTGACACGAAATGGCAACCTCAAAGCTTTACTCAACCAAATATAGGCAAATTACGGCGGGCGATTAAGTTACGGAAGCATGGGCATTTATGTTTACCTCAAAGGCATAGGAATCAGCGTACCGAATATTGCTAAACTCAAAAACTAAACTCGGCTTGCTTCACAATCTGAACTAAGACATGTGTAGGTAGTCGGCAAAGGCTTCTTTTGCTTGTGCGATTTGGAGAGTTAGTTTAATTCTGTGTCTTGGTCACGCGGACACTCCACCATTGTACTCGCGCAGAGCGACTTAATCTCCAGATTATGCCAGTTGCCCCCTAGTCCTCTTGTACATTGACAATATGCTTTCTGGTGCAGCACTGCATTGTCTCACTTCCTTAGGCAAGACTCGGGGTCTACATAGGTGGCAACAGTAAGCTAGCCAGATCCGAAATGCCGAATATCCTGCATCTTGGTGCTGACGGTTGTGCCTTAATTTGACGATACTAGCTGTGACCATGAAATGTCCAAAAGGGCCCTTTACGGAGCTGTCTACGTGGTACCTTCTTCTCTGCCCCTCTACCAGCCGGACAGCATTAAAACGAAAAGAAAGTTACCACACAGTTAAACGGATGCAAGAAAATGCTTCTGCGAAACTATCACAACTCGCATCCACAATTAACTGATTGCCTTTATACCAATGTTCTTACGACTAACGACAAACATACGTGATGGTCTGCACATTTTTCTTCCGTCCAATACAACAGAATTGCCGAGAGGGACCAGTGGCGTCGTATTTAACTTTCCTCTCAATTGCGCGCAAATTCGATGACTGGCGCGACTGGTTCATGAATGTTTCGTATTTAAAGCACCGACTGCGCTGCGATAGCTTACGCCCTAAAGGAGAGAGGAAATATATAATGCTTTGGTTATTTCGCTTAACTCTTCTTTTCGGTCAAGGGCAGAGTAATGGTCCCCATCCCTCCTACACGTTGTCACTACGTTTTCTACCGTAGCGCTATGACTTTCTACGTCTTCAGGAAAGACCAGGAAAAGATTACTAAACTTCTTTGATGTACGTATTCTTGTGAGTGTATAAAACAACAGGTGGAGTATTGTCCCAGCTATCTGTTGCCGAAAATGGGCTCATTTATCTCGTCCAACTGTTGGTCCGTCTCTCTTCCCCCATCACTCATCATTCATCATCGGTCCGGGGTAGGCGGTGTGAGCGGCATTGAGGCGACAGAGAGTGCTGTTACTAGGTAGGGACGGGAAGGTACTGAATGTTAAACGACAGACGGTGCTAAATTCACTTGACATTCCTTTCTTCTGGGTGGTCTGATGGTTGTGAAGTATACCCTGAGTTTGTTCACCTACATCTCTGTAGCATTCGGGTATCACATTTCGATACCAATTCAGTTCTATTCACACTTCCTTTTTAAAGATCTATCCCAATCGATCCGCAGTATGAAGTGTTCAAGAACGAACTCCTCTTTGACTTAACAATCCAGAATGTCAGGAAATCACCTTCTGTACAGAACGAAAGTACTCGTAAGAGAGTGACTGAAAATAACTTCAGAATGATTAATTAACTAATAAGAAAATTACCAGTTTTCCATTTACTGAGTGTTTGTTTCCCAGCCCCAACGATTGAATAGAGGATTACCTCGGCACGTTCTCATCTCTAGGTGAAGTGTCACAATCTAGTAAGGATACCTTCAAATGAAATGATAGTCTTGGCGACTTCCTTATGCCATAGTTTGTGCCACTGCCTAGTGTGACAGATGCCTACTTTGGAGGAACTGTGTGAGACCGAAGGACATTCCTTAAAAGCCGCGTCTCATAAGGCAATTTCTTAAATTTGATGCCTATCAGCAGCCAACACCTCAATACTGCGTTCAGAGTTCAATTTCGCCTGCTAAATTTGCTTCAAATTTAATTTTTTTCAGTACATACCCAAATATGAGACAACTACTAACCATTCTGCGTAGGTTTTAGAACCCTCCCGTTGGTAGTCGCCACAAATGCATCCATCCCTCACAGATGTCTTCCTTAGCCTAATCTGCGCAATAACGATGGTGAGGCCTCCTTGTAAAACTAATTGACTCAGTGTGGTTGATGAGATCGTACCAGTGACATTTTGGTCGCAAAAATGCATTGGAACAATTGCCGTACCCTAAATCATTTAAAATCTGACCAATCTGATGTTCAATATGTGCTTCTGGTCCATCAGAAGTTCCGTATTGCCACACTAAGAATGTTTTTGATAGTCAACATGTTAGATCATTGGCAAAAGCTATTAGAAGTTTAACTTAATGTCTTTACGATAAAATAAACTACAAGACGTAGCGTTCAACATATGTCAAGCCATTTCCAACTGAGTTTTTAAAGCCTTTGCGGATCATCGGCACGGACAATGGAGGAGCCAGGTACACTTCATTTAGCCCGTTTACCTTTATTAAGAGGATTAAATTTGGACTGAAAACGAAGACATTTTTAGAAAATGTGAGATAAGAAAATTGGTCATATTCAAAAAAGGAGGAAAATTTGGCTCCAAGAGCGATCATCCCGGTGTAGTCGCATTAAAAAGGAGCTGCAATTCTAAAACTAGCTTTATGAACCCCGATTATATTTCTCTTCAGGTATGTTAAGTAACCAAAATGATGATTTTTTCGATAAATATTGCTGAAAGTTATCTTTTGTCACTAGTTGTATTTGGAGAACATTAGACAAAGGTGCGACAGCATCGCGTACCGCCTGAAGATGCACCATGTCCACCATCCACAATTGTTCCTCATAATAAAAAAGAATCATGTGCCATGAGTGATGATGAAACACTTCTGCGCCACGCATCATTTCATCGTCAGAGGGCCAGGTTTACTTTAGACCTCCTTGCCTCGATACTCGCCACAACCGAACGGCCCCAAAGGAGTGAAAGAGCATATTTATCTTCGGAAAGAGGTAGGATTAATGTATCAATGGGGAGCAAGTCCCGGTCTTGATTATGCATAGTAATCTAGGGCAGGACTCCATGGTTTGCTCCACGATACGAATTCCTCCGTGGATAAAAGTAACATCACTTCCGTTAGATGTGAGCTTTAGTTAGGACGAGAGAGTTGAAAGCACCACCTCAACTCATCCACTATCTAGACTGAATACACTCAGTTTATGTGTGAAGGATTCAATTAATGCAAGACTGAGCACTATAATACCTTGCGCTCTCTTGAAAGCACTTCGTTACAAATAGATTGTACTGGATTTTTGCAATTGTGTATTGCAGCCGAGGAGCGAGCATCGCGTTGAAGTGAACGGTCGGGTACACTTAGAAGTTACTTATGTTCAGCCCACACACTGTCAGTCTCATAAAAAAATTTTATTGCTCCAAAGCGAAATCTGCTGCAATCACTTGTTTTATTTCTTTTTCTAATGCAATGTCATTTTCTTTTTAGATTAAATGCGTCACGTTTCTACGGCGTCACATGAAAATTACGCTGGTAGATCGCTTTAAAACGCAGCCAACCAATTAATCCTGTAAGTAAATATAGTCCCCTATTCACTGAAATGGAAAATCGTATGACTTGTTTTTAGGCCAAAAGTATCTTCATCCGTCAACTTGGGTCCTTGAGGGGTCTATAGTTTGGAGACGATTTAGTGCCGAGCTTGATGATAAAATTTTACGAACCCACCTTCCCAATAGCCTTCAAAAAGGCAAATACTGCAGTCTCCAGTGTTCATTTGTATCAGTCTCATGGTTACAGTAAGGTAATGAAGTTATCCCTTTCCATTTCTGTATCTTCCCTCTCTAACAGGATTGGAGGTGCGACCCTCATAATGACCTATCGGAGTCTGGTAATAAATAAACTCACCATGTGAATGAACTGTGGTTACCCATTACATTTGTTTGCCGCACTTCCCTTCCTTCCGTTTTTTGCTAATTGTAGCCTAGAAGCTGCTATGAGGGAGTATATTCCTTTGTCACATTGGTGGGTAACTCTTATACGAGTCCAGCAATCCCCTGATCTTGCATTGGACCTGAAGGAGAATACGGACAGATTTAAATTGAATGTGTACCATTTAAGTATGAGGAGGGAGATACTTCGTCCTCAACATTTAGCGAGGTGGTAAAGTACACTGGAATATGAACTGCCGATCTCCGTTGGGATTGGTTCGTAGTGCCGCCATCCGATTGGTCGCAGTTTGGTAATCGCTACTGCGCCCCGTATGTCTAAGGTCAGCAAGGAAAATACGTTACACTTATTCCATTTTTGAGTTGCATTCACAATACCACTCGCACATTAAAGTTGGCATGACCTCCATGGTCTGTAAAGTGTCTGCCTACAAGGATGGTAGCAAGAAGTGCCAATTAGCTCATTTAAGTCCACGTTGAGTCAGCGCTTGGTTCTGTCTTAAGAAAAATGCCGTTGTCAATTGCTTTGTATTACACTGACTGGTAATCAGTCCTTATATTGTCACACATGATAAACGATTGAATGACTATTTAAAGTTGACAACCAATTTTAAATGATGACTTTTCGACAAGGTTTTTATCATAAACTTCACTTACGTTGCAGATAGGCATTCTGAACATGCGTAATTCAATAAAACTAGATCTAGTGGTCTCTGAATCAGCGGATAGGTGTAAATCTCCTCGTGTGAAGACCTCACAACCACACCATGCAGGCGATTCTCCAGTCGATTCGCCAGAATGCTACATTTCCTTGACCTTCCCTTATTGTCACACCGAGCTTGATTTACTTCCAATCTTCAAATAAAATTCGACTCTCCTCCAGCCCCACGTTTTCTACCACCACCACCTTTCAAGAAGCTCATTGAACATGCTTGAAGATGGCACCATTGAGGGGCCCAAGGTTTTGTGGCTAGTGCAGTATGCGTGTGTGCGTGTTTATGATGAAGTAGACAAGACAGGATGGCATAAAGTGACGTCAGACGGCCACCCAGAACGGTCGAACAGGTGCTGGTGTGTGGTCGGGTCCGACGACAAATAATACCACGCCACCAGCTCCATTTTCCCTTCCCCTTTTCAATCATCTGTGGTCATGAGGCGCATGGTCTTATGAATCAGGGGAATTTCATCCCTTCAAAGGTTTCAAGTTTATCTGCCATGGGCCTGCTCCTGTGAATACAAATCAGAATTTTCTGAAAGCAAAGTAGCATTTATTCCAGCTGTGGAACCATCAAACATCTTGAGCAATTATTTGTTTTCCTTTTTAATTAACTTTTAGATTAAAAAGTCCCATCTAGCTCCAGAGGAATGAAGATGACACCAATTGCAGGTTTCATATCAAATGAACCCATTAATGAGAAGTTGTGATTTATCTATACAAGTAAAAAGGAGTGCAAGTAATAAAACTTATAATTCCACAAAATTTGATGGCTAATAAAGTACTTTTTCATCAACGAAGAAGTTATAAATTAAAGATTTTAAAGTTACATTCTTCTCGACTAACTCATCTGAACGGCTAATGGGATGAACTACCTGGTTTTTAAGGTCATAATCCGGTTTGCCTTTGTTTTTTCATCCTCAGAAGGAGAAAAATTTGTTTCTCACTAGCCATAAAGTTGGTGTAATCACTGGTGCACACAGCAATGCCGGCGAACGTGTATCAGTCGCAACTTGATCCAATCTGAGGACCACAAATTGGTCACTCACTGTGAGGGATCTCACACCGAGAGGCTTAAAGCGATGAGAAAATTAATCAGAAATTTCCCCTTCTGGCGGAACCGTCTCGTTATAGGTAGCGATCGCTGTCGCAGCCTGTGAGTGGTGGATCCGATGCACCACGCTGATTGGTCAATGCGCGTTCTCAGTGCGGCTCTCCCCGCTTTTGCACGCGGTGTGCCCGCAATCGGCCTGTGGCTGTGACAAGTGCCTACCAGCCTCGTTCCCAGGTACGCAAACAAACACGCACACCCAGAAGACCGGTTGACAGGTTTCCTCATCCTCTGGTCGATGTCCTTTCACCATGATCCTCGTTGTCTGTCCACCTCTAGCCTGTTCTGCCGGAACAGTCACAAAAACGGTGGTGCAATCGCCTCTCGATAGTCCCACCTTCGCCTCCACTCCCCACTGCCACTTCTGCAGGATCTACAGGCGGTTGTCTAGACGTGGGAAAGCTAGCCACGCACAGGGCTGCTCTACACTCTATCTCTACTGCTGCCTCCTCAGTGTCATTGCCTACTTCATGCTCAGCACGGAGCATAATCGACAGCGTACCTCACCACGTTTCCTCCTTCTTCTGTACAGTGTAAATGAACCCTTCTGCACTTCGTTTCCCACTACCGTTGTCGTTGTGATGGTTAAGGCGCGAACTCCAACAACGGCTTCAACTGCACCACCGTCACCCTTGTGTATACCCTTTGTGGCGCATCTACGATGCTGGCGGTGGTTTATTATCAGCCTCATCTTCTTCTACGGTCTGGCACTGTTTGTCTCTCCAGCACGAGCTACTAGTGTTGGAGTGGCTATGCGAGTCTCCGGTCACTCCAACCTCTCGTGGATTTTGGGGCGAAGTCAGCGGAGCACGCAGGACTTTGAGCGTCTATTTAAGATGGATATCGGGTTCCTGTGTCTCGTGGATGACGCTTCTGAAGTGGTGGAGCCAAAGTTCTTCGTAGGGATATGTGAGAACGGAACACTGGCGGTCACGAAAGAACCTAAACGTGAGCAAGCTTCCCTTACCTTTTAAGTTGCGTCTGGCGACGCTGACATCTGAATCTTACCAAATTTCTGCTAAGTTATCCTCCTCTCCATTTACATGTCGAAGTAAATGTTAATGTTTCATTTCCCCGTAAGAACGCTGAGATGTCTGGGTAGTTTTGTTTGAAAAGAGGTAGTGATAACCTGTACGAAACCTGGCATTTCAATCCCCCACAGAGGGGGCGAAAATGAATGCCATAAACTAGGCTTAACCACCGTCTAGATCCAGATAGGGGGAGAGGGTGGCACGTTTACTGATTGACTGACACCACTTCAAGCCGATCCTAAGGCTTAACCACCTTACCAAACTAGTTGGCTGAGAAGTGTCTTGATATTTTTTCATCGGCTCTTTTAATATTTTTTCGCTCACACAGGAAGTAATATAAAATTCATATTTTCTGAGAATCAGCAAAAAAAAGCTGTTGAAAATTAACTTTGAAGTACACTAACGACCGTGAACATCTACCTGATGTGTGCGTTGGAACCTGGCTTTCTTTTATGTCTGGAGGTCAGGTTATCGCACCATATTTGTCACCTTTGGATATACGTAGGATTTGATTTATGAGCATGTCATCGCCTTCAATCGCCCTTCCTGTATACCGATCGATGGAATGTAATTAGTATGTGCTTGAGTTCCAAGTTGGCATGACAATACGGCCTGTCAGACCCGGCTAGATGACCTTGCACACCAATTAAAGTACACGAACTCTGTGTGCGTGTGTGTGTGTGTGTGTTAATTGCTGCCACTTTGTAAGTCGGATAGCCGTTTACTTCGGATGGCGTAACTTTGGATGATTTAGCCATGACGTCCCTCCACACGAATCTGCGCCACTCCCTAGGTATACAGAATTTTTTCTTCACAGAAGGTTGATTATAGCCTGCCTTGCGGCTATGCACCAAAGCAGACAACGTAGGAATGCCTGTCTGTTGAGCAATCAGCTTTTTGCGTACAACTGTCTACTTTAAAGCATAGGATTATTGGGGGTTTCCGCAGTCTCGATCCCGGTCATCCGAAAGACTCATTGAAGGGTGACACACAAGAGTGGTTAACTATGTTTACGTCAGGTCCTGGAAACCTAGTGTCTGTCAATAGGCAGAACCGCATTGTGTTTTACGGATGGGTGTAAAGGCTTGGAAATAAATCAACGCCACCGCTATCACAAAGCACGACCGACCAACCCTTTGTGCCTTTTGCACGCGCACACCGGCTTAGGTCGGACCACAATGGGATGTCTATGGGGGTGCGTAACCAAGATTTCTTGTTCGCGTCGTTGGAAAAGTTATTTCCTTTTGAGTCGTTAAGCTGGGAACCCCCAAGAATTGATCCATTTACCATTCATCTTCGTTTGCATGCATGCACGTCACATATATGTGACTCTGGTAGCCATCCAGGATATTCGTGTTGTTGAGTTAAATGATCAGAAAGGGTAATGACAATATGTGTTACATTAAAGCATTAGGCCAAAAGCGTGTTAAGATCCGCTCCTCTCAGTTACTTTGGTAACTATATAAACACAATATCACTACCTCTTCAATGGAACGGGTTTCACATGCCTCCCCACTTTCTTCTACCTCAGGAGAAAGGAGAAGGCTCTGGCACTAGGCCCCAAAACCGATTTGTTCGCATACCACGCCCACATGTGTGCTGCTCGTATTTGGGGGCGAGGCGTGGGAGACAGCAGGGCCGACACTTTTCAGGCCCGTCATCAATGCAAAAAGTTTCGGGCACTTCAAACAGATCTGAAATGCATCCGGGCGGCATCATCATCATCACTTATGACCTCATCACCAACATTGTATTTGTCCTGGATGTAAAGAAGTGTATGAAAACATGCCTTAAAAACCCACTTTGGGGACACAGGTGGACATTTGTACCTGTGTACGACTTGAGAACTGGCTGCAGTTGATATGGCCGGTTTGCTGACCAAGACTTATGAAAACAATAGTTCCTCACTGAATCGAGTCCACGGGGTCAGAAGTTGCATTGTATGTGAAGTCAACTGTTTTGATAGCCCTAGCCGACTAGGTATGGCGCCTCTTTTCAAGTCTGTAGCTTCCACATTTTCAAAAAACCACTCAGATTATGAGTTGGAAAAATTTGGAAAGTGTACGATGCGCCTACACCTCATTTAGATTTCCGCTTCTTTTGTCACTTTTTCGTAGTTCTTCTAGCTATCTTTTTTGATTGAGCACAAATGTAAAAAATATCGATGCCAAGTTTACAGCCTTTTCAGTCAAAACTTGAAGGTGGGGGGCGTGGTCATTTCTCGCTTGGTTGAGTTACTTATTAAAAAACATTTTTAACTGAGCACTGATGCCTTTAAGTAAACCAGTCTACTTATCCTTGAAAAGATACTTTCTTCAGAAGCACTTCTTGTTAATTAGGTGCGCTTGTACTTTTACCTACTTTTTTCCAATCATTTAACCCTTACATCAAGAACAGCCAGCTTTCAGGATAGTAAGGCATTGCAATCGCACCTCCCCGACCTTCTTCAGATTACCACCAGGCGATGATGCAAAGGCGTAACTTTGAACAAAGAATAACTTAGCCTCGTTCTACTAACACCTCAATGCACTGTTTACCAGTAGCGATGACAACTGTTACTTAAAACACATCTTAAGATTGATTCAATGTTTCCAACTCCAAAGGTAGTTTTCTCGTCATAACTCCGTCTTTTGCTCTCCATTTGCGCGTCTGGAAACAAAATCCGCTTAAACACCTGTTGACGACCTTGGCGTAAAATTCCCCTAATTGCAACATGCAAATACCACGTCCTCCATGATTACGCTTTGCAAGCTTTAAATTATAATGATGCTGAGGTGGGCAATTCATTGTAACTAGGGCCACTGGCGAATTGATTGACTATGTGGATGGTTATAACAAAACCAGTTTTGGCAAAGATTCATTCCACTGGTTATTCATTGGTAAAAAACCACTTCTTTTGTGTGAGAAAAACGGCAAATCCTAATTCTTTCACCCTCGAAAGAGAACGAAACTCATTGTGCTAACCAGCGTTGAAAAACTCCGTGTTTGCTTGTGGATTGTGTAGACCTGGGATTAAAACCCCATGCCCACTTATGTGTGTGTGTGTGTGTGTGTGTAGACGACTATTCCTTTTCCTCCCCTTTCTTTTCACCACCCCTGCTATGAGAAGGTTAGATGTTTTTTAGACATCTTTATCATAACCACAGTAATGTTATATGTTATCGAAACCAAAGCGATAAGGCGAGGATTCTTCGAAGCCCTGGGAGCCACCTCGCTCGTCTTCGACCAGGTTTAAGTTGTCTTCTCGCCTCTCATCCACGAGGTTATGTTTAAATAATAAGAGTACTACAGCGTGATTTTGCAAATCATTATTGTGAGCAATTGGGCAGATTCTTAAAAAATAAAAATTTTACACTTGTCTTTTTCTTTACCCCGGCGGGTTGAGGTAGTATCTTGCACAACCAATAGATGAGTTGATGAAGGAGTAGAACTATTTTCTTTGTAAGGACTGCTCTACCGTAGCGGTTAGAGGCCTCCAGACACTGGCGAGCTTTCACTCCTTTTACGCGTGGATAGCTACAAGTGTATCAGCGCCGTTGGTTTCTTTGTAGTTCCCTTGAATCACACGTAAATTAAGCCGTAATGAACTTTGGACTGCTAGAGAAGACTGTGTATACGCACGTTCCGTCCTGGTATGTGTGTTTGTGTGTCTGATAACGCAATTTTCATGACATTTGCTTCTACAAACACATAAATGCATGTCTGAACCTAGGCATTAGATAAAGAGCTACATTATCAGCTCAAGAAGGCAGTAGTTAAAAGTTTCATCCAAATTAAATAAATTATCCTTTGCAGCAGGATCCTCTGTCAAAGTCCTTTCAACAACTGTGAAACGTATCCAAAATGTTTGGTGTGCTTATTTTTGCTAGTGGGATTTGCAAGGAAAACCAACCACCTCAATCAACTTAAGGTTCCACCTTTCGAAAAACAAGGAAGCGAATAACCTTAGACAATAAACAATCAACATATCATTGCGACTTAAATGTAAGCAGTTAGTTGGTGATCTAATTTGATGCATTCAGTTATCATGAGCTGATAGAAACCGTGAATCACAAATATGCCACGCTGGTGGGAAACGCGTCAAATAGGTTTTGCACGATTGAGATCTACAGATTCCCATTTAAAATAGTTTGCGCACATTCATGAATTGTCAGTCACTGAAGTGCCAACGTCTCTGTCTATTTCTACTTAGATGAATTAAAGGTCCATTTGATTCCAAAAGCCCCACAAACGGAGGGGGAGGAAAAGGAGGAGGTGGGAAAGGTGGAGGAGCCCCAATATGAAATTATTTTTAGTGATAGCTCGAGACGGTGGCTCCTGTGTCTGAATGGCAGCACCATCACCAGTATGGAGGTGAGTCGAGCATCTTAAAGCCAGAAATCTACTGTCCAGAAAATGCACGTGGACGGTCTGATGAAATAGCACGTCGAAACATTTGCCGTGATTTGTAGATCTTTCCCGATGAAGCCCACCCAAAAGTGTGCTCATGGACAGGAGTGCAGGAATCAGTGGGAATACGCATTCGACCACTACTACATCCTCAACAAGGTATCCAGTTAGGTGAGTACACGGCATCCTTTCGCGACGTAGTTCTGCGCTTTCAACGTTCTGCTAAAGAGAAAATTTCTCAAGATGATGACTGCTCAAAGGCACGAGAGATCCTTCATCCAGCTGCTAAAAAGGACCTTTCACTCGCCAAGTTCCTCATGCAAAGTCTTCGAACAGCCCAACAGAAGCTCAAATTGGCACTCCTGAAACGAGGCGAGGGATTGAGGGCAGTTCATGCAACCACCCAAATCATCAACCAATTGATGCAGGTGAGGCATGACATTACGATGGCGCAGTGGGATTACGAAGGCATCACTGCGTCGGATCAAAAGGGCTTCATTGGCATCTCCGGTTGTCGTTACAAAGTTCCAGAAACTATGGAGGAGGAAATAGACGTTTACGCCACCTTCAGAGCAAAGCAACAGAACCTGACTTGTAAGGAGCGAAAGTTGGTGAGAAGTCTTTTTGATAGGACCAAAAAACTCTCTTCTTGGAGTGACGCATCTCTAATGGCGTACAAACAACATCCAAGCCTTTCCCGAATTCTTCAAGGACTCAAGTTCCTGCCGGGGAATATGACAGATTTGGAGGCGAACCTTCATCTTGTTCCTCGATATCTGTGGGAAAAATACGCCTCTAAGGTCACAAGACACCCTTCAAATGCCCAAGAGCGAGCTGTTCTCTTGAAACTAGAGGAGGTGGTGGTGAGAAGACGCCATAAAGACCTCTTTTTCCTCAACAAGGCAAAATGTATGGAGGATTGGCTGAATCAACTGCCAGGGAGGGAGCGGAGTGTCGAAGTCTTAACGTTCGATGTCTGTAGAAGTGTGACTTGAAACGTCCTTCAATGTTGTGCTTTGGGGATAGTGAAGTTGAACTGGACCACAGAATGGGCTTCACAGGGTAGTGGAAGGGACGAATCGATGAGCAATAGATGTGTCTGAAGCTACTCATCACAACAGCGTTCCTTGTGTTGCCTTTTGTGCACTCTCGTTAACAGTATTGTCATCGGCGAGACGCCACAATTTGTAAATTTTTTTACCAGGTCTTTGTTATACTTATACGTATCTACTAAAAGAATGAATTTGAAGCCTTTTTCCGCTGAGTGGGGTCGGAATATCTAAAGGAAGGCTCAGAAGGGTCATGAACACTGGAGCTGAGATGCAAGAGCGGGAGAGGGAAAGGTGAAAGCAAGGCGAGTTGATGGCTCAAAAAATTCCTAAAATACAGAGTTTATTTGTTTCAAGCTACAATGCTTTTCGATGAGACACAAGCTAGCACCAAATCCCAACTTTTCCAACACGCTTTGCCCCCGGAAGCCACTAATTAAACCTATTTCCAGCCATCTCCACTTTCTATTGTCGATCAAATGACATTGTGCTTCACATGTAATCAAGTGATTACCTGGCATCAAGGTGGTAGTGCCTACTTGAAAATGGAAAGTGGTGTCTCTCCCCTTCTCATTTTGCCGTTTATTACGATGCCTTCAGGCTAATAAGTTGTGTTGCCTTGTACTAATAGGGACAGAACTGGTCTTCATTGACTCAATGTTTCGAAAAATGCTGTTTGGCCCACAGGATGCGAATAATTCCGTCCTCACAAACACAAAGCATGCTTTCCTAAGGATAACGAATGCGATCCGCGTCTAGGAGGTGGAAGACGGTTAGTGAGTAGATCGTGTAGGAACAATGAATCGTATCTTCCTGTATTCAACAAGGATTTTCTAATCACAAGTCAGTCAGCAAACAACCCGTAAGCGGAGAGTAGAGGCAGTTTTTAAGCCTCTCTTCACATTGATCACTACTGAAAGTTATGCATTACACGTTAATCTCGAAGTCATCTATCATCAGGTGAAGAGGGACTTCATGAATGTGATGCGTCTTTGGAGCGATGTACCATCATGGTGAGAACCCAATTGATTAGGCTATTACTGAACAATGCGTTCCGCTGACACACCTTCTCCAAATGCTGTACACCTTTCACGAGAAGCGTCGGTGGCATTGGAGTCGAGTTTACATTTGTAAAAAAGACAGGGTTGAGTCACATAAAGTTAAAGAGGCTTGATGAGGGCTGAGATTTGTTAGCTCAGTAAAGAGAACCGTATAGATATGAACGATCTATTGGCTGGTGTGTTTGAATGTCGAAATAATTTGGACTACTAAATAGTCAGCAGATGTTATGAGAATGGGACACCAGGCGGGTTCCTGTTGCTTTCCTGTAGCAGGTGTGTCCACAGTTCCAATTGCAACTCCTTCCTTCCCAGCACCCATTACCTCCATCTCAGTTTAGATCTTCCACGTGGCTGGCTTGCTTACAGGGCTGAAGTAGCCCGTCAGAACGAAACCACTGAAGCTATAGTGCGGGTGTGTATTGGTCAGACAAAACTTTTGACTTTCCAAGATATCTGAATTTTCCATCTCACGGCCATTCAGAGAGGATCAGGCACCATCGACCATGCCCTGATTTAACGATTGAAGGGCACATGTTGTTGGCAGTTAAGTGCTCTGGGATTATCGAAAGAAGGGTTTCAGAAATAGCCTCGACCTAAATCTCAAGTTCTACATGGTGATCATCCATGAAACTGAGCCCAAGTTAACCAGAGTTTAAAAAAAAGAACGAATTGAGTAAAACGAAACAGATGACTGAGTCGGAGTGAAATAGCGCAAGAATGACAAGGAGGAAGGAATGCAAAACATCGTCCTGTGAAGCTTTCTTGTTTTACGGCTTAGCTAATAATCATAGACTAGAATACAACTTAAAGTTCAACAAAAACGTGTTTGAGGAGGGGTAGGATACACTTCTAAAAGTGTGCCGAAGAAAGTACCCAAGCCGTCCAGGAAACACCGTCTTTAAAGCGTCAACGTAATCCGAGATCTAGAGGTAATGAAACCTGAAGCCCTCTTAAGGTGTAACAAATGTCTCGGCGTGTCTGAGGCGTACCACGATCGAACGTCAAATCGCAGTGCTTGTTCGTGTGACTACGCGGTTTAGATGACAAGTGGGCAAATTGAAAGAACCTTGTGACTTAGCAGGCGACGTCGATCTCTGACTAGGAGGCAAACTCACCTTCTACCTTATCACAATGGATCATGTGGGCCAGGGTTCTGATGGCGCAAGCCATCAGCAGTTGTGTCGTCAGTGGGAAGAACTTTTCTTAATTACATTCCTGGTGAAATTGACACTGCCCCAAACAGGTAAAAAATAAACCAAAGCTTCAACCCTACTGTGGTCTAAATGACTAGGGTAAGGTAAACCAATCCTTTTCATATGTGAAGTCCGACTCACTCTACTTATTTAATAAGTCAGTACTGTCAAAATTAATGTCCATTGTGCGCCAATTTCCCGCCGTGTTGCTGTTTCACTTACTCAAGTGGTCAGTAAGGACAACATATCAACCACCAGATGTTTAAGAGCAAATAGAATGGTGTTTGTTCTTACAAAACCACGCAAGTTGGAACGCACAAAAATCATAAACATTAACACCACTCGATACAAAAGTTAAAAGTAGTGCAAAATAATAATAGGAAGGATTATAAAGGAGTGATTTATTACATCTTTTCAAAGGACATGACGCAGCCACATGAGGTACAGGATTTTGAATAGGTTCCTGTTTTCTCATCGTACACCTCAGGACCGAAGGTGTGCTCGTGTGGAACCGACTTCTTTGCGTACAGGCTGCTACGCACCTGGATTCGAAGCTCTAGAAAAGGCAACACGGGATCAACTGGCTTCAGAAGATGTGGTGTGAGAGAGGTTTAACAATAACTCTGCTACCATTTGAATCAAATTTCGAACAACATTGTCACCTCTTCGGTGGCACAATGAAACACCAGCATTTTAATGAAATCGGACAATTTATACCAATGCCTTTACATCTTTTTGAGCTATCATAAATCGGGGCATCGTCAACAGATCAAATACTTATATTCAGCCTTTCTACGACCACCGTTTTTCACTCATTTCCTATAATCGGTTTCAGAATTCCCCCTTCCTGCCACGCTGTTGAACTCATGAAACGCTCTGCAACCATCACCGCAGCACGAATAAGAATCTCACCTCTATACTGAGCACACAGGTTGGGCGAGACGAATCAGTGTCAATTTTTATAGCAACCTGCGAGTTCAGCTAACTTGTGCGACGGAAGTATTCACATGATGCTAATATGCGCAATCCATTACTCCTCCAGCCCTTGACACCGCCCCGGCTAAAGGGGTGAATTTGGAGTTTTATCGCGACCATCTAACGGAAGTGAATCAGACCGGAAGACTATGTTTCAAACACACATCTTCGTGATTTTGCCATTTAACATGGCGAGCCAAGTGGTAAGTTATCAGCATCATCATTTGGTATCTATTGATAATACCTTAAAAGCGTGATTTCACTTCCAATTTAATTATGAAAAGTTAAGCATTTTTTCTCCCAAAAAGCCGTCGAAAAGTGGGTGACAGGGTACAAGCAGCACCAGTGTCCAATTGGTCAAGCACACATCAAACCACTGATGCGCCAAAACGACTGCATTTGCGAAGGTATTCATCTGATGACCTGGGTAAAGTCTTCTCATTCTCCTTGAGGAATGGAAATGAAATAGGGAAGGAAGAAAACCGTGGAGAACCCAAAGATAAGGCAAATGGATCAAGTGTTGGGATTCACTAGGTCAACACACAGTACTTGGGCATCGCGGGAGGCTGGTTCCCCGAGCAAAACTTTTCCGTTACGTTCATTAGGAAAGAGCCAAAGGCCACTAAGGAATAGATTAATGGTAAGGCCCTATGCATGGCTTTAGAGAGCTTATGAGAGCAAATACAATGCCAAAATAAAGAGATGAGCGAATTTCGGAAAATGTGGTTTTTTTTTGAAAAGCGAACCCTGAAATTCACATGGATCTTATCAAAGTCAAGATAACCAGGGAAGAAGGCATTTACTAATCAAGAAAAAGGCACATGCCTGATGGATGCTCCAATCAATGGAAATTTTTCACTACCAATCAATAAACAACCTGACATCGATGAGTGCATTGACATTGAGGGAACCGGACCACCAACCAGGTTTAAACGGCTTCCCTAGAAATTACCACCAGTCCACAAAAACGCGGGCTCTTCAGAGCCCCACACCACCTAAGAGTTGCCTAATCCGGTGCATATGACTATCCAATTACAAAAACGCAATTATGGAGAGCAGATGATATTTGATAATTCTCAGCAAACTACAAAACAACACTACTCAGATACTGCTGTTTGTCTAGTAATTGCTTTATGGAAAACAGCAGAGAGCTTCAGCAAGTACATCGACAAATGGGCTCTATGAGGCTTGCCTGGAGTCAAACTTTCATGACAACATCCGAGTGCGCTTTTCAGAAGGAAAAACTAGAGGGAAGGTGACGCATTTGGCACCTTACCTTTGACCCTTTTTTGAAATCCTCGCAGCTTGGCCCTTTCGCGTTTGACAACGCGACTCGCGCGCTCCGCCTCCACTTTGGCTTCTGAGCCCCAAATCTCCAGCGAACGCGCTGCAACCTATTTTAATGGACAAAAAAAGTGTTCCGAAATCTGTAAATAACTTGTGGGTCTTGTGGGCAAAAGCCTATTTCAAAAAAATACATCGCGTTGCACATTAAATGCCAAGGGGTTTCATGATAATCACGACATTAGAGCAATTAATAAACGATAAACTGGTGAAATTTGGCAAGAAATAGGGTTCTAGTCTTACACCAAGAGCATGCATCATAGGATGCGATTTTGAAAGTTGCTTAAATCCCCCAAGCAGCATAAGAGCTGCATTCCACTGCAAAATTAATTCCCAACATTTTGACCATTTTTTTAAACGGGAACTCCCGAGTTTTCATTTTCATTGTAACCCAGCCTACCAACGTAACGAAGTGAATCGCTTCGCAGGAATTACGACAACCTGGCTTTAAAAATTTGTAAAAATTGTTTACTTACTTAGTCAAGATAAAAGATACCAATTTAACTGGAATTTCATAATACAAGCTACTTTTTGCTCACTTCAAACAGTTTTTTAAATTGCAAGCTAGCAAACCTGGGCTTCAAGAAACAGCTGCATATCACCCCAAGAGGAATGCCGTGGATTTTTCTTATAAATCCGTCGAAGTGGCGGCTCTCTCACATCCAAATCAACATCAGTTAGGAGATACCTCTCCTTGGCTGTTGACCGCGTAACTAACGTGTGGATTCCCTTGGAATCCCTAAAGTTTAACTTCGAGTGAATTACACTCTACTAGTTGATAATAAGTAGTAATTGCACACGCGTCTTACCTACACCCGTCGCAAACCTGACAATCAAAGTTATGCAAGAGGTATGAATCGTCAAATTCGCGTGAACACTCATCACAGATGGGCTTCTCTTCATCTGGCGGTAGAGGAACAAGCAGTGGGGCTTCAGAAGGCAGTGATAGTGGTGGTGGAACTGACGGTTGCTTGGATTGCAATTTTCGGCGTTTCTTTCGACGCTGTTGCCCCAGACCACCACTACCGTCTGACGCGTCTGTTTCCTCCTCCGACTTTTCATAATGCACCGCTTCTTGACTCTGTGAGAGGGAAGGTGGATCGAGGAAGAAACCACCACCAGAGTCAATTGGCAGTGACTGGTGAACGAGAGCACCTTTGGTTACAATTTTGACATTTCTATCAAGAGAGATGGGTTAGGAGATTGAAAACGATCGAAGTCCAATGGCCAAGTGCTTACCGATCGTTAGCAACAACACGAGCGTTGAAGAGGTCCAACGCTTTCTTGCGATTCTCATCTATCAGATGCTGTTCTGCTTCCGTTCGTTTCTTGGGAGAGACACCGGAAGAGGTGGGTGCACCTTCAACTTGCTTTCCCCTCAACGAGTTACTTTCTGGCTGCATTGCGCTTTGAAACGCTGAAATGACGAAGAATACAACATATTATTTGGTACATAAACAGGCTACGCCGACTTCCCATCACTGATCGACATTGATATTTAAATTACGCATTTCCGAAGGTTTAAGTATGGTAGGCGAGCCGCCGTTGCGAATAGGACGCCAGATATGCAATTCTAATGCAAAATCTTTAGTAGAAAAAAAGGGTTTTAAAATGGTTGAGAATAGATCTGTGAGCTTGTTACCAGAGTATTTTATTAAAAACCGGTGCATTGAATGCGCCTGGTATAAAACGCTTGAAGTTTTTTGATTATGAAGGGGGATGGGCAAAATGATAAAATCGTAATCAATTATGGGAGGTAGAAACAAATAACAGGTTCGCTGGGAATTCGACAAGGGCAAATGCGGCCAATTCGGACTGCAACCAATCGGGAGATCGCGATATAACCCGATGCCCTCTTAACCTAGATCTGACGCCTATTTTGGGGCCCTCACCCGTGCTACGCCACTCCTGTACTATTTTTGATTAAAATTTGCTGGATAGTCCCCACCAAATTGACAAGGCGAAGTGAGCAGCTACTGATGAGTGGACTTTGCACAGATTCACCAGCTATTAGCACCACGACCCTCTTCTTTTCTCCACTGCAGCACTTACACGGCTGTCATCGACACAGTGAGAGCATTAGTACCAATGAGCCGATAAAAAATGCTAACCGATTCGCTAAGTGTTCAATTCGATCGAGATACTGCAAAATCAGCGACAGAATGCCGAAACGAGGAAGACATGCTTCAGCAAAGTAAAATACTACATTTTTCGTCCACTTATTCAAAATCACACAAGCACAGGCAAAAACCCGCCAAATGGCATTCATACGAGAGTAAAATTAAGAGCAGGTAGAGTGCCGTCCAAGCGTAATAACGTCTGTGTATTTAATGGCCAACAAAGCAGGTACAAATAAACAAAACTCAGAGATTGGTGTGTAGAAACCTCTGCTTCGGTTTTTCAACATCTTCATCATTCAAGTCTTCTTCATTCGGTGATTGCCTCTTACTAGCTGAAGGAACATTTTCCTTAAGCTGCCGAATAAAGTCCATTTGGCGTTGAGCGTCAGCCTTCCGACAAGCCAATTCAAGGAAACGCTGTTTGTGCGCATCGTAGGTATTCAAGAGATCAGTGAGTTTGGAAACCCTCTCCTCCAATTCGGCCTTCTCTCGTGTCAACAACTCGCTAAAATTACCAACAATTAAAGAGCGGATACCAAAATCATGCGAAAAAGGGAACGGGGACAGAGTTACAGAACGTACTACGTACATCGAAGATCGTTGGATCTTTGGGATGGCTGCAAAAGTAGAGCATTTATTTTCTCCTCCAAATTAGCAGCCCGAGCAACTAGCGCTTTTACCTCACGTCCCAAAACCTTCCCGAGGGCAAACATTAGGTCCTTCTGAAGAGTAGCCCTCCGAGCAAATAACTCCTGTTGCGTGGATACTGTCTCAGAGGCAAGCTAACTTAATGGAATGGCCTGGTTTTATTAATCAAATAATGTTATACTTTGAAGAGGTGATTGAAACAGCTCACCTCTGTTAGCCGTGTGGCCAGCCGACAAATTTTGTTCAACTGAACTTTGTTAAGTTGATTGATGGCCTCTGGGTCTTCAACATGAACGAAATCTTCGCCGATCGCTGCCAATTTCTCATCAATCTTCTCCTCGAACCTGCTCCAAAACAGGTCGCGTATTTCAGGGTTGTGCGACCTTCTAATTTGAAAGGACATAGATGTCCCCATATGGCAGTCAGTCCATGCTTCACGACAAATAGTCAACAACTAAGTCAGATGATAAGGACCATAAAACAAGTACGCACTACCTCCTCTTCGTTAGGACTCAATCCTCCACAGGCATTTTCGTATTCAAGGTTCAGTATAACTTCTTGCAATGTGTCATACTTAACGACTGCACAGAGTCTACGCAGAACAAGATTGTCATCCATTCAGTATTAAAAACCGAAAAGATGAACCAGACTGGGGACTGATGAGAACTGCTAAGGTCATAAAAGCATTAGCAAGTGTCATGGAGCATTCTAAGTGACAGATAATAACCATCGCAATAGACAATTAAACGTAAAAACACCAGATAATGAGGAAGGTATACAATGTCAAGTGATCTAGAGCCGCGAAGGCACCACCGACCGAGGAGGTAACTCACCACGAGCACAGAATTTTGAAAAACCGCCGGGCTCCAATAAAACCAACTAATTTACAAGGCATTGCCAATCATAGCATAAACAGGTTAATTTAAAAGGTTGCATTGCTGCGCGTGCCCTTAAATCCTTACATAACCCTCGAAAAGAGCCTCTTAATTTTTTAAAGTCCCACTTTGTTCCTCCCTTGAAATTTATCGATTAAGAAAACAACTATTTTAGTGTGCTACTTCGGTCATTTGTTTACTTCTTGTTTTGATGGAGAACGAATTCGAGGGCCCGACATCAGTCTCCAGCCAACGACCTGACCTTCGGGTCGCGCCAGTAGTCTTAAGCCCTTCTGTAGGTTGACAATGCATATTTTGCCTTCGTAGTGTGCCTTCTTTCGACTTCAGAGAAGTCTCGGGATGCTACGTTGGAAGTTTTAGAAGAAAGTCAGGTAACACGAATCAAGCGAATCCAGAATTTCAAAATCCGGTCATGTCCTTGAGTGACCAGGTGCGTCCTAAAATCCTTATGACTTGATAAGGCGAGATAAAGGTGTGAATGAACTGTAAGCCTAGACCAAAATCAGGTCCCTAGATTGCAGGAAAATGGGTCATCCCTAAGGTCTTGATAAGTAACACTAGAGATGGGGAATGCTTGGCTGCTAAATAAACGACAACTCGGAGTTATACGAACTACGCAAAAGTCATGTAAACTGATTGACAATTCGTAGCAATTAGCATCGTACTTAGATAAAGACTTGGGTTTTTCACTAGAATGTGTGTGTAGCGTCCCGAGACTTCCTTTAAGGTAAAAGAAGGCATAGTACTAGGGCAGAATACATATTCTGGAAACAGAGGGCTTGGGAGATGTTGGCACGGCCCGGAGGTCAGCCGACCGGCTAGTACAAGATGGCCACCCAAGTGACCGAAACCGGCGGTTCGAACAAACAGAGTATTACAGTGTGCATCACCTGATTAAAAAAATTGGTTTCTTCATCACTTTTTACAGACGTTTCGGGGATCGACTCTACAACGTTGCTTAAGATTCCCTCTTTTCGATAGCCACTTCTTCCGATTGCAAAAACTGCTTCAACCAGTTTTCTTATAATTCTTCGTTTAATAAAACGACTGTTACTGGTTGCGATTCAGGTACGCAAGTAGATAAATTGTACCAAAGGTGAGCACCACAAGGGTTCTACGCTTGTCTTTGCACCTATAGCGTCCCGTAGTTTTCCTGAAGACAAAAGACAAGATATGTACGAATCTGGCAAAAAGAAGAGGATCAGAGTTGCTAGGATGGCCCAGAGGCCAGCTCAACCGACAAAGTCATTATGGTCACTTAGGTGACCGTAATCAAAACCGAGAGCCAAACAAATATCGAAACCTACTACGTCACATGGTGTACTACTATGTTTGTTCGAACCGCCGGTTTCCGTCACTTGGGTGGCCATGTTGTACTAGCCGGTTGGCTGGCCCCTGGGCCATGCCAACAGCCCCTAATCCCTCTGTTTCCAGAACATATATTCTGTCCCAGTACTATGCCTTCCTTTACCTTATAGGAAGTCTCGATACGCTACACATGGTATCTTGGTTCCACACATTCTAATTTGAATATGGTGTTACGTAAATACAGCATTATCAACCCAAATTAACCCTTAAGAGGAAACAGGCATACTATTTCACAGCGTACATTTATTTCGTATGCTAATATTTTCAACTCTGCAGTAATTAGGGCTCATATATTTTCCGGGGACTTGTCATGGAAATGGCAAATTTTTAATAGAAGGTGCAGCAACTATGCCTTTGGAACCACAAACTCGCTTGACTTTCATAAAACTATTACGATTTCTGCAATCTTCATGTATCTAAAACCCCAGATTTAGCCACAAGATAAACAAAAGAATTCAAAAAGAATTGTGTAAGCAGTGCAAAACTTCATCCGAAATAATTTAATCTTAAGTAAAACACGGTTTGCAGCGCTTTTTAAAAGGTTGATCAATTCACTCTATCAGTGTCTTGGGACTGGTCTGAGGATGAAAGTCGAAAGCGCTCGAGATAGACATATATTTTCGACATATAGAAGGGATTGGAGCTATCTTACTCAGTAAAGTATTAGTAACGACGACCGTTGCAGCGTCCCGAGACTTCCTTAGAGGTAAAAGAAGGCATAGCAACTGGAGAGAATACATATTCTGAAAACAGAAGGACTGGGGGGTGTTGGCACGGCCACCCGAGTGGCCCAGACTGGCAATTCAAACAAATAAATCATTACACCATGATAGCTCTATGCCATAAATGGAAGCTAAACAACCAACTTATTGCCGACAAACAGACCCGTTGTTACAGCAATCTCTGATTGGGACATCATTGCAACTGTTACTTGGTTTGTTTTTGAATTTTATCACAAAAGAACGTAGCATATACAGGACATTAAGGCTTAAGTAAAGAGTTGATATAAAGGTGCAATGGTTCGAGTGCCACTGATGTGCTGCGCATGTATAGATGGCTACGAAGAATTGTATAAAAGTTTGTTTTTTATATAATCTCGTTTATAAGTAATAGCCACAAAAATGCAACTCAAATTTTAGAACAATTTTTTAAAATTTAGCAGTTTTATTGTAATTTGAGTTTGGCTTCGCCATTATGATTTTTGTTTGTTATAATAAACAAAAATCTGGCCGAAGCGGTGCTAATTCGAAAGTCTTCTTTCTGCCATCGTGTTGGATATATTTCGCGTCAGTTTGGGAAATTATCTTGGTGTATTTTCTTGCTCTCGCCCCTTTTGGGCTCTGTCCTTTTCTGTTAATCTTCGGTTTTCTATGTTCGCTCCATGTCGCGTCTTTTTTAACGTTGAGACTTTGTTTTTGTGGTCCTTGAATTTGTTGTTAACCCGTAGGGTTACTCATCCTATTAAGGAGTTTTTGTATCACGCGTATTTTCTTACCTTATTTCCTTTAAATGATTATGTCCCTAGGCGTGGTAATTGGCGTGTCGTCTTAATCGGGTCGTTGGTCTGCCTGCTTCTAAGACCTTGTGCTTCATGGTTTGGTTAATGTAGTTAGCATTGTGGCCTAATTTTATGGTCGGCAACGTTATTCATACCTCATTACAGCGATTTTTTAATGCACATGGTTCCTCGGTAAGTGGGTCACGTCCTCCTCAGTTTAGTCTTACACTGCGATTACCTAATCTGGCCATCTAATTGGGAACAATGTACTGTATTACGCTTTTGGATTACTTCTTTTGCTGATGGGCCGTAGGTTTTGTTCTTTGTTATGTTTTCTTATTTCTTCAAGTCAGCGGTAGTTTTTCAGCATTGTCTAGCACCTTTTTACTGTTGGGTTTTTTCACCTGGCAGTTTCATATCCAATCCCAGTAAGTGCCTCGGTGCTACTTTTTTTGGTTTATCGAAGGCTTATGCTTCAAGCAATTTACTTCTGCTTTCCTATATCTACGCCCCCTATTTCTATTAATGTTTATGTAGCACAACTTTTATGACAATGTAATCGAAATGTTCGCCGTTGTGGTTTGACTAGTTAGCCCGTCAATGCCCCCTAATTATGCATGTGCTAAAAAGCAATTGAAGCTACACACTATTGGTTTCGCCTGCATTTTAGCTTCCCTGACATTTCTTTGCAGTCCTTAACTCCTCATTCGCCAACTTACAATGAGTGAATTAGACCAACTTCGGCAGGAGAGCGAGCAATTGAAGAATCAAATCAGGGTTCGTTTCCTTTGTTATTTCAAAATCATAGCTAGCCATCTAAATGAACGGCTCATGTGGCTTAAAATGGGAATTGGGGCTACCTTGTTAGTGCTCCTTTAGTTAGTGCGGGTTTTCCTGACTTGCGGCTAATTAATTCTTACTGACTCAGGATTGGAGCTCCATCATCGTTGTCTTTATCATTTGTAGGAGGCACGCAAGGTTGCCGCGGACACGACGTTGGCGCAGGCGGCGGCCAATGTGGACCCCGTCGGTCGCATCCAAATGCGCACACGTCGCACCCTCAGAGGCCATCTAGCCAAAATCTACGCGATGCACTGGGCTACCGATTCCCGTAACCTCGTCTCTGCCTCGCAGGACGGCAAGCTCATTGTCTGGGATGGCTACACCACTAACAAGGTAGATTCTAAAACATCAAACCTTCGTGGTCGTGAGTTTGTGTACGCCTTCTGATATTTAGTATTTTTCGTTAACATCAGACCGTTTTTGTGACTAGATTATTATTAATTTAGTTTTCTTAGCTCTAGCAGACCATCCTTGTGGATAATCACCACGGTCGAGTTGTATGTAACAGCCGTTTACAGCCATCTCGCTAGCTAGCCAGCCACGTATGATTGCGGTCTCGCCGAAAACTCGTGCATGCACACGAGCTTGTATACTTAATGCGTGGTTGTATGTGCACACTTGTATGTTTCGCCTAACGATGGTACAAATTTGTGCAGTATGCTAATTTACCGAGGGGAGTGATTTTTCTCTGCATGCCTTTAAAGGATTCCTGTCTCTACCTTCCTTCTAACAACAACAATGCGAGGTAATTAACCATCGTCTCTGTTCATTGTTTCTCCCTTTTGTGTTAATGTGAATTCTACTCTTAATCGGGAATGCCTGAATTATCTACGGTTTCCTCTTACAGGTGCATGCAATACCTCTGAGGAGCAGCTGGGTGATGACATGTGCTTACGCGCCGTCGGGGAGCTACGTGGCCTGCGGTGGTTTGGATAACATTTGTTCTATCTACTGCCTCAAGACCCGTGAGGGCAATGTCCGGGTCAGCCGAGAACTACCTGGACATACGGGGTACCTTTCCTGCTGCCGCTTCCTCGACGACAACCAGATTGTCACCAGCTCTGGAGATGTCACCTGGTGCGCCTGATCCCTTTGACTATTCCTTGCTTAATTTATAGTAAATCTGTTGTTTGTTCTTTTTCCACTTTGTTTCAAATGACTAAACCATATTCAAACTATTTGATCTCTGTCCGAGATTAACATTCGGCTCGCTCTATTCTTTTTAGCCCGCAGCGAAAGACGTTTTATCATTGCACTTTTATTTACTCCGTCATTGACTAGGTGTAAAGGATTCGAGTTACGGTACCAATGCTTAAGTTATTTTGAAGTGAGTGTGCCGTTCCGGTATCCACGTATGCAGTAATGTAGCTTATACGACAAACCTTAGTTATGGAGTGGTGTACTCTTTAGGACCCTCGTATGGTTACCGAACTGAAAAGAAATAGTGGATTGGTATGAGTAGTCCCCTGGAACTCATTATTGCTTGACCAAAGTAGAATCCAGAGGGGACTTTCTTGGGACTTGTGATGAAGTCACCTCCCCATTTTGATTGTACACTTCCCAGACTTCTTTTAGGGTCTCAATAATCCGACAAGGTCGGATGGGATTGTCTCTTAATATCATTGTCAAAACGATTTCTGTGTCTAGCGCTCTATGGGACATCGAAACGGGCCAACAAGTATGCGGCTTCACCGGTCACACAGGCGACGTCATGAGTCTCAGTCTCTCTCCAGATATGCGCACTTTCGTTTCGGGCGCCTGCGACGCTTCCGCTAAGGTTGGTTTTTCACTTTTTTCTACTTCTCTATCACTTGCCCTACATGCTAATGTGCAGTTGGTCATCCCACTCTCACCATGAAACATCGCGAGTTCAAACAACAGGCAGTCAATCGGAGCGAATCGAAGCTAAGCTAAGCTAGAGAGGTAGTTAAATCGCTTGATGTTTGCGTCTGTGGGTGTTTATTTGCGTTCTTGCTTGCCCATTTGGGGTCAAGCCAAAAATAGTCTTGGTGCGTTTTCCTCGTGGTCGTGGTGTTTGTGTGCGTATGTGTATGTATGGGGTTAAAAGCTCGCCCGCTAATATACACGCACGCAGGCAAACGCGTGCATATGTGCCCCAATCATCTCTGCCTGCAAAGAGACTTGGACCAGGAGAAGGACTACAACCACCACTGTTGCTGTTACGACGGCTACGACATCAATTTCCCTAGCCGCTTGCATTACGTGCGCACACACGTCTTTGCTGCTGCCTCTGCTACGCCTCCGCATGTACGCGCGTGCGTGCGCACATGTATCGATTGGGCAAGGTGGACGCGCGGGGGGAAAGGTAGGTTTGCGCGCTGATGCGCGAGTGCGTCTCCACCGCCTGCGTATTGGCCAGTAGGCCGTTTGCCCATTACGCGAGTGTGTGCGTCCCGTGCTACCGCTGGCATAAGCCAACACTTCACCCTACTGCTGCTAATGCTGCTCTGCCTTCCCTGCCCCCTTTTCTCCCACTGTTTTTAGAGGCGAAAGAGGAGGGGGCGGAGAGAGAGAGAGTCCTATCTAGGTTGTGTCCAGGCCAGCTGGCGCTTGGCCAGACGCTGCTTCGTATGTCTGCCCGCCTTCCGAGTGCGTGTGTTTGCGTTGTGCGTTCGCGCGGCCACGAGCTCCCACCCATATTTGCTGCTCGAGTAGCAGCATTTGCCACCGCTGCTAGAGAAACGCTTGCGCCTCAAGCTCTGCTCTACCTTTCCCGATGACTCACCAGGGCTATTATATGCTGTCCTCTCTCTCTAACCCGGTAGCCTTGAGTCGAGAAGCCTTTGTTGGGTCTCTAGAGTAATTCGCTCAGATCTCTCCCTCTGCTCAAATCATAGCCTTGTCGAATGGAAGCTGCATCCTCTTAATCGTGACGTCATTTCTGCCATTACAGACCTGCATGTTCTGTTGCTAGATTCTTTAAGAGTTAGATATTAAGAGACGATTCTTCATTATGGGTACTCGTTCGCTATTGTTTGATGATGAATAAATGTGCTTTTGAATACCTACAAATATCCTGCCCATCCGTAAAGGTTAATCACAAGTTACGTTGTTTCAAACTAAGCCTCGCAACAGTTGTTTTGTAAATCTGAGCTGGATTAATTTGGATCGGTGAGCTCTATTATGAGCTCTCATTCCTGTTTTTAATAAAAATTTGCCTCGTCGAGTCGATTTAGTTGAGGCGTCAGCCGCTCTTAGATCAGCGGTCTTATTTTCAGATCATGCCGAAAGGAGTACTTTGTTTGTTTTGCGCTTTTGTTGGATTTGACAAGGGGGCTTTGCAATCTTTCCCCTTTTTAATTTAACTGAGTTTGGAACTACTTGAGTGAGTAATAATTGTTGATCAAAGTGCGATGTTCAGGTAGTGATTGGGTGCGGCAAGAGTTACTCGAGTAGATAGCAGACGTCAGATGATTTTAGGTGGAGACCTACTGGTTTGACCCAAAGTGAAAACCTGATTTCAAAGAGAATTTTGAAGGGACTTGTGCTTTGAAGAAAGTTCGAAATAAATCTAGTTGGTAATGTTGAAATCTTGGGCGTTGCTGAAATCTACACTATATCCTTTCCTTTTTGAGACACTGCTTTTATCGAGTCAATCTAGCTGGAGTTTTGCATAAGCTACTTTCGTGGAGGTTGGTAAACTATTCATGGCCCCAAATTTAGTTTCGTGCCAAAAGTTGCAATTTGCTAATTCTGTTCTTGTTGTCTGATAGGGGGACTTTGACATCACCCATTTCGTTCTTAGTGCGTCAAATGTTGATGTAACTTGATGTAGAGGCAGTTGCGCTCAGTATACCTGGATATTATATTTCTTGTTGTTGAACTTTCAAGACATTAGAGACGATCATGTCCTCAAATTTGGCGCTATGGTAGAGGTTGGGTTTTGTCCTGTGGTTTTATTCATCGTGCTAAGAAGTTTCTGTTAACGTTTTGAAACCAGAGATTGTTTTGGTCGAAAAGTAAACTAACCAAAGCGGTGTAACGAAATACCGGTTGGATTCAACATAAGGAAGCCTGGTAGTGCCAGTAGCAGTTCAGAGGATTTGTCTTACTACCTTGGTTACCAGAGTTGGGCTTTCTTCGATCTCTGTTTCTTGGATAATGATATGAGCGGTTCTTGTAAGCTCAGTCTGTGGTCGAACGTTTAAATAATTGAACTCAGTATGGGGGTTCACCAATATTCCCAATAACCAGTTGTTGTTTGCAGGTGTCCTTCCGCCCCATTGCAGTTGCCGAAACATGCGAGGCGGCTTTGCTCCAGGATCTGGCTTTGGAACGGAAGTGGTGCTCATTTCATTTAAAATTTTCTTGATTTAGGGATCGTCAAAACAAGTGGCACATTTCTGTCAAAGCGAAACATCCAAATATCGGTGGAACTCAATGTGGGTGCAGCTGGACTGTTTTTAAAGTATGCGAATTGATCTAACGAGGTTCGCGACGGAAGTAGAGCTTTAACTTATCCCGAGCTTTTATTGAGTGTATGGAGGAAACGTTGCGAGCTTTTATGGGTTCAATCTCATTGATCTATGGTTCATTTAGTTGAACAAACTTCGGCTGAAGTAGAACAGCCAAATGTCGATCGGATTCCGCAAGGGAATGACTACGTCAAGAGGGATTTTTCTATTGCAGTTGTGGGACATACGAGACGGTCAGTGCAAGCAGACCTTCCCTGGTCACGAGTCGGACATCAATGCAATCACCTTCTTCCCCAGCGGCTTCGCCTTTGGCACGGGTAGTGATGACGCTACCTGTCGCCTCTTCGACATTCGCGCCGACCAGGAGGTGGGTATGTTTTCGCACGACAACATCATCTGCGGCATCACCAGTGTCGCCTTCAGCAAGAGTGGGCGCCTTCTTCTCGGCGGCTACGACGACTTCAACTGCAATGTCTGGGACACGCTCAAGCAAGATCGGGCTGGTCAGTATGCCTTTTTCATACCGGGTCCACTTATTTTATTGGTTTATTTAGACCTTATCTCTCAATTAGGTGGAATTTTGTCATGCATGGAACATTTGAGAAAATGATAGGTTGTTTAGTGGTAAGTGAGGATTAGGCTGGTGAGCCCTTTTTTTCGCTCTCCCTCTTCCTTCCCCCTAATCGAATTCGTTAGCTCTGGTTTTGCTAAACTATACCTCTTGATTGCGCGAAATTCTTTCACCCCTTCTTGGATCATTCCATCTAATTGAGTTCGTTAATTTTGGAGTAATAGTGCTGTTCGCGATCCGGAATTTTTGGCGTTAAAATGTTTTCTACTATCTCAAACCCATACACATCGCCAGTCGGTTGGTTTTATAGGCTTCGTTTTTGGGGAGCTTGAAACCACATTTTGCTTGGTGTGTTATGTCGGTGTCTGTTTGGAGAACCTTAGGACGCAAATGGATTGGTGCGACTCTAATAGGAATTGAAGGGATGCTATACCTTGCAGACGTGGTGCCAAAGTCTGTGTGGTTAAGTAGAGAATTAATGCAAACATTACCCTTATGTTACATCATTTTTGCCCATGCTGCATTGGGAGTAGGGCTTCGCTTTAGTCATGTGCTTTTGGCGGTTATCATCAACGGGTTAACCTTTTATAAATGCCTTTGGGTGTATCCGTGTGTGGCCCGCATAAGCTTAGGAATATGGTTGTGCAAAATTTGCATCTCCACTTACACGCACACTTATGTGTATGCTTGTGTGCCATCTTTCAGGTGTTCTTGCGGGCCACGATAACCGCGTGAGTTGTCTGGGCGTTTCCGAGGACGGGATGGCAGTTTGCACCGGCTCCTGGGACAGTTTTCTGCGAATTTGGAACTAGACTATTCACTCTACCACCGCCACTACTAATACAACTGCTACTACTACCGCCACTACAATCACCACTCCTACTGCTGCTGCCGCCGGCGTCTGTCTCAATCTATTCTCAGTGTGTGCGTGTGCATGTGTGTGTGTGTTCGTGTGATGTGCGCGTTCATTTCATCCTCGTCCTTCTCCTCAATCGCTGGCTCTCTTTCATTCAGACACTCGCTTCGATCACAATTCATTCTTCACGGTACTGTTAGCTCGCCCCTCTCATTGAACCACATACGCACACACACGCGCACCCATTCTGTCTTCGGCTCTATCTCTTCGAGTAAAGCAAATGTGATGATGATATTGACGATGACGCTCCATTTAGCCACACCCATCGCCGCCGGCCCTGCATTTTCTCTCCCTTTCTCGCATGTCGTTGACCTTCCCCTTTTTTCTGTGTATACATGACCTCCGCCTCGGTGCTGTTGTCCACTTGCACCGCGTTTTCTTGCCCCGTCTCTTCTATAATCTTCTCTACTTTCTTGACGTTTTTCTCTGCGTGTGTATCTGGAGGTGTGCCACCCTATAAAATGTAAATTTTACCACACGTACACGCCTCGTCGTCTTGCTTTGCTTTATCCTTTCTCTTTGTGTGTCCTTTTCTCTTTCACATTTATTCATTTTGTTTTATTTTTCATCACCTCTCTCCTCCCTCATGTTCGTTCGTTGGTTTGTTGGTTTTTGGTTTCATTGGTGACGAAAATACACGTGCTTAGGTACCGACGCAACCGATCAATTAACCTCGTTCCATCACTCCACCTCACCATCGTACGCATAAGGTCTAAACAGCCGCACTCTTTTTTCTCTTCAAGCACTGGCGATCCAAAATCCGTGCCTTTGCCCTTTTCCTCCCTTCGTGTGTGTGTGGGTGTGTGCGTGTGATAACGATAAATGTTTTTTCCCCACCTCATTTCCTGTGAAACCGGGCATTCTTTAAATGAAACCTCTTTCAGACACAGGAATACGGGTTCTCCCCTCTGCCATGCCCTAACCACTCGCCGTTGTTATTTTTTGACTGGAAAACCGTTCACATTACCTACGTACACAATAAAGAGCACAAACTGCGCGGTCGCACACACGCACACACGCATACACATGGCTGCCACCCTTTCTCACTGCCCAATTTTCAGTGCAATAAGATCCTAGTTTTCTCTCCTTGTTCCTTCTGAATCCCTGCCTGTGTGTGTGCGCTCTTCACAGACCTTTTCTGGTGATTGTTGTTGTAGTGATGACCTTGAGTGGGAGGGGAGAAAACCGGGAGAGCTCTGCAACTTTTTCCTTAACTCGCTCATCTCTTCCTTCCCCTCTTCGTTGCTGCCGCCACCTCCACACTGCCGCTGCCACCACCACCTTTGATGTTTCTGCATTTTCCTCTCTACTTTTAACTCAATTTCACTGTAAAATGTCCTGCAGCAAGGAAAACTACGTTAGATCCTCTTTCTTTTGGTGAATTTAATCCTATAATAAGCTGTTGACCCAAAAAACAACGTGCGCGCGTGTCTGTTTTGCTTTTTCCTTCAATGGCTCCATCTTTGCCGTGCTTTTTTTGGTGGATGGAGCAGCACGAAGCAGTCGGGGAATAACAGCTCTTGTACAAGCGGTCACCGCCTGTCTTTTGCTGCCGCGCTTACTGCGTACTCGTCGGGGATTTGGATGCATGTTATTCAGTAACTCAGGAATTTGCCTCTGAATCGGGATCCCCGTTAAGGTGCAGGGCGTTCGAAGGTCGGTTTTTTTTAATCAGCATCTTGTCTTCATTATCCTGGGATGGACCTATTAGAGATCTCTTATCACCTGTCCCCGTTGCCAGGGGTTCTCTTCATTACCTACCCGATAGGAATCAGTAGATTTGATATAGTTGGGGATCCCGATGTTTTCCAAAGTGGAAATTCTTCTAGAAGTTGGAAGTCGTAGCAAAGGTAAAGTGCTACACAGTTAAGTGGCGGTAAGTAGTTTCTCGGTGCGTTTCGTAGGGAGACTTTGAGAAGAAACCTTGTCCGAGGGGGTTCTGAGGGTGTCTTTGACCGGGTTGTTTTCTTGCTTCTCCTGCGTATCCACTAATGTTGCATTATTGGGAGAGGCAATTACTGTCTAATCTCGGTTATTTGGTTTAGTCCTTTCGAGTGGTGAGTTTTTTGTCTAGTGGTTTCAGAGTCTACCGAGGAGTTGAGACTGCTCTTCAATGCCTCATGGGGTCCATTCCCAATTACTCTATCTTTTTTGGAGTAGCCTGTCTATCTATGCCATTGTGCCTAGTTACGTTTGAGAAAATGCATCTCACGAGGCGATGAGCGTTTGACATTGCAGGGCTAATGGAGGCGATGTGCGATCTGATTGCTGAGGATTTGTTTAGTGGGTTCAGATGAGTATTTTGGTATTCACTAGTTTTGAGATCCATCTCCAAGTTTGAAGCACTGAGGGAAGCTGGCACGCACTGAGAACTTGGCAGATATGCTCTGGGGGATTATTTACCTGCCTTACTATCCTTATTGTAGATTTTGGAAGTCACGGAAGGTTGCTTTGTGCAAAGAATGTCAGCTATAAATGGCTTGCGTCGTTTTCCATTGGACCTGTTATCGTTATTTTCATTGACTATTCACTATGTCATTGAATGTGAATGTTCGGTGTTTAATAGTCCAGAGGTGCATCCAGGAGTTTTGGGACTTAACGCTGAAACGTTCCGTATTCTACTGAGCTCCCCGAAGGTAGCTTTCCATATAACTGATGAGGCAGGAAAAGCACCAGGGAGATCAGTTCCAGTAGTCAGTTATCGTGCACATTTAATGTTGCGATTGGTGTAAAAAGCGTTTCCTACCTAACCATCAGAGCCCCATTTCTTCGACACGGAGTGCCTTACTGTGACACGAAGCTGTTTTGATGATTGCACGAAGTGGTTCTTCATCGAGGCTGTGAGACTACATAAGTCGATTTGTTGCCTTAGTGAATCCGTCACTGTGACGCCAATTAAATCGATTTTATTTTGGTATTCCATGGCTGAGATTATTCATCTAGGTTAAAATAGAAAAGGAAGTCGTGTGTGATCGCGTTCGAAGCATTTTTTTCACGTAATTTATGCAGTAGCTTTTGGCGTCACAAAACTGGGGTGCGACGATCCAGGGATATTTCTTCCCAAGCGTCGCTGGAAGTGATACCCGCTGAATTATGGATAATTTCAATCAGTTAAATGTTCTTTGGATGCTCTAACCAATTGGATCTACTTTCTGGTCGGAAGGTTCATCGCCAGTGTCGGACGTCAAAACGAGTCCGGGATTTCCTGTGTCAGGGTACCCTTATTCTCGTATCTACGTTTGTTCAACGAATCCAGAGTAAATGAACAACGGATAGGTGAAAGTCTTCATTCCACACTTGTCGTGACTCAGGGACAATTGGTTCGGTTGTGAGAGCCTGCAGATATTAGTAGCCCCCTGTTTGCGTTGTGCCCTGCCCGGCAAATGCATAAATGTGCTACTCCGAAGGGTCATCGTGGTCCAGAGCCCTCCTTTCCGCTCTCCAATGCACATTACGGCTGCAAGATGCGTGCAGCGTAAGCGATGTCTACAACGTCCTTTGAATGATCCCTCTCCCCACCCCAGAGATACTGAACGAGTTCCGATAATCCTGGTTGCGCCGCTGTCAATTGGTACAAAAATGGTCGAATTCAAATAGCCTTGCAGGCCTTTTCAAGGCTTTCTGGGATGTGGAGAGTCTTTAGTCAATGGGAATTCAGACTTAATGAGGACCGAAATTTGCGTAGTTGTTATTGGATGAGTCCATTTTCAAACGTAAGGTTGCAAACATCTCCAACACAAAAGAGATACTAAATTGGTCACCAAAACAAGATAATCCATCCATAAATATTGTTTTCGGTTGGTCTGCACAAAGTCAAGTCCAATAGTTGCCTACATGATTGGTCGAATAGGCTAAACTTAGTTTGACCTCAGACACTCCATCGACTAGCCAGCTTTTGGCACGAATAATGCAGTTGCCTGTCGTGAAAAGAGCGTATGGATGTGCACGCACGGAACTATGTGCCCACTGTCCCCTGCCCCACTCGAAGGCTTCTGGGTGGGGTCGGAGTAGGGGTGATGCAGGGAGGTGGAACACCCCTATCACTGCTATTGCCACTCTCCCCTGCTCCTCAACTAAGTGTGCCATCAGGACAAAAAATGCTTCATCATGGGACGAATATGGAATGGCGAGTGTTGTGCGGTGTGGAACGCCACTTGGGTTACCGTGACAACACCTTCGCTAGGCTACAAATGCATGTGAATAATGCTTACTCTCCTGCCCTCTCCATCCTATGGGAGAGAGAGGACAATTGCGCATATGTTGGAGACTATTGTCATACGAATGCCATTCCCCAACAAATTCGTATCCCTCTTACGTCTTTTAATTAAATGAAGTTAAACATTGGTTTGCACGATGAGGTCATCAAGCCAGGTCCTATTGGTCAGCTGCTACCGTGCTTGAATGAAGGTCATACTGTCACTCCTCCCTTGTACTTTTAAACGCACAATATATTGAACAAGTGAACTGAACACACCACTAGCCGTGTGTCGTGAGGCGAACAGCGGGCATTGAAACTGAGGAAACCTTCAACTGCTTTGGCTAGTTGATTGAAAAAATTTCCCACAAGGAAAGAAAATCGGGAGGCACAGGAAAGGCGGACATGTTCCGTGTTCTTATCTTCAAGTGATTGGATTCTCCGTTGGACTAGGATGAAAAACAAGATCGAAAAGTGACTTTTGTTAGTGGGGCAAGGAAACGTGGATTGAGGAGTGGCACGCTCACTTTACACGGTTCATTTTCGCTAGTTCAGGATGTTACTTTGTGGAGCTTTAGATCCAGCTCTTCACTTTTAGGTGACAGTGCTGGAGCATTTATTTTGGTAGAGAAAAAGCTTTTGTTGAATGAAGACCAAGAATTTACTTCATGCTGGTAAAAAAGGTCTCACAAGAATGAACATCTGCTCCTCAAGTCAAGACTGCTGTGACAGTCAAAAGAGGATGAAAATTGCCAAAGGAACTCTTTAGGCTTTAAGTAAGTTCTCACGATATAATGCCAGGAGGAGTCACTAGTGCTGCGCCAAGTGCTATGCTACACTTCGGCTTTCTCGCCGCTCGGCTGCGGTGGTGGCATTCCGCGTACGCAAACCAGTGTTTTCACTCAGTGGAGTTTTAACCTTGTAATAAGAATTGTGGGCGGACAGCAGCGCTATTCAAATTTCTGTTCCCCCTATTAATCCTCATGCCCATGCAAGCCAAATTATCATGCTTTAGCAGCACTAGTAGCAGCAGCAGTTATGCAAATGCTTCGGCATCTCTGATGACTTGACGGAGAGAGAGGGAGGCATAGGGAGAGGGCGCGCAGGCAAGCGGACGGGCAGGCAGGCGAGGGAAGGAAAAGCCTGTAGCAGTAGCATCTAGCTGAACTATGAGTCACCGCACGCTATTGGTCAAAGCGCGAGCGGATACGCCCACTGGCCCATATGTCCACATGCCTGCAGTGATGCTTCTAGTGCGGACGTGTAACCAACAAGCAAATGCACCAATACATGCATGTGGGATGTGTGCACGCATGCACGTGCACGTGCGCACGCGAGTTATCGAACGTCCTGCCGCAGTGAAAATCTGCGAAGCTTCTGCAGGCTATTATTGCCGCTGAGGAGTAGAGCCATTAGTGGAGACCAGTAAGAGAAAGGAATGAAAAGAGGGGACAATTTTCGCCCATATTCTCATCATCCGCCTCACATAACTAAAACTCAGTGGATCAACATCCTAGCATCCCCGTCTGCTATCAGTTAAATTAAGGTGGAAAATTCCAGTTTCCTGCCTGTGGTTATACTGAGCAGGAATTTTATGCCTCATATATAAACTACCAATGGCACCGACGGTACGCAGCATGTTTAATGACTGTACTATTGTTGTAGCCTAATCCCTACACTAGTACAGAAAGCCAGAAATTTATGTGCCCCTCACGTAGTACATCGAAGCGGTATTCGGTTCGCACTGCCTGCCATTTAGTAAGGGACCAGGTCAGCAAGGCTTACAAACGGCTGTAGAGCCATCCATCACTAGGTTGCTAAATTTAGGCTTTAGCGATCATCTGATTGGCTAGTTTACTCACCACCTTAGCCAATAGGAGGTGTCGAAATTTGACAGGATGAAATGGCGCCTCGGCCACTTGTTATTACCCCACACAGACCTTCACAAAGGCACGATGGAGATGGGTACGCGGTGTGATGAATAGTAGAAAATTGATTGCCGTTTTGGCTAGAATGCTTGACAAATGAAACTCTATATAATGTATAGGTGGTGAACGGTCGGCTCTACACCCTCAGTTGAATCGACAGAAGAGTATTGGAAAATCGATTAGTAAGACATGTGGAACTGATAAGTGGAGGAGAAAATTAGCACCAATAGATGGGATAGTGACACGTGTCAAATCAGCGATGACCAATAGCGCCGCGTTTGTGGTAATATCAAGTCAGCAATTTTTTGCCCAAAAAACGAAAACAGTTGAATAAAGAGGAGTAACTTGATGGAGGTTCAGTGGGGGAAAGCTTAAGTGTGGAAACGTCTGAATAGGTACGATTGCATCAAATGCCTCTAGTTTAATTTGCTTTTCAGGTGTCGGGCCATAGCTAAATTTGAACTGGAACAAGTCTGTGGCAGTTTTTCGCAGGATTTTTAATTTAGACAAAGATACTTTTCTTGCATCTGACCTGCTGATGTAATTTTGTGTATGAGGTTTTCTCGAGGCAAAAATTCGACCCGTGCACTAAATGGAAGTCACACGAGGTTTGCGTGACTTGCTGAACCCCCATGACACCCAGCCGGGCTAATGTAGGGGTTCATTAACCCACTTGAATAGCCATTTGGCTCTTAAATCCCCCAAAGATCTTTTATTTGCCATTCTGAAGTGAGTTTTTATGCAATGTGGAAAAAAAACTAAAATAAGCACCGCTGAGTGTGACAAATAAAATTTGATTATTTTCGACTTCTTTGGTGTTGCATCAAGGCACGGATTTGCTTGCAGTGTCATCAAGGATGGCCTTTTTTGCTTGAAATAGGCACGATTGAAAGAGAAAAATAGTTTTCGAGCCCCCAGTTTGCTTGGGAACCTGGTCAGGCGTATCATCATCAGCACTGCCAAGGCGTATTTTGGCTTGCTAAAGCTTAGCGGTGTGCCTTTGAAGTCTAGTTGAGATTAATTTTCCGACGCTGCTTTCCATTGCCACTCCTGACATCGAAGCAGTGAAAGAACAAAGCTAGTTTAAATCACCGGTGAGTACATGGAACCTCTCCATTTATTAGAGAAAGTCCAGATTGGGCGACAATTTTTTAACATTTTGAATGGGTCACGTGGGAAACTCGAGTTGATACACACACACACACACATATATATATATATATATACATATATATATATGCATATGAAGCTAAATTGAAGAGCAAGCAAGTGGTGCACATTCATCATGATCACAAAAAGGGATGGATACGCGTTGGAAGGGTGAACGGGTAATGGAGACAGGATGGAAGGGAAGAAAGAAGGAATGAGAATCGATTAGTTAATCAGATCTCATTGCATAGAATGGGAGGAGATAGATGTACGTGTCGTGGATGAAATAAACGTATCGATACTTTGTGAATGTGTCAGGCATGTATGAACAGAGGTATGGGTGCGTTAGAAATAAGTGGGTGGATCGGAGACTAACCAAAAAGTCGATCGGCGAGACAGATCGGTCAGTTCGATTATGATAAATGGGCGATTCATTGAAGGAGAAACAGATTATCAAAAAAAACCTGAGCGGGAAAAAATTGTGATAATTTCGTGGATAAATGGATGGCCGCACTTGGATCGGATGGATGGACGAAGGCACCGTTAATAACGACTGAATAGATTAATCATACATAAATGGAAAGGTGGATCAGGTCTAAGTATGGATGGATAGCTTTGACACCATATTCTCAGTGAAGCATATCACTGTGGCAGAACTTGACTGATATAGGGCTGGAAAGTCTTTAAAATTTGTCTGACGGCTTAGCTTCTAGTTGTCACTAGCCATCATACCGTCATGAGAACTGTTAACCGTTTAGAGTGGAAGAATATCTAAAAAACCAACCCTAACTAACACAGGCAAAGCAGCTGATGCTACGGCCAGACACTGGACATGGGATCAACAACCCAATCCAACAACCTGGCGCGGAGCACTGAATGCTCCTTGCTGCTCATGGGCGTGGATCACCTATTTCCAACAAGCAGAGAAAACCTTTTTCAGTGGCATCTTCAAAAGGGTGCAATCATATTTAATGATTCAGTGATTGGATTGTGAAGATTAGTGAGTTTACCTCACACCGAAGACCTTGTTGTCACTCCAAGCGTTCACATCAAATTCAGCATCACGAACGATGGTACAGACCTTGCCCTTTCGAGGATCCATTAATAGATCGAAAAATCGTGATGGAATCACCGCTAACTCCACCGCTCTCGCCGAACTCCTCCCGATCGCGGTTCGAATAAGTCGTATGATGTGGGAGTCATCATGCTCCAACACTGATTCGCCAGCCACCTCGACTATTTGATAATCCGGCTCGAACCCGGACATGTTTGCAGGTGAAGCCTTATCAATGTAGACAATCCGACCACGATGGATCGTGAAACCCAAATCTCGATGACTTCTTGTGTTCTCTATGGTCTTCTTCTTGATATTAAACTCATTAATAATGGGACAGTCATAGACCCGCAGTTGGATCTTTCGCAGGAAGGGTGAGGGAACAATAATCACTTGGAAGCCGTCCTTATTATCCGCGTGGCTCTGCTGCCTTGGTGCTTCTTTGATTTGTTCCTGCATCCATATTGGCATTATCTCCACAACCTGGTCCCCAAAGTGCAAATCAACGGGAGTGCTAAAATCCTGATATCGGATTCCACACACGAAGTACTTATCTCCCGGGAGGGCTCTCAGTCTGAGATGCTCAAGAGTGTTAGGTCGAAAAAAGAGGGTCACACGCTGCCATGTGGGACGTTCAACGTAGCCCTCGGGAAATGTATGTCGCAATTCCGCAATGAATAGTCGGGCAGCTTCGTCCACCAATCCAAGATCACGACAGTACCTGTAAGCCTGGGAGCGGACTCCTTTTAAAAAGATGGGCTTCGTCATCCCTACTTCACCTGGTCTGCGTGATCGAAATGAGAAGGTTTCCTTGACAACAGGGCTCTTAGGTCGCGAAACCATGCAATCGACCTGAAGTGCCTTGATGCGTTTGTCGAATGGATCTGCCGCCGAGCCGGGATTACCAGGTTTTGGTCGGGGGTAGGTAAAATTACAATTGTGGATGTGTTTGAGATAGTCTCCAACACTGTCCAAAGCCTTGGGGAGCCCATTTTCGATTTGGTACAAATTGTGAGGAGATTTAGATTGACAGTGCAAAAGACATTTCTCCAAGCAGGAGACTTCTTTCTGTACACAGGGTTTGGAAAGACATCCATGGACAGGGCAGAGGCGTAGAAACTCGTTGTAGTTATTCCGATCGGGGAACGTCAAGTAACAGCACTGTTGGATCTCGCCGAAATTGTAGGCTGGATCAGAGGACATGTTTGTCTGGTCCTGACCGGTTGTGAGTAAGTTGTAGTCAACGCTATTAAGAACGGCTGCGCCCGAACGACACTCATACATCACTTCGCTCCCTTCTGGTGGGTGATTTGAACTGCGGGAAAAATAATCGATGCCATCTTCGAATGACCTTGAAACTTTGGCAGAGCGAGATTCTTCATTTGTCCTGATTAGAAATGAGCTTATATGGGTAAGCGCTGTGCTTTCATAGCAGTCAGTTTCACGAAATTTGCCTCATAAATTCTATTTCTGGGGCGGTTGACTGTCAGGGTACATGCGACCGGAACTAAAAGTATATGTTCGTTTAAATGTCAGAATCGCACCGTGAGCATAAAATATACATGCTGTTTAAGTTAAATAAGTAAGTAGATTATTTAACCAAATAGTACCTATGCGCCCTGGATTTTTAATCCGTAAATAAAATCACGAAAATGCTCGACGGTCTCGAAAAAAGGCAGAAGAGGTTTCGTTATGAAACAAAACAAAGAAAGCTTTGCAAGGTTGGCAACAATCACGGGCTCCAACGGTGTTTTGATGACAAACCACGTGATGGGATTGATATGCCGTGGTTTTTTGGCAGGGACAAGTCTTAGTGTGCGACAAAATCATGTGATCAGTTCATAAGAGATTTTTAAGTTGTAATGCACTGCCAGGAAAAAACTGAATCTATAGATGCTAACTTTTGGTCAGCATCAGCATAACACTTTGAGATTTAGCAAACACAACTGCTCAAAATGCATTTATTGGGGACAGGAGGAAAGACCGCTCGCTCACATAATGCATCCAGCGGATTCTCCAATTAAGGCTTGTTATCGTAGTTATTAAGATTGGCCAGGATGGGATAACAATGAGGAAGACTTGGACATTATCGCGCTTTAGAGTCCAATTTCCTCACCGTTAGTAAGCCTACATACTCTTAATGATTTACTATAGCTCCTGAGTCTTTCTTTAAGAAGAAAGTGGACATAATACTAGCGCCGAATGTCTAGTGCTGGCATACAGAAGGCCAGGGAGAGGAAGGCTGGTGACATGGCCCGGAGGCCACACCACTTAGAGGAAGTTCGAGAGTAAAGACCTGAGCTCACGCATAACTGGAGTATGGAGTTGAACAAGTGGTCAGAGCATTGCATTAGTTTGTGGTGCATTTGTGTTTTGACTTTTGAAATGGTTTAACAATTTTACTACACTTAGAATTCACCCAAAATTTGGGCTACCACCCTTGTACAATGCGTGTTTATTTGTCTGCACTTGCTTAGGTAACATGGCAACTGAGACAACATCTTCTAGCCTCAAGAAAATAAAAAATGCCAATTTCTCACAAGAACAGCATTGTAATACTTTGTTTGTTCAAACCACTGGCTTCGGTCACTTGGGTGGCCATATTGTACTAGCCGGTTGGCTGGCCTTCGGGCCATGCCAGCAGCCTCCAATCCCTCTGTTTCAAAATATATGTATTCTGCCCTAATACTATGCCTTCCTTTACCTTCAAGGAAGTCTGGGGGCGCTACAAGCATTAACTCCATAGTCTCGTTTCGGTGTTATCCTAAAGTTATAGCTTAAGGAACAAAGAAATTAAACCAATGCATGATAATTGCTCACACCTTAATCATCTTCCTCCATGCGACTTCTAAAATAACCAAAATCAAAGCTACATGCCAATTTCTATTTGTTTACCACTCGAAGCCGTAGATGTCGCCATACGACATTGACGGATCATCTGCACTATGTTGCTGCTAAACTCGCACCAGTTTCCAACAAATATGCTATAGTAATAATAATAATAATGTATTCGATGTTCAAGAGATTATGCTGGTACAAAGCGGCCCTTTTTTCCTTGTGTTAAAATACAGTCAGTGCAATACTATAATCAATGAACCAAAGTTACATTAATAATATTAATATCGCAATAATTAAATTCACTTTGTTTACCAATAATGTAAGCTCTGAGTGCATATCATATGTCCTCATTTAATGGCAAATTGATGATAACTTTCATTTAGGATCACTGAAGTGAATTTCCTTTATAAAAGTGGGCAAGAAACTAAATGAGCAACTAAGGTGTTGAATCCTAGTTTGGATTCAACCAAAGGAATGGAAAACTGGTAGAGATAGTGATTCATGTGTTGTGGTTCCCCTCTGCGGCAAGATAGTCGAAAAAGTTTAAATGCCTCCCAGCACCTCTATAAGTCAACAGTATCTGTTCTTTACTAACACTTTAATTCATAAAGGGTTCATCGACAAATCGATTTGCTACAGCAGGCATGAAAAGCTAAAATTTGGTAAAAATGGTGGAAGTGAAATAAAGTCACAGGAGTCAAAAAAAGAACATATTCCTCAGATTAACGTGAGGGCAATTCGAGGTCAACAAATTAACAAACATAAGTGTAATACTTTGTTTGTTCGAACTGCCGGTTTCGGTCACTTGGGTGGCCATATTGTACTAGCCGATTGGCCGGTCTCCGGGCCGTGACAACAGCCCCCAAGCCCTCTGTTTCCAGAATATGTATTCTGCCCCAGTACTAAGGCTTCTTTTTCCTTAAAGGGAGCCTCGGGACGCTACAATAAGTGTAATGTTTGCACTTCAAAAATGCACCTTTTGGAAGAGAGGCAATAATACAACTCGAATCTCGTCCTCGAGGAGTGGGTCAATTCCTCTAGCGTCGACAGTGGCCACCCTATAACTGTAGCGTCCCGAGGCTCCCTTTAAGGTGAAAGAAGGCATAGTATTGGAGCAGAA
>MIEF01007509.1:0-243171 GCA_001870725.1 Taenia solium | reverse complement strand
TAAGCTCGTTTTTTTGCTTTCACTATTCCCTTACCCCCGCCCCTCCCCCCCTCTCCACCCACACCTGTGATGCGTTCAACAACACAAACCATCACCTCTGTTCTGTTGTCTGTGTTTCCAGTCTACGCCTCACTTTTGTGTCTTTGTGTATGTATGAAAACAGTTATTGTCGTACACACTCACCTGTTTATCTCATTTCCACTTGAAGTCGCAGCATGCTGGCAGCAGCAACATTGAGGTCTTTCGTGTGTGTGTGTATGTGTGCGTGTAAGTGGGTCACTTTCATCACAGGCAGGCTTTAAAAACCATTCGAAATTTCTGTTTCTAGGTCTTATTGTCAGAGGTTTAGTATCTCACACGCACAGCACACCTGAAGCTCCAGTATTGCCATGATCAGTGCACACAGTAATTCATACTCTCAAAGTTTGTATGTGTATGTGACATTATTTTAGACAATAAATGTGATCCATCACCCGTGTGATTACCAATTGCACATGCTGCCTCGTGTGGCTTTAATCTAGGCGACCATCCTCCTTCAACACCATCAACAACAATAGTAACGAGGCAACACAATAGTGAAAGGCTGTTTATGGCATTGGAAGCGACTTTGACTAGAGCTTGCTTCTCCCTCCCGTTCCACCTTTATGGATTTTTTATCCCTTGCCAATGTGGTGCTACACGGCACCTTTGGTAGTAGTTACTTCTGCATGGAATAGTAATACCTTCGTGAGCGTCGAACCCAAGAGACTTGACCACTAGTGAATAACGGACTAATTGTTCACCCCGGAATGGAGTTTAGATGGCATGATTGTCTGTTTGCGTGTACATGCGTGATTGTTTGCGTTTCCCTCTCGTTTAGGACGTCGTCATGAACGGTACGGCAGCTGCAATGGGGCACAGTCCGCGTGAAAATGGCGGGGGCAGCACCAGCTGTGGTAACGACACGAAACTCGAGGTTAGTTAGGCACAAGTCCCCCATCCATAAAATATAGTTGCTAACCCCCTCCCCATCTCAACTCACCATGACCCAGTGTTGCTGACTCATATCCCCTCATTTACTGCTCAACCGTCTGTCAGCCTGTTTCGTTCTCAACGGATAAATCGTTCTACTACATGATAATTCCTTATTTGTGTGTGTGTGCGGCAGTAGCCTTCTGATTAATTTGTCAAGCTGCAAGACAGGTCAATTAAATCCGGCAAATTTATAGTGCGATGCCTTCAACTGGTAGAGGTAGAACCGTTGTGTGTGCGTGCAACTGAATAGCGGGTACGGTAGTGATGGGATTAATATTGATGAAGACCATCTACAGAGAGGCACGCACACACGCACCGCTACGCCCCTGTCCAGAAAATTTCACACGTCTGTTGTGTCTTATGGGAATTGGAATGATCATTCTCATTTGAGCCTTTGATTTTATCAGCGGAATAGGGCCTCCACTCCAAATGCTAACTACATTGGCAACGGTAACGGGGAGAATCGATCGCCTTTGTCTCCCAGCGCTCTCAACCTCGGGACACCTGTCTCGTCAACGAACAATGCCAATACGACCACTGCTGGCTCCCCCAAGCCCTCGGTATCCGTCAATGCTCAGCTTCCTGTGACTTCGACTCCGATCGGTGAGTTCGTTCCCTTGATGCTTCAAATCCTCTCTGGAGGCGGTAGCTACTCATTTAGTCGACGAACAATCCGGGTGCGACTTGCTACGCTTGCCCCTCTCTAACCATCACCCCAAAAAAACCATCCCACCCCTATCCGTCTCTTCCTCCCTCTCTCGTGTCTGACTCACCCCTGAAAATGGGGAGGGAGAAAGGAGGAGAGGGGGTTACGCCACCATCCCCTTTCTCGCCTCAATGGGCATACACACGCCTCTAACGCGCTTCGTGCGTCGGTGCGTCCGTGCGTAGTTGCGTGTGTATGAAGGAAGGAACAGAGCTGTTTTTTTCTCCTTCCTTTTTCTCTTCCTTGTCTCGTAGCTCTTTGCTATGCTATTGCTACACTAGGTTTTGCTCTATCACTGCTGTTCCTAGTGGTACTACCACTACAGTGAGCTACTTTCTAGTTTATCATACACTTAAAGATCTTGAACATTCTAGCGACAACAAAGAATTGACCTGCGTTTGTTAAGTGCATTAGTTACTGCTTGACTCAATGATGTGATACATGTATGACACGTGAGAGAGCGAGAACGACATATGTTAGAAAAATGTAAAATTCTAGGCTGCGCGTGCGCCTAGTCAGGTCATGCCAACTTCTATCTCCGATGCTTTAACAGCTACGCGGGTCACATTCTCATCAAGGTGGAAAGTGGGGTAGGGGGTGGGGCGGTTCAGAAGTTACTATACACATGTGCGTGTTTCCGTGGGAATTTGCATCGCTGGACCGGAATCCAAGGTAGGCTTTGTGTTCAGCGTTCTCTCCGACATCTCGTAATTTCAGCTTATGTATGATCGTTCCACACACACGTGTGTGTGTGTGCATGCATGTGTGTGATCGGTGTTTATATAACGGAGCGGTGCCTCACTCAAGGCACCGGTTTTCATCCATATGACCACACTTTTCAAATCATTTTTGTTGCTTTTTTCGGTCAATGTGTGTGTGCATGTTTACATATTGTAGTTCTACAAACGTGCTAAGGCTTTTTTATGCTTTATGTCCTGTTAGCTAAGAGGCGGGAGTCTCTCAAACCCAACCCTGGCTATTAGGAAATGGTTTGCGTTGTTTTTCCCACCTAGTTCTACTGTTGGAATAAACCGGGGGATTTTCGGTGTGTGCGTGCGTGCGTGCGTGCGTCTCCGATGTGTCTAAAAGAGAGAGAGAGAGAGAGAGAGAGGGATAGAAAGCTTTGCCTCAAAATGTGTGTGTGTGTGTGTGTAACCGCACTGGTGTGTATGTGTGTTAATGGTGCGCGTTCGTCCGTGCGTGCGTGCGTGCGTGCCCACGGACGACCCAGTTCTGATGACAGTCGCGCGCTGCTTGTGTGCGTGCGTAGGTGCGTGCTGCATAGTCCGTGCCTAGGGTCCACCCCTACCACCTCACTCCGACCAGCCATCCATTCATTCATCCCTCCCCTCTCTTCCCCCTCCCCCACGCGCACACAGATGGATTCTGACACTACGAAGGGGGGAGCAGGAGCCAGGGGAGTTTTGATGGTGGTGGGGGTCGGAGTGTGGCGCAATAAAGAGAACGAGGGAGAGTGGGCGGGTGGATGGACAGACGGACGGGTCGGTGGGAGACAGGGGAGAGGCGATAAGAGGGGTGATGCATGATGCTACGCGACTGTTTCTCCCCACTATGTGCACACACCCACGGACGCGCACGTGCTAGGTCGTTTTAGCTGATGCTACTACCGCTTCTCCTCTTTCTCCTCCTGCCAGCAATGTTAGAGGTGGTGGTGGTGGTGGTGTCCGAATAGACGAACAGCGGAACACAAATGTTACATACGGAAGGGCGGGCGGGTGGGAGGCGGAACAGAAATGGTAGGATGGTGGAGGTGGGAGTTAGAGAGATGTGCCAGCGCGGTTGGTCGGATTGTGTTTTCATTTCCATATGCCGTCTTGATAGCCTCCCTTTCCTTACCCCTCCCCTTTCCCATATAGCTCAGATCAGTAGTCCTGCCATTTTCACTTGACTTGGAGCTGTCTCGATTACCCTTTGCACAGAAAGCTGGGGCATCATTCCTATCCCAGTGATGTGCTTAGCCAAGGGGTGGTTTGTGCCTTAGCGTGTGAGCACGTTTTGTTACGTGTGTATGTTTCTCTACGCCTCTCCTCCCTCCCCCTCCCTGCCCTACTCACTCACTCAGACGACGATGACGGCGGCAATGAAACGCGCTTGGGGTAGGGGTTGATTATATCTCTGGCTCTCTCCTCTCCCCAATCCTCACGACATCACGTTTCAGTGGGTGAGTCTGAGTGTCCCCGAGGGAATAATTCGTCTCTCCGCCCTCCCTCCCCTCACAACTCCCTCTGCAGCTAGTCGGTCAGCTGTGACGGGTGTGGGGAAGGGAGGAAAAGTGGGCTTGGATTAACGCCGCAGCCACCATCACCACCGCTGGTTGAGCTCTGAAGCGTTCGTGCGTGCATGCCTAGCCCATCTTTTGGATTGCCAATTATCATCACCCCAGCACATCGCCCTGCCCTTCCCTTTCCTTTCGTTTGGTGGTGCGAACCGCGTTGTTTCAGCTTTGCACACAAAACCTTGTTATAGGAAGAGGAGATTTACATTGTAATGCTAGAGATAATCTATGGTTTTTCTTTGTGCGAAACTAAATGGTGTGTTCTCCCTCCTCGTTTTTATTGCACCTTTTGGGAAATTGCATTTGTAATCAGGAAACGTCTCTAATGAACATTGCTCGACTGATATTTATTAATAATTTACAGGAGAGTAGCAAGAGTAAGGTTCTTTCTGCTCTAGAACGGCAAACATGATCACCTTTAATCATTTTAATTTGTAACACCACGAATAGCCTCACCTACTCGAGGATTTTAAGTAGCGCTAAATGGAGTTTTTGTACCTCTTTTTTCTCCAAGTCGCCTTGCGTTTTTCTATGTAATGCTACAACAGAACCGCCTATTATTTTGCTACCTGTGACAATTGAAGTGAAGGTGTTGTATGTAGTCAAATTTGTACTTCTTAGCACGAATGACTGGTGTCTCGGAAATTGGGCTTTCGAATTTACACCACCTCACAAGCACTCTCAAAATCGCACTTTTTGACGCACCTAAAGTCTTGACACGGTGGATGGCTAACTGTTGTACATCATTTGTATGTACTTTGGAGAGGGAGAGACTGCAAGGGTGTTTCAAGCTTGCCACTTCTTGTACCTTAGTTGTTCCAGACTGACTCACTAGTACCACCCTTATCTCATCTTCCACACCTAACACTGCCAGTCCAAGCAGTGAACATTCATAACACCAAATGGCTACGTTAGTCAGTATATTTATCCATCTAAAAGAGATAATCGAACAGCTTTCTGTTGTTTCCCACTCATGCCTTGTTCTGTCCTACAGGTGAAGCTGTACCGTCACTGGCATCAGTGACGCCGATCCCTCCTTTCCTGGCAGGTGCAACTCCAACTACGCCGAGCCTCCCCACTCCGATGGCGCCTTTTCCGGGGGGTCCGCCGCCACCGCCAGGTCTTCCTGGTCTCATGACCTCCACGCCCACCCATCCCTCCCTCCTCTCTCGGTTCCCCGGTCCTCTTCCCCCTGGAGCTGCTGCTCCTCCACTTCCCCCTAACTTTCTGAGACCGCCAGGGGCTTCTCCTGGATCCATTCCATCGGTAAATACTAATTTCTTTTTTTCTGTCGCCATGAGGGAGCCTTTCGTCTATTCAGGCGTGTTCTTTTGGTTCTCAGATTATTCCAAGAAGTATCGGAATAGGTCATGGCCTTCCTGTGTTGCCTTTTGTTTCACTCCATTTCGGCAATGCTCTAAATAGCTATACCCTGGTTTACAGCTTATTTTTGTTGCCCTTTTGCTGCTGATATCTCTCATGCACATCCGATCTTATATTTTTGTTTTGATTGTGAATTTTAGATCCCATTTGATGGGAATTTCCGAACTTCAGCACTGGCCGTCGGACGAACGTAAGTTATTTTTACGCTTGCATCGATCTACGTTTGTTTGGCGATATGCACTACCCTAGAGCATATGACAACCTCACTGCCGCTTTCGCTATTCCTTCCTTGTGGAAGAGTGGATCACGCTAAGGGATACACAGAGGATGGGAGCAGGAAGAGGAGAAATAAAGAAAAATGATCGCTTGGAAAGTAGTAGGGAGAAAGTGGAGCAGGAGAAAGGTCGGGAGATAGAGGGCAAATTGACTTGGAGCGGCTAAAAAAGAGAGTAGGAGGGTTGGGCGCACCAGAAGAAAAAACGATAAGCGAGGGAAGAACTGAAAAGGATTGGGGGGAGGGGTGGGCAGAGGAAGGCGCACTCACACGCACGGGCAAGCACGCCTCCACCCCGTGTCCGCGTCTCCTTTGTTCTCCCAAAGTAGGCTTTTTCTTGCGTGCGTGCGCGCCCAGAAGCACACGTGCTGACTGTGAGTTGAAAAAGCGAGACAAGGGTGGTAGTGGAAGCAGGAGGGAAAGAAGGGACGGTTTGGCGGGGTTGGATAGGTCTTTTCTCTCTCCCTCTTTTCTCTCCCCGTGTCTGCATGCATGCGCTGCTCAACGTTTACCCCTCACCTACCCTCGCCTTTTCGCCCTCTCTTTGCCACATTATCGCTTCCCACCTCATCTCCTCCACTTTTTTACGACCTCGGCTGCACAATCGTTTGCGTGTTGCAGAGAGGCATGCAAAAGAGAAAGAGTTAGCTCCACTTAGAAATTCTAGGGTGGAATAGTCACTTCTTGCATTTGAGAAGGTGCAGTTTTCTTCACCCCTCACTTTCTTGTGACTTACTCCTGAATTTGCTACATTGGACAAGAGGGCCTAGAAGTTGCACAAGTGTAGGCAGTATGGCCAAAACAGTAGAGGCTAAATGTAATATGTAGTAAGGAAAAAAAGGTAATGAATCATAGCCATGTTGACAAATTTCGCTGGGTCTGCAAAAGAGGTGTGCTACCTAAAGTCACCTCTCCCCCCACCTGCTTCTCATATTGCCCAACACACACGCACACACCCACTAAATCAATCATTATTAACGTGCCCGCGTAGTCTTGGCCGCCTACAAGCATCCGGCCAGAGGGAGGTCTGTCCACAGCCCATACACAGGCAAGCCAAATAGGCATTCCACTCTTTCCCCCCTCCTCTTCTGCCTGCTTGCTGTCCCATGCTCACAGGGCTATCCACCTATCCGTCCATCCTAGGTCGTGGTTGGAAGCAAGGTGTTAAAGGGAGAACCAGGGGGCATGATGCGTATATGTGCGCGAAGGGGTAGACAAGAATCCAAAGTGAATTTCAAAGCTATAAATAAACAGTTAAGTGAAAATAATTTGTACGGGGATCTGTTTAACCTTTAAATTGGACGCAGTCATCTGCCGGCTAATGGTTGCCAGTGGCTATCGTGACCTGATTTGGTAGGGCAGAACGCCGAAGCTAGATTATAGGTAATATCAATTCTCCTTGTCAGTGCCGTTGTAGCAATTGGTAGCTTTAAATCTTGTTATAAATAGGCAAACTGAGGTTAGGGCGATGTAGGGTCATCTTGGTCTTTAGCTTTTCGGTGTCATACCTAAATGAAGCGCATTTTTCGTGAAATGTTGTGGTCGATTCGCCTCTGAGACTACTATCGAGTGTAGTATCCATGGCGTTTGTTTAAATTGTATCATGATGTTTAGTCTTTTTAAAACGAATTTGAAAGCAATAGTGGAGGACTCTGTCGTAGCTTTGAGCAATTGTTAAAAGGTCATTGAAACGCACTGATTTTGAGATGTAGAGAGGACTGCGGCTTCCTCAGTAAATTAAGCGCTGTCCGAATAAAAATTGGAGTTTTTACGTCCGATGTTCCTTGTTTCGGCCGTATGGAACGGTTCTACTGTCCCAAGGGGCCGTACCATTGAGACCAACATTCAATCATGCTTCCATCTCATTTGATTTTGGTTTGCCCACTCCAAATAAGGCTTGTTCTTCATTTGGAGTGAATATATTCCAGTATCGTGCGCCTTTTTACACACTCGTGCAATTCGAAGAATGAGGGGAGGAAAAAGGACACAAGAGGGACAAATGGAGTGGCTGAAGCCGAGTTGGCTTGACACATGAATAAGTAAGTAGTTTCTTTCCATCTCTGTGTCTGTAAATTATTAACGAATGAGTCAGAGGAAGGGGAAGGGCAGGGAGAGGGAGGCACATGTGCGTGCTTCCTAAGCTCAACTCTACCTTGGGTGGGAGAGTGGGGAATTATTTTCTTTCGAGACCTTCCACTGGGAATGTGATGCGTTTCGGTTATGTGAGCACGAAAGGCGGAGAAGGAGGCTTGATCACGTAGCCCATGCCTGCCGAATTCTCCATCTCTATTTCTCGCTTCACCGACAAATGCGGAGGCTTAAGATTCACGGCAAGAAGTCAGGCGTAAGGCCACGGTTACTGGTGCTGTTGGTGGCGGCGGAGGTGGAGGTGGTGATGGTGAGTGGGTGCGGGTGGGTGTCACCCCATCACCTCTTCCTTTTCTGTGCTTCCCCTCACCTCCACCCCAGGGGAATAAAAACAGCTGGCGGCGGCAGTAGCAGTAGTGTGCGTGCGTATGTGTGCGCTTCTGCCCAGCGGTGATAGACAGGAGATTACATCACGCGGGTGTGGACGCGTGCACCCCTCCCACCCACTCGCTCCACCTCTTCCTCCCCCTCTGCAGTGCTGTGCAGTGTAGCAAGCCTTTTTTGCAAAGCTGTTACTCCTGCTGCTGCAGAAGACGCCCCTCTCCCACCACGCCTCTGCTTCTTTCTGATGGAATGGGATGTGGGGGGTGAGGGGAGTGATGGACTGGGTTGGGCTGGGCCAGGCTGGAAAACGGAGGGTGGTGGTGTGTGCACGCGTGTACACACACACATACCCCTCTGTATGGGGAAGCAATTTAAACATGCCTCTCCTACCTCTTTCTCCCTCGCTCCCTCTCGCCCACTAGCCACGTCGTCTGGCAGTGGTGGTGGCAAATCAATTCCCTCCGTCTTGCTAAAAGCCAGTTTTCCATCTCTCCCTCTGTATGCATTTAAGAGAATGATGAAGACTGCACCTCGTTTTGAGAATTTCGTAAACAATTAATGATCCTTTCTACTTCGCCTCATTTCTGGAAGCCAGGTCAATCCTGTCCCTATCTGCAGAAATTTTATTTATATTTGTTCTTGCTTCTAGACCGTACTCGTACGTTTATGTGGAGGGCCAGCCACCTGCACCCATCACCCTACCCCCAGAGGCCTGCTCAGGTCCGGGCATTCCACATTCAACAAAGGTCATTCAGACCATTGAACACGGTGAGGTTGTCTGCGCGGTCATGATCAATAGCTCCACCCGGCACATCTACACTGGTGGCAAAGGCACTGTGAAGTTGTGGGATCTGGCTGCAGCCACTGCTGAAGGCGCTCCTACTGTGTCAAAGACCGCCCTCGCTACTATGGACTGTCTCCAAGGTGGAAACTACATCCGATCGATCAAGATGGGCCAGGTTCGTTAGCTTTCTCGCGGTATAGAAGCGAACCTAACCAGATTATGCCAATAATACCACTTTATTGTAGGAGGGGAATCTGCTGGTTGTTGGTGGAGAAGCCAATGTAGTGAGCATTTGGGACATGGGAGGCCCAACACCACGACCAAAAGGGGAAATAGATATCGGTGTGCAGGCATGTTATGCTGTGGCGGTTTCCAATGACAGCAAACTCTGCTACTTTTGTCAGTCGGATGGTGTAATTTCAGTATGGGATCTTCACAACCAGAGTCAGATTCGACGATTACAGGGTCATGGAGACGGTGCGTCATGTGTAGATTTGAGTGCGACCTGTGCTCAACTCTGGACGGGTGGATTAGACAAGACGGTGCGTAGTTGGGACATCCGTGAAATGCATCACCAGATGGCGCAGTTCAACTTCAACTCCCAGATCTTCTCTCTGGCCAAGTCACCGACAGAGGAGTGGGTAGCCGCAGGTATGGAGTCGGACGAGATTGAACTGTTCGCACCGAGCCGAGTGGACCGATATCGATTGCGGATGCACGAGAGCTGTGTGCTGTCGTTGAAGTTTGCCCACTCGGGAGCTTGGTTCGCCTCCACGGGCAAGGACTCCTGGCTCAATGCCTGGCGACCTCCGTGGGGTGCTAACCTGTTCAGGGTGAAGGAGAGTCTCTCTGTGTTGAGTTGCGATATATCGGCGGATGATCGGCATTTAGTCACAGGCAGTGGTGATAGGAGAGCTTCAATATATGAAATCACCTACTAAATAGTGTCCCTCTCCTGTCCCCTCCCTCTTACATCCCACTTGTACAGACGTCTCCGTGGTCACTTCGATTTCATTTCCTATCTGTCATCATTACCCCCCTTGTATACACACACACACACACACACAGGCACGCATAGTTTGCTTTAATGAGTCCCCATCATTACTGAACATTTTAAACCGTATACACAAAAATATACATATGTATTCTTATTAGTAAACTGTGTGCGTTATTAGCAGTGAAGTTCACAAACACACACTCTCTCTCACACACATGTTGCATCAAATATTTCCAGTCGTTTTTTGAATAAATTTTAAGAATCTAATCTTTTGGTTATTTTCGGTGCTCGGACGGCAGTTGATGCCATACCAATGGGATTGAATCCCGGACTCCGCCGGAGAGAAATCTGAAAGTCATGTATAATTATGCAAGACCGATTAGTGAGGATGACCTGCTAAGGAGAAGCAGATCGTGGGGTGTTTGTGTGCCTCATTGGTAACTATGCCTCCACTTTGTGATCGTGTCAGTAGGAGTGTTCCTTTGAATGCTGGCTCATACACATAACTGGACAAAAATTGGTTGGAATTTCAAGCAACCTTTTAGCAAGACAGTGGCTATGCTGGCTGGAGCATTGAAAATTCGCTCAAAAAGTGGGCATTCAGTTGGTGATAGAAAAAAAGATGCCTTCATTTAAGAATTCATACAGCGGAAATTGGAAGTGAGACGAGATACTGAGGCGCAACCAGATAGCCAAGATGAAACACAACCCTGGGAAATCTTTGCAATCTCTGGATACGCGGGTTTATGCTCTCCAAAATTGATCAAACAATTTTAGCAGGACTGCCCCGTCATCCATGCAATTTACACAATAGAACTATGCGCTGAAAGGATGGAAGTTCTATAATAAGGACTAATAAATATGGCACAGGAGAGAGGAGAGCGTATACAGGGAACGATTTGTCACTTTCTTGCCCGATTTCGACCTTTTCGGAACGAGCCCGCGTCTGAAAGTTCACCGCCTTTGTTACCACCGCCGTAGCCATGCCCTGAGGCAGACTTGCTACCGGCATGCTTCCTTGGAACGCCCACAAGAGGATGCACCTGGCATGTGTAGACGACACAAACGAAATTAATTTAACTACTGAAGTGATAAATAGTAGCATTTGTTTTGTCCAACCTCATCGACAGGTGCATCGGGTAGGTCGATGTTGTAGGTTTGAGAGGGCTGAGATGGCGCGGTCTTTTCAGCCATCTTTGCGCGTTTCGAGGTGGTGGGAGAGGCTCCAGAGGGCTTTTGTACTTCCACCGGGACGGCCGATTGCTCCTCCCCACCAGACAGCTCGTCGGGATTATCGACTTCGGGAGAAATCGAAAGGAACATTAGAATGTCCTCGGGCTCTTGTTCTTCATCACTAAATCACAATTGAATGCGAGAGATTTTCGGCGCTGCTAGATTAATAAACACTGCTGCATCTAGCAATTGCAAAAAACTCAAATGACAGAAAATCTCGAAACAGCAGCTAGAGAATGGAAGGAACACACTTTGAAAGAACTGGACCAACCTGCTCAGTAGGGCTGCGACTGGTTCAACCGTTTCAACATCTACTATAATGTCCTGTTCAACGTCATCTGGTCAAGCAAAAAATGCAAAATCAATGGTGAGAATAGAGATCACACTTAGGTGCGGAAGCTACTCAACAAGCAAACCTATGTAAACTATGAGCTGAGTCTTGAGTAAAGTAGTAAACTCAAGCCAGAAGACAGGTTTAAATCGGTCAAGGGTGACTTCAATCAGGACTGTGGGACAAGATTCACCTGTCTTTTCGTCTTCAACCTTATCCTCGTCCTCCAAGTCGAATTCAGACTCGCGTTCCTCGTATTCTACATTTTCGTCCAGTTCTTTAAAGTCGGGTGCGAAGGCGGACCAGTTTTGCTAAAACGAAGAAGTTCTGTGAGAACGTGGGCATTCGCGGTTGTTTTAAGGAACGCACCCTTCAAATTCAATGCACAAATATGCATTGAAACTGCTTTCAAGTAGCATAGCGTTTCAATACTCATGGAATTACTAATGAGTATGAAGTCCTCAATTTTTTAATCTTATGCAATCGTCAGAACACAACCAAGCCGGCTGTTACATGAGAGGACTCCACCAGTGCGGATTCTAGGTATGCAGTGCAATTCAAAGGTGCCATAAAAATATTAACACTCGAGCAGAGTTGAAGCTATTCAGGTAAGCGTAGACATGCACTGAAGAGGACTTTTGCTACTAGGAATTCCTGATGCTAGGCATTGAAAAAAAATAACAAAGACATCACCGCGACAAATGAGAGGAATAAGGCAAATCCAGCTAATTAAAATAAGTTGAGCAAAAACGTTGGCAACGAATTCCCACTTACCACTTGAGTCTGCGCCCAAATCGAGATCTGCTCCTTAGTGAGGGAGTTGGAGACAGAGACGACAATCGGACGCAGAGGATGCCAGACTACGTCTAGCAGTGTCTCACCCTTCTGGCCATGAAGAATCTTGAAGAGGGTGCCGCTAGCTCGCTCCCAGACGTAGATGGAGTGCTGCTTCATTGAGCCTGCGCAGACAAATTCCCCATCCCCGGAAAAACAGCACTTGCGCCAGTGGCTTCTATAGAAAAAAGACAGTGGAGAAGGTGATATATGTCAACCATATCCAGTGAAGTAGCGAAAAAATCGGTGACGAGATGACTAAGAGACTTAGAGACTCACCCGGTAACGAGATCGCGGAGTTTTTGCAGGGGCTCAGGTTCAGAAGACTCGAACGCATTGGAGCAGTTGTAAATGCGAATGAAACGATCAGCACAACTCAGAAGGAAAAAACTGAGGGAGAAGATGGGATTAAGGTGTTAGGAAAAGTGAGAAGATTTCAGGGAGAAGGGAACTACCGCGCAGCAACTTACTCCCCACGTCGCGAGAATTCAATCGACTTTATGGCTGCGTTAGTAGCCGTAGAGATCGAACGGAATTGGTTCACTATTTTTAACGTCTTAGTGTCGTAAATGCAGACCTGGAAAGTAGAAATCAGCAAGGTCGATAATGAGTGACTTAACTCAGTTACCAAGTATCAGCGTCTGGCGAAATAAGTCACCAAATACAAGTGATTTCAGTTCACTTATCCTTCGTTAAGATTCGTTATTAAGGGGTAATGATAACTAGTAAGATAAAATAATGTAATTGGAGAGTTGCAGACATCAGTCAAATTGGGGGGATAGAAAAACCCATACATCATACAAAAAACTGGCCGAACCACAGTGGTCAGGCTTGGAAAAGAGATTGCCTGACTAAAGCCATTTGCCTCATATTTAGTGACCCCACGAGGAATGCGATACAATTGCGTGGTATCGCATTTGAATGTGGAAAGGCTAGCGACTTACTTTGCCCCTCGAGTTCCCCGTATAAATATGGGTTCCGCGGCGATCGTAAGAGGCGACAACACTAGGATCGTTCTGAAAACCACAAAATAGGACAAAAACAAGAGTTTTTTTTAAAAATCTGTGTATAGCAGTGTGCAATTACAAGGAGAGAGCAGAATATAGCAATTGAAGTGAAGAAGAACGCCACCTTTCTGATGAAAATGATCAAATTGGCCTGAAACAAAGCCAAGAGAAGGGCATAACTTAAAACAAGGTGCTCCAAGAGCATGCAATAATACCAAAACCTCACCTCTTCCTCCTGCTTGAGAATGGTGGGTTTTCCGGAGATAACATCGATCAGAACAGGCGGATGCCGAAGTGGACAGACAAGAATCTGAGCAGGATTCCGGGGGTTAAACTGCACCTTCATGACTGGACAGGGAAACGTAAAAATGCGCTCACACTCTCCAGTCACAACGTTCCAAATAGAGACGGTGTTGTCGGTGGAAGCACTCAACAATTGACGACTGTTGCGACTCCAGCTAGTAATACAGACTGGTAGGTGTTTTTTTTGAAATGGAAGCTCAATTCTTTAGTAAGCTATATTACCTTATCGAGCAAACTGGATGAGAGTGGGCTACAATGATTTTTGCAATTCGACGAGTGACGAAATCCCAGATTTCAATACGACCGTCGTTGCACCCAACGGCCACCAAACTACCAGGTCGATTGAACTGAATTGTGACAACAAAAGGGGCACACCCTCCAGATTCATCCTTTTTAATCCTTTCGAGATGACCATCCGCAGCCTCCGGGTAATTTTGATGAAATGCCTCTGTATTTATGTTAAAGGATGGTGTAGTTAGGTACACAACAGAATAAATTTATTGACACACCAGAAATAAGAGTAAAGTATCCTGAAAACTATTTGACACAGGGGAGTAGAGTGCAAACATATGCAACCAACAAAGTAGTACCCAAGAGTTCAAGATTCATTCCGAACACGATTTTGGAGGACCTTAGCGGCTTAAAACAGGCGCGTTTTCCTAAAACGCATGAAACACATAAAATCAAACTCACTGTGTTTAGTAAATCTTTTCAAAATAGCTGTTAAAACAAACCGTTTAGCAAAAAAAGAATAGTGCTACTTTTGTGCTTTGCATTTCATTGTTAAAACATAATGATTGAAACATCAAATTCCAATTCGAATTTCCAGTCGAAATTTACCACACAAGCTCATGCAAAACCCATTTTTGCGGTAACCGTGTAGCTTTTGTACCACCTCACTGGCAGTACGGAAAATTGATGGCTATTCTTAATCAGTAGTTTTAGTTAATGATTGATTTACTCATAGGTTTACGTTTTATTGTGGTCGACTTCTAAAGATTTGTGCCATTTTGTCCAACGTGATTGTAGCATCCCGAGACTTCTTTTAAGGCCAAATAAGGCATAGTACTAGGGCAGAATATATGTTCTGGAAACAGAGGGCTTGGGGGGTGTTGGCATGGCCCGAAGGCCGGCCAACCGGCTAGTACAATATGGCCACCCAAGTGACCGAAACCGGCAGTTCGAACAAACAAAGTATTGCAACTATGCCTTCTTTTGGTTTCTAGGAAGTCTGGAGACGCTACATTTTATTTGTAGTGGAAGGCGGACCCGACTTTAATGGATTTCTAACCTGTTCTATACCGCTTTTGTCAAACTTTAGCGGTGTGAAAGAAGTGCATTTGCTACGGATGGGAAAATCCTTGACATCCCATAACAGAAAAGCGGAGATCGACGTCCACCTTTAGCGCTTCCACCACCTTCGTGTTTTGCAGGAAATCTATTAATAACTGAAGCTATACTAGCCGTGAACTCCAAGTCCATTGGAACCGTCAGGAGGGCTCAGCTACATTGTGGTTAAGCATCCTCCATAAGCTCTCCCCTCAGGTTTTCGGGCCAGTTGCCTCTCTTTGCTAGAATGTGTACCTACAGATTTAGGATGTGCAGGATGCCATTCGATAGCATTGTTTTATGCTTTGCACACTTGGATCGCGTGCATCCCGTTTCTATGAGGCCCAATTGCTCCATTTGATCAGGGTTCTATGGTACCCTCAGGTATATCTCAAGGCATCAAAAGTCGGGAATCACAATGTTTGTTGTGTGTGTCTCGGTCTATTTGAAAACCTGGATTCGTGCCCCCATCACTTCATTTAGGACACATTGCCGTGAGAGAGGAATGTTCAGAAATACACCTTTGCTTCACATGCGCTCGAATTTCGATGACTGGCACGGTTAGCTCGTGCGTGCTTCTTGCAGCGCTGATTATGTTGTGATGGCTAACAGGAGAGGCTGACCGAGGGGAGTGTCGAGGACGACGCTGGAGAGAAGATAGAGGCTGTGTAATACTTTGTTTGTTTAGACTACCGGTTTCGGTTACCTATGTAGCCATATTGTATTAACCGGTTTTCTGGCCTTCAGGCCAAGCCAGCAGCCCCCAATCTCTCTGCTTCCAGAATATATGCGTTCTGTTCCGGTACTGTGCCTTTTTTACCTTCAAGAAAGTCTCGGAACTCTACATTGATGACTTCGCAATTCATTTAAGCGTAGTGGCTAGTTACCCTACAAGTTCGTTTTGATTTGTCTCGAATCGCCTTAAATTGACTCCAAACACTTGTATATTCATATATTCTGGAAACAGAGGGCTTGGAAGCTACTGGCATGGCCAGGAGGCAAGCCGAACGACTAGTACTATATGGCCACCCAAGTCCAAAACCGGCAGTCAGAACAAACAAAGTATCACACTTTTGCGTGCATAGAATTAGACCCACTTATGTAGCGTCCCAAAACTTCCCTTAAGACAAAAGATGGCATAATAATTGGACGGAATACATATATTCAGCAAACAGAAAGGGAATGGGGCTGCTGGCATGGACCTGGGCCGACCCAGCTTTCAAAGGCCAAGTGACCATTTCCAAAACCGGTGGTCAACAAAGCATTGCAGTTTTAAAGACACTTGGGAGAACGCATGTTTTTAATATATCATCAGCAGCTTTCTATTTAGTAGTCATAGTTTACGTATTTTGCTTCCGAAGCAGTAACAAATAATCTTTTGATCTATTTTTAGTGTCATTGGTTCAGTTACCAGCTATGAGTGTAGATAGAGCTACTTGAGTCTCAGTATGTTTTGCTTCCATTCTCCAGTATGACTGCTAGACCATATCGGTGGACTCTCAATTCCTCTATACAATAATAATGTAGTACTCTGAGGCTTCTTTTAAGTCGAAGGAATGCCCAGTACAAGGGTAGATTAGGGCTAAGGGGCTACTGTCACAGTTCGAAGGCCAAGCCGCCCTGCAAGGCTACGATGGTGGCGCCTCTAATCAGTCCTCTGACAAAACAAAGAGCTAAACAAAAATATAATGCATTATAGCACTGAACTTGAATTCAGAGAAGACTCGGGAAGCTGCACGTGGATGCATCTAAAAGAAGTTAAACACGATTGTACAGTGGTAGTTCAAATATAAGACTACAAGCATGTTGAAGGGATTGATACTTGTGAAGCTTGCAAAATTCTTTCCAAGGTGTCGCTGTTTCTGATGTACCTAGAAGCGGAGTGAATGACGAACAAATGCAGCAGGACATTATGCTACTAAAAACCCATGAGTAAAAATGTTTTGAACAATTTACAAATGGTTTTTAAAACCTTAATTTCACTATGCAAAATTTGTTGCTTACCAAGGTGCCGAACTTGTCAACAGAGGGGCTACCAACACATACAGATTTTGCAAGCAAAAAACACTTTCGTCGGCTTTCCATTCATGCTTTACTAAATCTTGATTAGATGTGTACGATTATTAAGGGTTCGCATAGACTTCTTGTTGATTTCTAAATTTCACAAGCGAGTGTGTTTGGATGACCATCTGTGACCAACGATTCTGCAAAATGGGTAATTGAGGAAATGTCTTAAAGAGGAACTGCTTCTTTCTTACCTTTACGATTATTAGAAAGTTTTCCAAGGTTAGCAAACAAAGGCTTTCCATTGCAACTTACTCGCGTGGTTGGGTTAGTCACTACAGCTTTGCCTGATTTACCCTTCTCAACGTCTGCGATTGAATGCATTTGAATTGCCAAATTACCTCTCCTATTCTTGTGGTTACAAGAAGCAAATTCTCCCTTGTCTACCCGTCTCACTAGTTCTCTTCTAGTTTTACGAACCCGGGCACCGTTAATCGGCATAAATTTAGGACCAAAATTTGTGATTTAAAGCTGTGATAGGAGTCAGGTGCTCCGTTAATAGCGCATCACGATTCTCAATGATTCACCTAGGGCAAAAGAAAATCCCTTTTGAAGAACATTCTCCTGCCTGATGAGATGTACACAGGGGAGGCACCCGATGCCAATGAATAGTAACTTGTCAAAGTGGGGAAACTCACCTTTTAATGTCTACCTCACTCTCGCTCTCCCCTTCTTACGCCGCCCGCCCAACCTTGCCTCCCTCCTGTCCATTCTATTCCATTCCAATGACAATTAGAGCCCCCATACTTTAGTGTCTGTAATAACAACACCCACCAGTACCGCACAAGAGAGGAAGAGATGGATGGAGAGGGATGGGGTCCGGGAGTTGTAATTATCCCCAACGACGTCTTGTGAGCACGCTCTCTCACTCTCACTCCCTTGCTTCTGTCCATAAATCACGCTTTAGGACTGTATCATTATCAAGTATTAGCTCATTCATTCATCCTCCTCCCCTCTCTCCCTCCACGTCTCTTTTGTACGCCCTAGTGAAAATATAATACACTTGGAGGCATGAATATTTTAACTGCTTGGACTCCCCTCGTCGTATATCATTGCCTCCAACACATTAGACCCCTCCCCTAGACATACGTGCTGTAAGCGTTATAGGGTAATGCCTTTGAGCTAGAGAGAATAGCAAAATCATGCCTTTCTCGCCACCAAGTTGACCGGTTAATCGGCAATGTTCTCTTAAATAATCTTCAGCAGCCTCAGTGGTATGTAGCTGACTAAGAACCCATAGGAAAAGCTCTGAGTTTTAGGCCCAATGGGTATGACTATTCGTGTCTCAGGCATTCACAATAGCGCCACGAGTCGCCTCTGAGGAGGGAGTTAGGCACTATTCTTCTGTTTCCATCTCAACGAGTCCAACTCTGTTTAGTCACCAACAGCGGGACGGGAACAGAGACAACATTAAATTTTCACAGTGAGGAAAACGTTGACAACTTCATTGGTGGCAGTGCTTGCTGTCCATTTAGTTGAGATTCCCCAAGTATTGTGATCTGACACGGGTGGGTTTTTTGAGGAAATAATACTAGAGACTCGGCAATATTCTACAATGAGTATATTCCATGTTGTCAATCTCTTTGAGGAAGCAATATCACTCTTAAGCATCTGAGTTTGGCCTCTTCCAACTGTTGGTTGTTATGAAGATGTCGGGAGTAGAGAACTGCTTGAAGTCAAAATCCTTTCTATAAGGATCTCCAGAGGCTGAGCGATTCACAACAAATACCTTTCTTCCTTTTGTGACGTTTAGTTTTGGTATGCAGTCAGATAAATAAGGCTTTTTTTATTTGGGTAGAATTTGCCAGTCGCTCACCACCAATGCAGCACCTCAGACCAACCCTGAAAGAGTAACGGTGGATATCAGTGTGGAATAAGGTTCTTCATTCGCGCATAAAAGATCCTAGCCAGGAGGTCGAGGCATCAATATGATGATCGAGCTGAGGAAGCTGTGTTAATAATTGAAGTATCCTTTTGCTAGGTTTAGAATGTGAGATCTGATTGGGAGCTCATTTTGGCATTGGCAACATTGCCACACGCTCTCATACACATACACAAAAGTGTCGTAACTTCAAAGGTGTTTGGAGTGAAGTATGATGGGAAAGATTATTCCTCATACTTGAGTGGTCCAACGCCAGAGGGAGAGGCGAATTTTGATCAACACGTCACACATATGTGACACTGCCACATCAAATCGTAACACAAACTGATCAACTAAATTAAAAACAATAAAAAATCTGTGTACTACTTTCCAGATTGAATATAAGCATGCATTTAATATGAATTTATGCTGCTAAGAATGCAAAAATGTGTCTTCTTCAGATTGTGGCGATCGACGTTCTACTGAAGTCCCCGCAGCAAGTTTGTTGAGTTGCCTCATGATGGCATTATAACTGATATCGAAACTCTTAAGTGCTCAAAACCAAATTTTCTTAAAAACTCTTAGCTTGCACCCATTTAAGGATGAATTCTTGTTCATTTGTTAATTTTGGCCTTCTAATTGGATGGCTTTATTTCAAACCGTCTCGGTTGCTACTGTTTTGGAGGTTTGGCGTTAAGGCAATCAGAATTTATTGCCGACTTCCATGTCGACTGTCGCGTTAAAAACACCCCAGACTCATGTTACAACACAAAAATAAAGTCATGTTCTTAAATGATCTAATCCCTTTCATTCTCATCCATTTTCCAAACACTTATAGTTTTAGACCAATAAATGAGACAAACAATCATGCTCTTTGATATGACAGAGTACAAAAAAAGCAAAGTGGTTCAATCAAAAAGCATGTAGTTTCTTCAAACACAATCAATTTTGTGGCACTAAAGACTGAATTGTCTAAGTTGATGCAAGTATTTGTTCCAATTATAAAAAATAGAAATCTGGCATTTTAGGTTGGACTCGTTTTCATACACTCTTTTTTGTCCATAAAAAGCATGGGTACTTTGGAATTGTGTTAAACTGCAAAAGTAAATTCCTCTCTTGAATGGCTGGAGCAGCATTTGCATCGTCACTCATTCTCAACATGCACATAATTCCAAAGTTAACAAGCACAACGAACTAACAATTACTCGTGAAATATCCCATTCCAGCGGGTACAGTTGTATTTTCAGAAAGAATAAGGATGTAGCAAAGTGATTCAGTTAGGAAGTACGTGTCTCCCCAAAGTGCATTTGTCTCAGTTGCATTCGAGGTGAGATTCTTTAAATTGGTAGAAGCGTTTGTTGCAATTATAAACAAGTAAGGAAATCAAACCTTTTGAGCTTGAATTGTTTTACAGCCTTTTTCTTTATGCATCAAAAGCATAAAACATTTTTGTCGTATGTGAACTCACAAAAACGCGTAAACAAATTCCTTTTCAAATTCAATTACATTCAATGTACACATATTTTGTTGGCAGCCAAGAATAATTTTTTTTATGCAAGATCAAAATGGCACAGTTTGTCAATCGGAAAATGCACTAACCCTTCAATCACATTCATCTCGGATGCATTCGAAGTTTAGTGTGGTTGAAGTGTCTGTTGCAACTATATACGAATTTGGATAATCTTGCTCTTTAGGTAGAGCTGGTATTCGCACACAATTTATGGTTGCAAGCCACGGTGGAAGTTCAATAAATGGCATGATTTCCAATTTACAGGTATACAAGTGGATATTTTAAACTATCATCTATTGTTCGACTGAAAACTTAATATAACACAGCTCAATTATAAACGTGCCTAGGCAACTCATGAAAGATCGTTCCATTTGAACTAAACGGCTAAGTTTAATGTTAATTTTACAAGTGGCGAGATTTTCCAGGTGACGATAGTAGGTGGGGGTGAATTTTAAGAGTCCAAACGGTGAATTAGTCAAAGGACGGCATGTGTGAACGAACAGAGAGATTAGTAGTAAAAGTCACGTTTCTTCTGAAGAGGACACAAGTGATTCATCAAGCGAATCGTGACGTAGGCACCTGTTTACAAATTTAGACGACATTAGTATGGATTTTTCGAGCCATTATGGCCTATGCTTGGAAATGGGTGTGCAAGAAACAAAAAGGCTTATAATTTAAGCTATTAGTAGTGAGTTCTACCCTAATAATGTGGTCTAGTCAATTATTAGTCGTTAAAAGTAAAGACATTTAGTTCCCCCAATGCCTTTCGTCTGTTTCTGCTTCATTATTTTGTAACTCTTTTGCGAATGGCCAAAGGATAAAAGGCCAGTTCTCAGTACATGTTACTCAGCAAACTATTTGGGGTGAACTGGACCTTTAATGCGAATGGGCAAAGAAAGTGGAAGAAAACTTGGCAGTCCTCTTGCTACCCGTTAATGCCCATCACCTTTAACCATGCATTTTTCTTTTCGAATGATATGAGGATGGATAACTAGCTTCACTACTTAAGACACAAATTATGACTAAATATTTTCAACTTGCCATTGCTCAATCATACCAATCGGTCATGTACTGTAGTCCTTTATAAAAATCAAGAATAGAGGGTCTTCCCATTCTGATGCTATACATTTATCGTCGAGTAGTGTATCACCAAGATTTTATTGTTCAAACATTTCCACTACCTATTTCCACCCTGTGCATACCACATACATCACCTTTTCCAAATGCCACATAACAAATTTGACGAGAATCTTACACTTTTCTTTCCATGGCTATACAAACCGAGTTGAACTCAGTTTTAAAAACAGAGAAGATCAAATTACAGTCAACTATTTTATTCACTATTTGATTGTATAAGTTTCAAAAAATATGGCAAAGAGCATCTTTTTGATGACTAATGCACAACCATCCTTGATGATACATTTTAAACGGGCCATTTTGCATGACCCTTCACATAACAGGATGTCGTTGCTGAAAGCTATCAGAAAAGTGACAATGACTTTAAAATCAGTGCTAATTTGGCATTCCAGGAGTTCACAAGGAAATGGCAGTTATTTTTCCGAAAGTAGTAAACAAGGCGTCATTGGTGGCATTGGATGTAGGCAAAATATCAATCATGTCATTGGGACTCAAAAATAAATGTCAAATTGGCTATAATTTAGTTTGTTTTCTGTATTCCTCAGATAATTGCGTACTTTGCATGTAAACATTAATGTCGTTTCGGAATCATCACTACTTTAATTGGACATGGGTGGCAACTATTATCCGTGGTCTAAAGTTCTTGGCGAATATTTTTAAAACCAATCAATTAAGGAACCAAAGCTGAGATATTAAAATTGTCACTAAGTTGCAAATGTTAGACTGACTCTTAAAATGCAATTCAATTTGTTACAATCAATAATCATTTATTCATTTTAAGGTTAAAAACTTCACGAGCCTAATTTGGTATGGGAAGTCTAATATGTGCTCTTTTAGTTCTTTTGTACAGTTCGAGTTATGTTGTTAACCGTGGATTAACAGACCTTTAAAGTTGGATTGGATCACAATTTTTTCAAAAATGGTGTAAAGTTTTATTTATGTAGCGGTCCGTATAATAATTAATCTCATTTTCTCTTACTATGAGATGGAAGATCGTTTAGCACTACAATAGACGATTTGAAAAAAAGACACTTTTTAATAAAATTAGGCTAAAGTATAGACAGCCTCAGTTTTTTTCCATCAACACATCCTCGAGTTACTCCCGTACCCTAGCGCCCAGTGAGAAAGTGAGCTTTGAGACGCACTGCAGTTCCAACATCTTTGACAGGTTCCTTTGTGTCCCCATTCTTTCTCCTACTTCGCACACCTCTCTGACAACCACCCATTATCCACATACACAAGTGCACGCAACGTAGGACTGGTTGTGATAATTAAAAGGGACGAGTTCATTATGTATATACATGAGTAGGAAACTTGTTTGCCCTCTTCTCCACTAATGTTTCTCCTTCTCCTCAAGAAAAGCTTGTTTATCAACTGCACAAGGAAAGGGAGTGGGGATGAGGATTTGACAGTTTCACCGACTCAATTGCTACCTCCCTCGCATTCTCAATTACCACAAAGTCTGCTCACGGAGTGTGAAATGCCCCTCTGAAAAGCGAGTGAGTTGCGGAGGAAGGGGAGGGATTGATATTTAGTGCTCGCTCCCCTGCAATTAATCCTTCTTTCTGCACTAGCACATTTAAGAAGGGGGTTGGGGGGTATGAGGTAAGGGGATTAAAAATATTTCCCAGTTTGTTTTTTAGATACGGCAATCGGAGTGGGTAAGCGCAATCTGGGTTCACTTCTCTAACTTAAAGCTACTTTAGCTAGTGCATTTCAAATGAAAGCATTCATCTTTTACTACGAAAATTTCACTATACTTTTCCCTTCTAATTTTATCAAATCCACCAGAACTGGCATTCCATGTCGGCTTGAGGATGGATCGTGGCGGCACCATCATTTCTCGCACATGGACGGAAAGGTATAAATAACCCAGTTCGTGCTTTAAACTGTATCTCTGCCTCTGCCTGCCCTCACCGCACTAATTGTCGAGTGGAAATTTATCACCACAGTTGCTCAGTCTCTCCGTCCATGGGAACATCCATGATCGGCCTCTTGTGCTGTGGCATCCCATTCACTCCTATGGAGGTCTCAAGGCGTAAAAGTCCAAAAATTTAGGCTCATTTTAAACGCCAAGAAGGCCACAACGCAAGAAACAGTCAGAAATAATATTACTGTTCCATTACAAGATTTACTCCAATCCGACCAAAAAATCATGTTTAGGAGAGGAGTTATGATAATGCAGAGTTTTTAGAGGATAAAATTTTACAGGACCCAACAGTAAGGTGTCTAAATCAGTAATAATTTCGCTACCAAAATCTCTAAGAAGACAGTGTGTTTTATTATGCGAATACGACTAAGAGCTGAAAAAGAGCATTGTCCTCAGATTTGAATACCCCGCATTCATTTGATTATTTATGCTTAACCAATCTGTCAGCAAGTGAATTGTGTCATGAATTTTACGGACTGTCACAATGACTGACAGAGTGGAAATATCATCTGTAGTACTGCGGTTCTGATTAGGTGATTTTTAAACTGACAAGGCCGCAGATGCTCACAGCTTCGTCTTTCTTGCTTGAATAGGAGTACAAACGAAGACGGAGAACTCTGCTGCCCGGCTTTTGCCTTAGCGATACACAAAGACGAACTGTTTTAACCCCACAAGCCACAAACCTCTACTCTCTCGTAATCAAGGTGTTCATGCCTTATTAGAGGTTACCAGCGTCCCGAACAACCAGACCCTCAAAGAATCCATATGAAAAAAATGTGTCCATCACGGGAGCGTTGTGGAGTGTTTTGAGGATCAAACTACCAGTTAGCAAGGTAAAATTGCATTTAGCAATGTATGAGGCATTTGCTTTCGGTGTGAAAGAAAGTAGAAGCTTCAACCCATTTTCGAGACAGGTTCACGCATTCTAAGAGTCTCCAAAATACTTTTAGCTCTTTTCCTTAAACTTAGCTTACCTTTTAACCCAACTTTGAGGAATTCCATCCATAGGCACATCATTTTTTTCAGACTTCCTTAAAATTGTGACCAGTTTATAGACCAACGACCTGCCTTGATATTGCTTGCCAAACTAAAACATTGGCATGCTGTTCTTCCATCGTGTCTTCATTTTGTGTTTTATTCACGTCATTAGTACTGGAACACGAATAATTGTAAAGAACCGCACCATCTGCGCTTATGCCTCCGTCTCCCATTGTTTGTGGTACAGATAATAAATAGAATGCGTCTTCCATTTCTCCTACCTTTGCACACCTCCACACCCCTCGTTGTTCAATTTTGGATCAAAGATCACTGCAAGTTAGAGGCTACGTGCAAGCCATGTTCGAGTTCCTGTCTAACAAATTAAAAGCCTGCAGATGGCCGTTAAATCATGTTCACATTGTGCCTTGCACCGCACGATGTGAGCTGCACACACGCACATACACAGGCGGGCGGACGGACGGACGGATGGACGGGCGGACCGAAAATTGGTGAACAGTGTGCGTGGGCATTTCCAAGTCAGGCGGAGTGCGCATACACACAAACATACATTCTTTGCTCCCTGCCTTTCCATTCCCCACCCCCCCTGCCCTCTCCCAATCTGGCTCCACCCCACCTCGCCTTTGGAACAGACACGTGCGTTCGACTGGACACCAGGAGATGAACTGCCCCTCCACCCCATCGAGTTCAAAATGAAGGATAATGGTTGGGCCAGTAGGGATAGACGAAATCCTATTTTTAAACCCACAGTCCTCCCTCCTGCCCGTTGTGTGTGTGTGTGCACGCGTGTTGGCCTTGCTAACCATATCATCGCATCATCAGACAGAAGAACACAGCCCCGTCTATAGGCTCTACCATGTTCGGCGGATGTATGCTTGTAAAAAAAAAGAAGTGTGTGTGTGTATGCCTCGGTAGGCGCATGTATCAATCAGAATGGAATTTAGTACTACCAAAAAAGGACCGAAGACAGCCAGACACAAATAGAGGAAGTGTATAAAAACAGCTTCACCATTTTAGCAAAAAGTGATAGGGTAACTAACGTGGGCAAGGTTTAATCCCGCCTCCTCGAGGCTATGCGGTAAGGCAGAGCAGTGTATCATCCATATTATTTCAGCAAGACAACTGTATGCCATTACAATGGCTAAACTGGTCGATGAAAGCATAAAGTGCTGTTAATTTCATGGCTCACAAAGTTCTGAACCCTCTTGAACCTCTGATCGCGAGCTACATCTATCAAGTCTCTTTTCAGTCAAATTTCCAGCATTTACACACCGTGGTATGATAATCGCCGCGGTAATGTGAGTTTAATCCCACGCTGATAAAAGAAATGATCTTAAGTTTGAAGATAAATGACCTATTCCAAATACTCTGACTAAACCAGCATTCAGTAATGCTCCTCCTTGGTGCCTCTATTCAAGCATGGATTTCCCCAATAAAAGGCCTAAATTTGTATCCACGAATGAACTCTTTGTCTTCCACAGAAAGATTGGCCTGATTTGAAACGGTCTCCATTCCACCGACTCTGGTAGGAGACTTTGTAACAATTCGTCCCTAGCGCATATTCCTAGCCTTAATTGGAGATAATCTCTTGCTCACCAAAGGCGGCGGCAACAAATCGTTGGCACGATGTCGTAGACCATTGTTATTGTTATTTAGGCAGCCCATGACGGAAGATTAGACGAGACAGATGTCTGGTGAAAAACAGACATTTGTCTCTTACTAAGCAACAGAAGGCAATCTCATCAGCAGTCATTGGGACTGTGATTTACGCAAAATAGGGGCAAACGAGACTAACACAATGATGTATCTTTCAAATCAGTTTGAAATGGTCATTTGCAATGGAGGAAAGGAGGAAGGGTAATATTGTCAGGGGCCTGTCAACTAAGGGTTTAAAGGTTAGGGCTGTCGAGCTCTCAAAATTCTGAATTGAGGGGATTGACAGTCCAATGTGGGAGTTGGCATGCACAAACTGTAATTGCCATTGTCACTGTCATTGAGGCTAAAGTAGACGTGAACCTGGGTTCATGTGCAACCAACCTTAGATTCCGTGAAAGGGCTAGAACATGATTATAAGGACAGTAAAAAAGTTTGTCGAGTTTGTGAAATAACAAGTTCTCATTTATTTACAGAAAAGAACGGACTTCGAAATCTTAAATAGATCGTTGCCTTTATGCTGTAACCTAAGAAATAAGAGTGCAGACAATGCATGTGTCTTAGACACACTCAAGAGCCGCCCTCTAATCGTCTGATAAAAGGGATTAGAAAGTTGTGATTCACCGACCAAAGATTGACCAATTCTGGTTCTAGCCATCGCTTGACCTGTTTAATTAACCATTCTCACAACAAGTCCGACCGACCGCTCATTGTGTCCTCCCAAAATGTGCGTTTGGCGTGCATCAAGAGATTTAGCGGGGTAAGAAGCACAGGGTATCCACTGAACAAATTTAAACCGAATCAGTGTCTCGAAATTATGTCGCCTACAATGATTCAACCGTTGCTCTGTATTGGGGGCCTGGAAGGCTCAAAACCAAAATATGCAGAGGAATAGCTTTCTCGTGACATTCTATATCGCCTCATCCCACACAGTATCCTACCTTATCTGATCCATACTTAGGAGATGGAAGACATTAATGATTACTTTAATCTCTCAGGTTACACCCTTTATACTAGGTAGGACCTTGTACCTCCGCTTGGCGGCGTAGCCTCTGGACTATGGCGGTAGGCCCCCAACCACCCTTCTGTACGTCAGCAATGCAATTTCAGCCTCGGCATGATGGCTTCTCGAGGGCTAGACTAGCCACACGTAACTCTGGTCACAAGTGCCTCAGCTATGTCTGCATACGTCGTAAACCCTGCTGACGCAATAGGAAGACAGGGTTGATTCTATTCAAATAATAGGCTTCACTTATCTCCGGGTTATCAAAAAAATAGTGCAGGGAATGATGAAATGTCACTCGCCTCTTCTGAATGGCCATTAGTCTTTTTTTAAGATAGTCTAGTAGTGGGAATAGAAAAGAGGTGCGCCTTTTAAAACTCGCCTCTATCTGATGACTTGATCAAACTTTGTTCCTGTGGGACTATTTTCCCCCTAGAAATAAGAGCCTTTAACCTGACATCCTGCTAGCTTGCGGATAATTAAACGAGAAGGCTTGGAATCCTATCATAGAAGAGAAGAATGCCTTTTCTAAATTTTTTCAAGCTCATATCTGTTTATTAAAGTAGCAATTACCAAATCATTCAACTTAATGTTAGGATTTGTTCCTGGCACATTTAAGACTACTTTCCGCTTCGTGTGGTTGCATTCCTGCCTCTGAAGATGGACGGTTTCTCGACCCGACAGCATCGTGATGGATTGCTAAGAAGTTAATCCTGGGTGTAATCAAATTGTCATGCGTAGCACTATAATTGTTTGTGTGGCTCTTGATGGCTCCTGTAACCCACAAGCCTTCCTTTTGCCTTTAGAAAGGTCTCGACGTGCTACATTACAAAGTTACTCAACTCAAAACTGCAGTCGATTTGCTACGCAAAGTGAGTAAAAAAAATAAATGGACTGAAGTTTAACAACTCCAAAGGAGGAGACTTTAGTATCTCGTTGTTTATTAAAACCAAATAACAAGCATGATTAACCAGTCAACGAGGCATAATAATCATGCGCATTGTGTATTGAGCAAGTCAAGTGCGCAGCACCCATCTCCTCTTTAACAGCCGTACACCGGATAGCGTATCTACGCAGAAACCACAATGACGGACTTCTGCCATCGCATCGTGTCTCTCCCCCACCTTCTCCCCTCCCTCTTCCACCGCCTTCGCCTCCTCTTCCTCCTCCTCCTCCTCCTCCTCCTCCTCCTCCTCCTCCTCCATCAACCCGACTCTCCTCCCTCATCTCTAAATTTCCCACATTCAAATCCGACAGTGTTGACAGGACACCGCGATAGCGCTACACCCACACACACAACCTCTTTACCTCCGGCATCATCGTCATCATTAACAACATCGCCATCATCATACCTGCTTCCGCGCTAGGCTGATGACAGGCCGATTAGATTGTGACAAGTTTGAAATGAGCGGAGAGAGGAGCGGAGGGGAGAGCAAAAAAAACATCTGCTCGGGATTTCCGCATTTTTTTTCTCTCTCCCTCTCTCCTCTAGCATCGTCTCTTCGTTGGTTATTTAATGCACATAAGTTGCCCCAATTCTTCTCTTCACGGTCAAGTCGAGGGCGAGAGGGAACCGGTCCAGATGGTCCACATTTATAAATCGGCAAAAGTCATGTTATTGAATGCTAATTTGTTTGCCAGATGTCAAGAAAAAATGATTTTCATGTCAGGTGTTCTCCTCGGGCCAATTAATGTCAATGCCTGCCCATAAATAAGCATCCCATTTGAATGGCGGCATTGGTCCCCTCCTAGCCCTGGTTTGAACAAACATCGGAGCTAGGGAATTCGGAATTTGTAAATTTATTATTATTATTATTCTATCGTCCTAAAACGAAAGAAGACATAAAACTCGGGCAGAATAGGTATTGTCAGTGTGCAACAGTGGGGGCGAGGGGCTACTGGTCAGGAGCCCCAAATTGGCCCATTACCAAAACTGAGAGTTTAACAAACTATGACTGTGTTACCGAAGCTCCCAAAGAAGTAGACGATGAGGAACTACTGAAATAAATAAGCTTGCATTGCTTAATTACCCTACAGCTATTGAAGCTGGAGAAATTTAATGCTGAATGATAGACTAATTCCCATCAAAAAAAAACGGTTTGACTGCTCAGTTGGGTGAGTCCACAGTGTGGTAGTTTGCGACCTTGTGAGAGCCGGAATGGTTTATTGTTCTCGCGGAGAAGCCGCTCTTAGCTGTTAGTCTTACCACCGCCACCACCGCCACCACCGCCGCCACCTCCACCACATTCCGGGGTCTTTGTTTATATCACTTTCGTTAATGCGAAAAAGCTGTCTCGGCCAAACCATAGTCTATTTAGTTTATTTGGTTTCACTGCAAATAAACCGATGAAGGCTTTTTCGTAATCCTCTGTGTGTGTGGTGAAGTGACGACGTTAAAAAAATTAATTTTTACCCTACGGTAATTGAGCTTCAGACATCTTCTCGTCACTTTCGCCTTCAAATAGATATTTGGGAGGCAAATTCACTGTGTATAGTCCTGCAAATCGTCAAAATATGAGGCATCAAATTCGCCTTTGAGGTCCTCGTGAGGAGACCAAGAGCCCACGAGGTGTCGGTCAGTAGGTCGGTGGATGTGTTAACAAACCATCGCGACCACCTTTGCTTAAGTTGGCTTGGATAATTACACAAGGATAAAGTGCAACTAATTACTGCACCAAACTACGCCCAATTTAGGGGAAGAGTTTTTATTCACAAATTAACCCAAAGGGGAAGAAAAAAGATCAGTTTACCCTGTATCATTACTTACACTCTTCCCAGAAATCAACGAGCCCACGCACGCCTCCTAACCAGTAAATTTTACCTTTTAACGTACAAAAAAAAGAATTCAAGAACTTGGTTTTAATGAAGCCAGGCTATTTGACGGGCTGAGTGTATCACATGCACACACGCACGCACCTACTCGGAAAGAGAGAGGCCCAGCGCTTTGTCACGGAACCAGACATAAACAAGTACCGATTAACAATTCAAAGGTTCATTCGGTCTTAGTGATTTATGGGGCTCTCATCATAGTGTAGAGTTTAAATTGATGCCGTCTTTCTCATGCATCACACCTCTAGTACACTGCCGCTTCGGTTCCCTTCAAAACACTTAAGTGGTTCCCGGGATCTCCTGCTAGACTGTGCTTATTGTGGTGGTTAAAGCGTTTAAATTCCAAAGGCTAAATAGAAAGAGAGCTTTGTAAATTGTGGCTTAATTCAAATTTAAGACACAAAAATTTGTCATTTCTAGTAATTCAGGCAAAAATTCAAACTTGGCAAGCAGCCATGAAATCGCAAATCTATCGGTGAGACGGTAAATAAGAGAGCCCTTAAAATTAAATCACACACAATTCAACAGAAAAAAAAAGTATTATCGAGGAACTAAAAGTCAGTTGTTTGCCAGCTTCAACCTTCTAGTTAATGTTATGGCTCTCCAGAGCCGTTGTTTGAAGGAGGGACTTTTTGTGAAGCATTTCAGTCTAAACCTGCCGAGTTTTTCTCCTTCAAAAAGAACAGGCCTTCTTCCTCTCCTTCACGACCTCAAAAGCTTTGGTTTTTTCCTATGACCGTAAAATATATTTTCAAGATGTGAACAAATCCACTTCCCGTGGGCCAATTTGGAGGCTCGGAGGGCCCTCTTTAGAAGAGGCGGGATGGTTTGACAATTTCACCTTATTTCTAGCCAAAAATTTCCTCAAAAAAATGACAGTTTGAAACAGTGGTGTTGCACCGAGTTATTTAAGTTGAATGTTAGCGTATCCGGTTCCCAGTGTTTTTTTTTGTGCATTCAGTTCGCAAAAATGTGTGTTTACCCACTCTCTCTCGCGCTCGTCCACCCACTTTCGTCTGCTTTCAATATGAGTTTTTCCCTTCTCAAAACACTGTCCACCAGGCACGCAAACACGAGGGAAGCGAGTCGAGTGCTAGTGCGACTGCAAGCGAGTAAGCGAGTGAGAAAGCACTGCTGCTTCTGCTTCTGCTGCAGCAGCGGCAGCTGCAGAAGCAGTAGCAGTACGTCGCAGTTGATCGTAAATCAAGCCGTGAGCAAGCCCACGGAAATGATTAAGTGGTGCGCGTGCGTTCAAGGTTTTAGGGAACTGAGGGATTTTAGGGGGTGGGGGGACAAGGAAGGGACTGGGAGAGAAGAGGAGCGAGAGAGAGAGAGGGGGGAGAGGAGGGTGTAGAGGGGAGGGGAGTAAAATTCCATCAGCAAATTGACTCCTCTCTGCCTCCTCCTCCTCCTTCTCCTACTCAGCTCCATCGCTGGCGTCTAAGCTGTAGTAACTCTATTTGTTTTTGCAGAAAAATAGGTACCGTAATACATGGTGAGTGGGAGCACGCTTATCTGGGACAAACAAAAAGTCAAACTTTAGTTCATTTTGAAAGACGCTTTCAACCATTAAGCTCAAACAGTGTAGGTATTTAAGCACTTCTGAGGCTAAGCCTCCCTTGTCGAAGAGTTCGCCTTACTGACAAACTAGGAAGATTTCTGTCTCCTCGTCATCATCCACTGAAGCAGTTTGCACTCCATTACCCGCACCAGTGTCATTAGGCTTTACTACTCCGCCGAGATGGAAATTTTCCTGCGTTGTGAAGCACTCGGAAATCGTTTCATCCATCTAGAGTATTAAAGACGTCACGATCACTCATTCAGTAGCATATATTCATTAATTAAACTCATTTCTGATGAGTTGAATGGTCAGAAAAGTTCCGATTTGCTTTTCCCAAACCTATAGTCTTGCAATTCGTTTGACGGAATCTCATTCTCTCATCACAAGAACAAAGTCGTCATTTGGCCAAATTCGCAGTGTACTCATGCTACTTGAGCTTCAAGCCTGGCTCTTCTGCCTTCCCTAGCCATATTGAGAACTGCTGACATCTGTCTGCCGGCACCTCGTCTCCGCCTTAGTTTACACTGTGACTGATGTCTTTTTTCCTCCTTAACTACAAAATAACTCGAGTCCCATTGATGTAAATATAAGTATCTTTCTTTCACGGGCGCACTTTGAAAACCCTTTTTCGGTAAATATTAAGCCATTAATAAGAATTTTTACCTACAAGTATTTTTTACTAAAAAGTAGCTGCGTAATTTCCAGGAGAATAAATGACGGCCCAGTCATTCACTATTAAATTTTAATTTCTACATCAAATCGGACATAAAACAAGCATAAATAACTTTTGAATGGGAAAGTCTCCTATTCATACGCGTGGCATGGCCTTCCAGACAATTTAAAAGGGACACAAGGTATGGGGATGGGCAAATCCCGTGTCTGTGTCAATAGCGCTTGCAAAATCGTGAGTGAGTTGCCATGCCGTGTAGTCGGATGTGACAGGGCAATGGGCAAATGCTAATCATCAAAATGCGGTGATTAATGACAATGGCCACTTTTCCCTACCTCTTTCTATCCCACCTTAATGCTTAGATTGGATAGAAGGCAGATTCTCTGCAAAGTATTCACCAAGTGCTAGGGAAAAATAATTGCACGAACAAAGTTAATGGCTTGTTCATTCAATAATACCCTCCCCTTCCTCCTTCCCCCTTATCTAAGTGCCTCTCGTGCACGATCCGTGCGGTTTTTGCAGTCACTTCTGATGGAATGATTTATGGAGGAGACTGGTGCGTCGGAAATGTGACTAATGGCCGATGGGTCGGAAAACTATGCTGAGTGCAGGATATCAGATACTATTCACCTCTGGTAATGTCAAAATGAAGGTGGAGTGAGCGACCGCAATCATTTGTCATCATAGCATGGCAGAGCCGTTCAAAGGACCACGTTGATTCATTTGTACAGTGTATGTAAAATTTGGGGAATTTATTCAACTGAAGGTAATATTTGGTTCCATTAAACAAACCTAGACTCATCGCCCTAGCTCTAAGTGATATGCACGAATATCTAACATTCGTGACCTACGAAAGAATAAGTTGGAGGAAAACAGCTGTCAGTGCTGTAACACCCTGAGGTCCCCTATTAAACGAATGTGATTTTTCAATCTACAGAAGGACTGAGCCGACGGGCGGACGTAGAATAGTGGAGCTTCTGAGTTGCCCGTTACCAAAAGGGAAAGCATATAAAACGATTGAGGCATTGCATAGCCCAACTGCTCTTTCGAGTATCGCCCTTAGCGCTCCCCTTGGCGACCCTTCTGTTCCGGCTGTCACAAGGGAGTCGGTACTGTAAAAAATACACCCATAAACCAATCTCATCAGTCATCGATTTGGTTTGCATCTGAATGGAAGCTTGACAACATTGGAACCGATCTTTCTTGGCAATTCTATTGGACTTTGAGTTCCAACCTGTGTGGAAACAATCTGAGGGACAAGGAAATGTGCTGGCCACAATGCGTCTCTATAGCTGGCCGCAGGAACACTGGCACAAAGACGGAGCGATGAGGTTTCATGTTCATTTCTCCTCCTTACTTTACAAATAACCTCAGCACTGCTCGGTAATGTGTATCTCAGCTCTATCCAGCTAGTAGAGAGGTGGAGGTACCGTAGACAGCTCCGTACCGAACTTTCCAGGCGTAGCTTGCTCCATTTGTTAATAGCTGCCCTGTAGAGCACTTGATTGGAATAGCTACCAAATGTGGGCATCATTATCATTCCTTCTTTTAGGAGTCACCATGCAACATATTTTTACTTCTTTTAAGCTGGGGTTTGCTGCCACGATTATAAAACAGGGTTGGTTTTGCTTTCTGCTGCCACCAATGCAGAGTTCCAAGGCTTTCCTTATCAACAACGCATTGGAAATCATTCTTATTCACAAAAGAGCTCAGACTTTGCAGGCTTCTACTCAACAATTTCTTTTTAGCAAGTCATTAAGCAATAATTTTCTTGACATAGCCATGGATTTCTTTAAGTTAGTAGCTCATGCATTATAAAATCATCTTCTTTGAGGATCTGTAAAGCCCTAGTTTTCTTGCCTGACTGCAGTGTCACAAATATACGACGCACAACCTGTTTCATTATATGACATCTTCTCGAACCAAATCATAGTAAAATTAAATATTTTATAAGATTTCGAGTTAAACATTAATTTACGATATCTAGTACTACATCAGTTATACCCGTTGATTAATTTATTAACGAGATCTTGGCAGCTGGCCATTGTTTTCGTTTCAAGCACATTGTTTTCAGTAATTTGTAGTATCAAAGCTATCCTCATACCACTAAACGGAGCCATTTAAAAAGAGGTGCTTGCTCTGCTAGACGATGAATGACAGGTATGTGGGCGGACTTATTTCTAATTGGCTCTTACTACAACACCTTGTGGGCAAGCCCTGCAAAAGACTTTTCAGTGATTCAAGTGGTGAAAAGTTTTTAACTGTATGATAAGTAATTCTCCATATATTGGACCATATTGCACGTTTATCATTGTCTTACGTTTTGTTTCAATTTTTTTTGCCTTAGTCTTGAAGTAGGATTAATGAAGGAGTGAGGAGGCGAGTCCCTCTGAACCTCGAGTTCCACCCCAATTTCGAGCTCTTTGTCTATGGCATTGCAAAACCCTTACTTTGCAAGAGTTGAAGCAACAACTAAAATAGGATTACTAATCTTCTGCTCCATTGTGCCATATCATCTCTTCTCGACACCACCTACTGTCGCAATAAAGCCCATTCTCATTCGCACAAGCTTTTTAAATCTTCCAAGTGATCAGTGTCCTAATCCAACTCTGTGTATCCATTCCATTGTGATTTCGAATTGACCTTCATATCAATAATGGGTGTCACAGAAACTTGTTCTCATTTGACAATGACAAGTCAGAGAAGGGCATGAGAACCTCTTGGAGCATGAGCTTTAAAAGTAGGTTTAAGCAACTTCTGTCTTGCTGGCGTAGAAATGGCCTTCCACTGAGAGCTAAATGGAGGTGATTTTACCTCAGGACGCATTAAACCTGGGCATAATCAAGGGTAATCAATGTGGCAATTTGTTGTCTGCTTGCTTACCGCCCTGAAAGCAGTTGCAACAGGTTTTTGCCGCCTGACAGGTGGGGCTCTGAAGCCTGTTGCGTGTCAACTGCCATGGCATCCATTTAAGGCCGCAACACAAAGCGCGATACTCCCTACCGGACATAATTCTCACTCAACCATCCAACAATACATTGAAGCATGGCTTTAAAACATGCTACATAGACTTTATATACTAGGCATTACGATCCTACCCTCAACCATTGTGATTATGCTCCGTGTACGCAGTTTATAGCTGCCCTTACAATTGTTGCTGCTGTTGTTGGTGTTCGCCTTTGTGATAATGAAGTGCAGCGCTGCCTCCAAATTGAGTTCAATATTTAAGCCACAGAATCACTCAACCGGTCTTGACTATTGGTAAGTGAGCGCGCTCAAGTTGTACATCCAAACAGCCGCTAAAATACAATGTAGGCGCACCCGGTTGGAGTCAGTATGAAGTGTAGCAGAACCGTCAAGATCACTCTTGAGGGGCCCCGATACGCGACACCTACGTCGCACCGTGCTGTTACATTGTACCACCTGCCAGACCACAGTTTTGAAGTTGCATGCACAAATTCCAAGCAACTCTGCGCTCAAAAAAATTCATTTTTCACTGTCATTCGCAGCCACTTTGCAACTGTCGCCCGCTCTTCCTTGCAGTTGCTGCTGCAGCAAGCCACCGCTTCGTTTTGTTGCTGCCTGACTCACGGGAAGAGAGGGAGGAAGAGAGGGCAGTAGAGAGGGGAGCAATTTTTCGCCCTGTCCCCACCCCCCATCTCCCCCTTTTTCTCTTCAAACCCCGTCCTTTCGCACAAGAGCCACCATGACTAACTCGGCATGCACACGGTTTTAAGTGATTCATGGCTCTCTCGGGTGAAAGACTGTGGTGGTGATGGTGTAGTAGCGGTTGAGGAGCAGGGCGCCTCGAACACACCCAGCCACCCCCAAACTTTACGCCTCAAGGTCGAGCTCATGGCTATTAAATGCGAAGAGCGCAGCTGCCAAAGACACCAGTTTGTTCAAGCAGAAGGCTCGAAAGACTTACACATGGCCTCCGGCGCCAAATGCCTAGCTGTCGACTTGAACGTTTGATTGATTTGTGGACGAAGGGGTAATTCATTAACCCGTAACAATCTCAGCCGCCCATTCGCCAGCGCACATACATAGGAGAGACAAAGGCGTAATCAGTGCAAATTGCTTTGCTGTACAACTGAGTCGTCACACATCAATACTAGTAGTACTGTACCAACAGAACGACAAACACAGGCCACATGGATGCAAACAAGCATGGCCTTCCTTCAGAGCATCTGCATCTTTCATAGGATGTGTACACATAGTAGAGGAGTTATCTCACACACAAGCACCAGGAATAAGAACGTAGGCATGAAAAGATAGTGTGCGATGGCAGTAAAGAGGGAGGAGAGGAAGGGAGGGTGAGAAGAGTGACATCTGAAATTGTGTGGTAAAGTACCAAGGGTGTGAGAGTGTATATATCTAAAGGAGAGAGGGATGTGTAAAGCAATAACTAGTTTGCGTGAATATCCTGTTGCAAGGGCCCCGAGTCAGAGTGCTGGTGGTGATGGTGGTGATGATGGTGATGCTGGGGCACAAAAGCCGCGCCACCTTCGCCACCAGCGCTGCCACTGCTACCACTACCACCGCCACAACCACCGCCGAAGGAATTGCTCTCATTGCTAGTGGTGGCGTTATTGTTGCCGTCAAGGCCCCCACTAAATGAAGTCTGTCGCCTGAGCTGCTGCCCTGATCCCGAAGACTGACCAGAGGTGGGACCAGGCTGTTGCTGTTCTTGTCCACCATAAAAGTTTCCATATCCACTCAAGAGTGAACCATTCTGCGCTGTCCGGAACCTCGTCGGTGGAGAGTAGCCCGAGGGGACTGGGGATCTCCGAATTGAATTAACACTGGTGGACGGTTGGGGAGAGGGGGCGGAGTTGGAAAAGGCTCCCGCAGTACCCCCAGCGGCTGGATGCCCTCCAGAGTAGCCTGAGTGGGAGGGGTATCGGTAAGGGCCATAGGGGGATATGGGATCAATGCCGCTCCCGTTGCTTGCGGTACCTGCGAGATCGGGACTTGAGGCAGTGGCCATGAGACTTCGCCCATCCATCATACCACCGCTTACTGCCGCTGCGGCCAATGCGGCGTAAAGCCCCGAGTTTTGCGAAAACTCTGCAAAAAAAAAAATTACAACTCAGTGACCTTCTATCTACTTCTGCTGTTAGTCGATTTTTTTCTCCTTCTGCTTCCTTCATCTCCTCGGAGACTATGGGTTAGGTAAAGTTTAAAAATGGCGTAACAAAGGCAAAGAAGGGAGTCTCGACCAGTAGCTTCAAATAATTTTGAAGCTTCTCTACATCGTAATGGCATCATGCCAATGTTGTGTAGGTCCTTTGCACAAGACACATTGACTAAAATGTCGATTGGAGTTTAATGACTGGCGTTGATAGCATATTTTTTCTCAAAGTCCTTCAGTGTGAAGGTAAATAAGATGGCTTTGCATATTGGAGTGTGCAGTACCATTTATGCAATAGATAGAGGCGGTAAAAGGGAAGGAGTATGGAAAGTGCGTTTGTGTCTACCAATGACACATGCATTAGTTTAGCCGACCAGGTGTTCAAGTACCCCACTGGACGGGTCTTGAAAAGTAAATACCAGCTGCCAGACCCACCCAGCAATACATCAAAGTAGTCAGAGGCTGAGAGACGGGGAACGAACAAACTAACGAACAAGTAAAAGAATGAATGTGCGCGCCGTCACGCGTGTTTTGTCTGGATAGGGGACATTAATTATACCGGCCATCACCAACACCACCACCACCAACATCGTCGCCACCAAGAGTCGCCTGGGATCGAACCTTGGTGGTCAAACAGAGGCCCAAAACATCTGTCAACTACAAACGCACCCCGAACGACAGTCCTTGGATAGACTGTGTTCAGGATGGCTTGAAGCCCAATACATCGTCGCTTTGATCATCCATCTATTTCTCACGATTGGATTCCAAATCTCATGGCAAGTTGAAACGTTGGATTTTGTACACTAACATTACAAAACAAAATCAGAGCCAAATCGCACTCTGTAGTCGTGTAAGCACTGCCACATAAGGAGCAGGATCACTAACCAGGCTGGCCATAGGCAGCAAAGTGTTGATTATCCATGTAGGAGACACGACCAGAAGCGTCGGTGGAATAGCCGAGAGGACCTGGGATGAAAAGTGGAAATCCTCTTGCTAATCAAAGGCCACATAGAAGAAGTCACTAGACCATGGCTTGCAGCAACGATTCTTATCAAACTTTATTAAAAAGGGAAATAAATACCCAAACCATTTAAATGGAGTTTTTGCGTCTATTCAAGTGGCTCCCCACCTGCGCTGCATACAAATCCGACAGGATTCATTTTTTTTGAGGTAAGCAGCAAAAGGCTGAAGTACCATTAAATCGCGAACTGGAGGCAAGGCATGATGTTGTCATTTCAGCTAAAACCGTCTGGAATTTTTTTGGCAAACATTGGCTGGTTTTGGGTAAGGAGCTGTTCCATCGTGCCTGACAGCTTAGCTAGCAAGCTAGCTAACTCCCTGTCGCCAAATTAAGCCATAATTTTCCCCCAGCAAAAAAAAGCATTTATGCATTCAAACTATTTACCCATTACAGGAAAGACGGAGACAATTTTTGTCCCCTGGGAAACTGGAATCCCATCTACATTCTTCATTGGAATAGTAATACTGTTGTGAATATTACTAAAATGGTTGTTTAAGTAGCTATGACCTCCCTGTCAAGTAACTGTAATAAATAGGGAAACCAATCATAATTTGACCAACGGTCGGTCGTCACGGCTTCTGGATCCAAATCATTATGTCTAAATAAGTTACCAGCAAAGAGTCTATTGATAAATGCATGCCACAAGTGGCCCACCCCTCGCCTTCACATAAACATATCTTTTGGCACGCAAAGAACTCTTTGCAAGCCCAACTGCCAATTATTCCAACATTACCGCATGTTTACACCCCAAAGAGGGATAAAGTCATTCAATTAGGCCCAGAATTCGCACCTATGGACCAAGAGAGTAGCTCGGGCTGGTGGTTTCGCTACTTACCCGAACGGTTGGATTGATCAATCATCGGTTGGACAATTCGTCTTCTCGCATTGATAAACCTAAAAAACAAGAATCGCTGCTTCAATCAGGAAATAAGTGATCTACGTTTATACACTATCGCCTCATGAAGGTAAACAGGTTGAACACGGTAGTGGCTTGCAGTCTTCAGAGGAGATTAGAATACGGATTTCCAAGTCCTAGTCGGAAAATTGTAACAAATTACATCACTTGAGTGATCACCCCACAAATCGAGACACCCACACATCCACCACTCAAACACGAAATTGTGATTAGTAATAGTAAAAGTAGCGGCAAAGATGCAAAAAAAAAGTAAGAGCGTGAGCATCCATGACAGCGATGGCAGCGCCAATCGACGAATGAGGAAAAGAAACTCTCAAGTACACATTTTCAAGACAGTCTAAATTAACAGTGAGCGCGAAAAATAGTCAGTGTGGAAAAATTAATTTGCACGCGCATTCAGTCCACCATCGCTCCCTCCACCCTCGCACCTCTTCATTTCCTCCTCATCTCTCCGTCCTCCCTGATTCCACTTCCCCCCTCGAGGCATCGAGTTAATGAATGTGATCCTCCCCTCCCTCCCATCCTCTCCTCTTTGGCCTCCTCCACCTCCTCTTCCACTGTCTGCTGGTGCTCCCTACAGTAGCACTCACTCCCTACTGCCTCCCTCCGTTGCCATGCCCTCGCATGACAGCTGACAGCACGTGGGTACGGGAGGATCCGGAGTGCTACCCCAAGCCTCTACAGTCACTGTCACAGGATGATGACAATGGTGGCAGTTGTGATGCATCTGCAACTGCAATCACAATTTGTGACACGGTGAGAGGGTTGAGGGGGGGGGAGGAAGAGAATTGTGATTTCCGCTGCTCTGAGAGCGATAAAATCTTGATCGATGAGAAGACCACGCAGTGAGGACCGGAAAGAGGAGATGGGGAGTCATGATGACAGGGGGACAACAAAGCGGAAAGCGTCTCTCTCTTCCTAGCTCCATCCCAATGCCCCTCTCTCGCTTTTTCTCTCTCTCTCTCTCTCTGTGTGTGTGTGCGTGCGTGTGTGGATGGGGTTGGCAGAAGGCAGCTGTCTACCCTGAATAGTACCCGAAAGCAATTCAGGAAGTAAGAGGTCAATGAATGCATTTTTAGTGGAATAAATAAGGTCTGCGTCTCCAATGACTACTAGAATTTTATCAAAATGTGGTAAACACTGTGAGATATCTGATCCTCCTAAATGCCAAGTCTAAAAGTTAATATAACCGACGCTCCAAGTTAACTAGTATTGGCTCTTTCATAAAATCCCAAAGGCTATTTTCGGATTTAAGTATTACCGTGGAACAAGCATGAACACATAGCATTCATTCGGTCCTTTTTGTTTTGACTGTTTGGCTCTTAGAAACTAATCAGCAGCAAAATGGATAACGGTACGGTTTGGCAAGGTCAAAGGGGCCACTTCGTGTCAGCAAATCAATCAGGCATGAAGGTGAGGTGACATGAGTCCCCATTATTGTTGTTGCCGCCAGTAGAGGCACGTGTACCCTGATTGCACCACTGCAATACATCAAAGAGGCTGAGGCGTTTTTTACTCCTTCATTCATGCGACATCTGCTAAAATGTGTGTGTGTGTGTGTGTGGATGCAGCTTTGTGCTCAAAGCTCCACTTTCCTACCATCCTATTTAACCACACAAATTTGTGTAGTTAAGCTCCCCACAATCCTAAAAGTGGAACTCACCAATTGTTAACCTGGAGAATAGTTAACCCTGTTTCCGAAGAAAGTTGTTTTTTCTGCTCTTCAGATGGGTAGGGGTGCTAAAGGACAGAAGAGGAATGTAGTGATTATTAAGACTACAGCCAATTGTGATTCGGAAACATCCTGAAATGGGTCCCAGAAGTGGCGCTATTATAACCAAGTCCTTGATGTCTTACCACCGAAGTCTAACAAACATTTATGTACTTCTAGTCAGGTAAAGAGAAATGCTGCATTTATTCTATTGCTTTAACTCCAATCTATCTGCTTTTGAAGCGATTTAGGTGCAACAAGTTAAAATAAACTTTAAATGACACGCGTCACACATACGTGACACCGGTTGCGAATGTTACAGAATTCGCGGTATCTTTGAACTCACGGATAGATGCTGAAATAGCCACGCTCTCATAGTGTTGGTTGCAGCTTTGGGGAAGATGCCACGTTTTTTCTGCCTTTTTGTGGATTTGTCATCATCAAAGTCGTCGAGATTCTCCCCTGACTCCACGGACTTGGCGATTCCATCGCCTAGCAGACGGAAACCAAACTACCGTATTATTTTTATATTCACAACATAGACATAACAACATAGACATAGCTTCGAGCCCTTTGCCATAGAAATGCAAATACACCCGGGATAACTGTATTGCCACCCCAATCACACCACTTTCTACGTTACAGACTTAAAGCCGCTCAAGGGCAAAATAGTGACACTCGATGCTGACAGACATGCCAAAGTTAAAGAGAATGCTCCCAATCTCGGCGATTTTTAATTTGTCATCAGTCGCTGACGTTAGATAGGCCCCTAGTGCCACAGAGAAAAAGGTGCGCTTACTGATCCAGCAATCAACCGACCGTCAATCTTTCTGCCTGCTAACAATTCGGAGGAAAAAAAATATATCCACAAACAAAGCAGCAGACATGTGATCTCCTGCACCGCGCCTAAAGCGCACAGGTGCTGCATGGAAAAGAATTACCACCTTAGGGCTTTGAAAAAGCTCCACTTGCGAAATACATAGCGATCATGCCTACTTTGCGTTTGAAGGTAAGAATCCTTAAGCCCCAAAGTAGGTAGAGCCTAATCCTTGCGATGACAGCAGAGATTGCCATAATGTAATATGGATTTAAATGATGGCTAGACGGTGCAATAAAAGGGCGGTAGACTAAAGAGGAATCGTGTGAGAGGTAGGTGTGTCGCTCCTTCTAATATAAGGAAAAAAACACCATTCCCTTCCCCGTTTTAATCTTTGTACATGCACAGACGCAAGCTTGCCCTCAGCACGCCTGTCAGAGAGGCGTCATCAATTACTCTCCCCTTGGGACGTGCATGCCCACATGCATACACACACAAACATATGAGGCTGCACAATTTCTGCTTCTTGTTTCTATGCTCCTTCCATCCTATGTCTATGCTGGTGCTGTACACACATCCATTCGCTCGTTTGTTGGCTCATTTGCCTGTTCGCCCTCTCTCTCTCGCGCTCCCTCTCGCAATTAATCATGAATCGGGTGCACATTCCACCAAAATGCGCGCACACGGACACACTGGCAGTAGCAGCGGCAGTAATGTTACACACAAGAAATTTCACCGACGCTCCTGCCCATTTACCCTTCCCCACCACCATCACCATAGCAGCAGTGGCAGCAGCAGAAGCACTAGAAGAGCATCAGTGGTAGTGTTGGTGGCAGAGGCTGTGCTGCTACTTAGTGCTTTTATCCTTGCAATTGTCAACTGCCTTCATGGATCGAGGACTTGATCTTCTATTTGCAATCATGGAAACCACCTTCCTGAGAGTAACTAAATACAGCATAAGATCGTTCAATTGCTGTGTTTGAACCAAAACATTTACTCGTGTCGGCAACCGTGCCAGCCTAAAAGAGAAGTCATTTATACTAAAAGTCATTCCTAATAATATTCAGCATGACTGGTCAACAAAACCAGATGAACTTTTTTAAAATCCACATGCACCTCTTAAGCTACTGTTGGATTGAAGAATTGTTAGCAAGGCGAGAAAGTGAAACTCGGTCCCTCTTTTTGAAATAGTAGCCGATTGACCAGAGGGTGAAACACCTCAAAACCCATTAGAGTGAAACGTGCACATGCATTTTTCAAATGGAGTGGAAGTTTCTGACTGCAAACCTTGTCAAGAGAAGTGTGTGTGCGTGGAAAGGGAGGGCGCGGAGGGCGGGAAAAGTGAACATTGCGTGGGCACGTAGCGAGCATTTATTGATTGGCGGACACACAAAGCACAAAAGGAGAGAAATGAAGGTACTGAGGGGAGAATTCACTCGCCCACGGAATGAATTTCCTCTGGTCTGCGTGTACGTTTGTGTGCACCCCTTGGTGAAACCGATCCGACGGTTGCCGCCGCCGCCGCCGACGTGGTAGCACTAGCAGTCGAATTGCTAATTAAACACGGAAATAGCGTAACTAAGACAGCATGTACACACATGCACATCCACATGCCCGAACGTGACAACTGCTGCTGCATCCTCTCTACTTTGTCAGGGCTCCGCTTAGGGGTTATTCTTAGCCGCGTCGGTGCAGCAATCACAGCTGAAAACTTAGTTACTAATCCGTTTTCTAACCGGTGTTTTGCACATTTAACCACCCAGAGACGAATGAAGATGCGAAGGTTTTTTTGAGGGAGGCAAGGACCCCAAGGAACGAAGTGATGCGGCATGAAAAGTGGATACCACTAACCAAACACCGCCAGCACCCGAAGCAAACAAAGGAAAGACGGGGGTTAAAATGGAGGAAAAGGGAAAGAAGCAAAAAGCGGAAAGTGACCACTCACCAGTCTCACTGCCAACGTCGTGAGGCCCGATGGAAGAGTGGTAGCGTGAGATTGAATTAGACGTACCGCCACCGCCACCATTGAGATGCATGGAGGCGGCCATGAGTCCACTGTCAGAACGGGAGCGCACGCTAATCCCGCCCTGACTGCCACTCTTCGATCCGTCCAGGTTCGAGGGACTGCAGTGGGTAGTGTCCTCAGTGTCCGAAGATTTCCGACTGCTACCGCTGCCCGGCAGGGCTGGTGAGTGCTGTGTGCGATAAAGAATGAAAGCGTTTGCTAAGCCAGTGGTTCCCAACCATTTAAGGTGTTAGCATTTGTTTTTTTTTTTTCAGGACTGAAGGGTTAGCAGCATCATGGCACGCGCAGAATGACATTACTCTATTGCCACAGACTGGGCGCTTTCCGACTTACGTACCGTTCGCTGCACTGTCGAACCCCTAGGTGCGCTCCCGCTCTCCCCTCTACTCTACGCAATCCTGCCCTCCTAGCCCATCCAGAAAGGTTCCCGGGACCTAGGTTGGGAACCACTGCTCTAACGACCCAAACCCACAGATTATAAGCGCACACACACAAGCAGAGACAGGAAGCAAAACGGAAATGGAGCGTCCCATTGACCCCACCCAACCCATCACCTCCAATACCACGACCCGGAGATCTTGGTCTCAACTAGTAACGTATTCTGTGAAAGGAGAGAGATAGAGAGAAGAGTGAGCCAAACGCATTCAGTGCTACAGAACGAAAAGCACAGTGAAGGTGTATGTGGACGCGGAAAGCGGAGCATATGCAACCAATAAAAGCTGGGCTTGCAAGCATTTATGTACACACTTACACACACATACAAAGATGTCACGATGTGTGCTGTGCCTTCACGTTGCAGACGGACAGTCGGTCTGGCGGTCAGGAGACGGGTATCCATGGTCATTCTCTCCCCTCCTCGCCTCTCTCCATCGCTCACTCACACCCGCTTGTGCGATAGTTCGAGCGGCTACTAATAGCATTTTAGTGGGACTGGTGATGCATCGGCGAGAGGTAATAATTCACAAAAAAATCACCCCTGGTTCGCTCTCTCTCTCTCTTGCTCCCTCATCCACGCACACACACAAATGCGCGCCCATGCATGTGTATACACGGTCCGCACATCTGCGTGCAGGGGAACAGACACCCATTAACACACACACACACACACACAAATGCGCAAACGCGTCCGCATACTTCTCATCTGCACTTCTTTTGGTCGGTAGAACACATTGCAGTTGTTCTTGTCAGTGGTGGTGATGGCGTCTGTAACCGATATATCCGTGCATATATAAATACACATTGTCAGGCGGTGCCTCGTTTCATTCGTCCACGACAGGCCCGTTTGAACACGCTTCATACGCATCCGATGGAAGATTTTATCGCCTTCATCTTCCGCATATGCATGAATGAGCCTTATAACTACCCCGTTTGCCTCCGTCCCACGCGATCTCGCCTTCCCCCGCTCCTCAAAAGTGTAAATTAAGGGTTCAGAAAATGTCAATTCCTTTCACTTCGACAATACGCCACATTTGTTTGTCTACGGCAACTAAGCAAAACGACATTCTGTTTGATTACTCATGCGCGTGTGCAAAATACGAGAGCAATGGGGAAAGGGGCAGCGGCGGGCGGTGTGTCGTAAAAAAACGGGCATACTATTACGCAGGTTGATTAAAGCGGAATTTGTGTATGTGTGTGTGTTGTGCGGACGTGTGCGCGCACTTAAGCCAGCTTTGCTCTTGTAACATCACCCTAAGCCCGAGGATGAAAATAATGGGTTATTAGCGCAGTCAAGCTGACTTGCTGCCATTAATCCTTTCAATTCAACTTTGCCTCCGCCCACAATTTACCCCCATTCCTCCCCTCCTCTCCCCTAATTTGCCTTCTACCCTAGAGGCAGGATTATCGCACTGAAGTTCCCATTCCCTTCTACCAGCAAAGTCGGCTCGACATCCTTCCCACCCACTCACCCACCCCCTAAGCCTCTAAACCAGCAACGACTCAGATCTATAGTGCCCAAAGAGCAGGAGGACCTAAGTGGATGGTGATTTTAGGTTTGGTTTTAAAAAGTGCAGCCTGTAAGCAGGACACCGAAAAAAGGAAACATGCACTTAGGTAAAGGCAAGCGCAAAAAAGTAGCAATACATAAGAAGCGGGGAAAATTGGGAGGCATGCCAGTGGATTAAAATTTAGCCCTTCTGAGCGGATCTCGAATGAGGAACTGTTGCCGTCACCGCCAATGAGAAAAAGAGCAAAAGACACGACATGCCGTCTATGATGAGATAGCTCTATATTGTATTATAATTTCTTTTTCCGCTTGTATATATATATATGCATATATGTATAGAGTGACGCGCGCACATGGACACCTCTCTCTCACTCTCAGTTGCACGGATTTACCTTCAAGCCGAATTGCGTCGCTGCCGCTGCCGCTGCTGCTGCCGCCGCTGCCGTAGCTGTTGAGACAGGATCGTTGACCCCTGCGGACGTGCTGATCGACAGGGTATCCCCCAAGTGATGCTGCTGCTGATGGTGGGAGTGGGAATGCGAGTGGTGGTGCGGATAGCCCCCCGCACTCATTGGAATGTTTCCACCCCCGTTAGTACTTTTCCCACTCGCAGTATTGTACGCTGCTGCGTCGCGGTCACCACCAAAACCACCCGCTATTTGCTGTTGCTGCAGCTGCTGCTCAGCTATGATTGACGTGGCGACATAGGCGGGGTTAGGCGGAGAGAGGACATCGGTGGTGGTGGGGAGAGACTGAAAGGGAGGCCGTAGCTGGCCCATCATGGAGGCCTGATAGGCCACAGCAGCAGCTGCTGCGGCGGGACTCTCGAAAAAGGGATGACCAGGCTGGTCGGCGTAGCCAGGAGGGTACCGCCTTTGCGGGTCCTCCGAGTACATGGCAGCATAAGGGGAGGAGAAAGCGTCACTCGGTGGTGGATGGGACTCCATCCCCGGGGGCAGGTAGGGAGGACGCATCTGACCATGAGATGCGGGAGGGGGAGCTTGCGGACTGTTCGCTGACCCTGTTGAACCTGCAGACTCTCGATCTTCCACCATCAGGTCTGTCGGCATCCGGTTACGCAAAAATGCGATATACCGCTCGCAGAAGTTGTCACACAGCTCATGTACCTACAATCATTTAAGCGGATGTGTTTGCCTCGGCTGATTCCACAATGGTAAAGACTTAGGCCTTACTATCCAACTTCTCTTAGATAGAGTATAGCCTAAATTAGACGCAGAATCACGATCAAGGAACAAACCGCTCAATGGATGCAGATTTTTCTTTCCAGTACGGGTAGGAACGGAGGACTGCTACCAGTGAAAAATTTCCACCTGCAGGTTTATGGACAAGGACGTGTTAATTTCCGGAGTTAGAAAAGGGGAGGCAGCAGTAGTAGTAGCAGCCTCTCGCTGCAACTTTGTGATGTTTGGCCAGTTCCGGAATCGGCTTCCGTGACTACTGCTTCCGGTAGGAGCAGTCATAAAAGAACTCAAGCATGTCACCTTGTGGCAGTTCTAGCACCACCCTTCCTCTCCCTCTCTCTCTCTCACATACACACACACACACACACCAATCCTTCTCCACTCTCTCCGCGCATGCAACTGTGTTTGTGTGTAGAGAAATTGACGGACCTTACTTTAAGAGAAATTTCCCATTGCGATTTAATATTGAGGCACAAATGTGTCATAAAAAATCATACACTGAACCCACATGAAGCTAGATCCCTCAATCTTTCCATCTATGTACACTTCTAGGCTCTGATTAGATAACAAAGACTAAATCTTCCAGCTCAATCATAACACAAACCTTTTCAATTTCGATGAGGTGAACCCGGAGCACACGAATAGCTTGGATTATCTGCAAACCAAAGTAGAACGTTTGTATACATGGGTAAAAAAATCCTTAGCAAGGTTGAGGGCCGATAACTTACCAAAGAATCGATCTCGCTGTCTGCAGTTCGTGTTGATTTGTGGTTTCGAGCAAACTAGAAAAGACCAAGGAAAGCACTGCATTGAGGATACGTAATTGACTGAGAATTGCAAATTGCAAGAACTGAAGGAATTCACGTTAGGAGGCAGGTAAGTAGGTGGGCGGATAGGCAGGTAGTTAAAAATAGCGGTGACTCGTCAAACGAAGGAAGTAGGAGGACGAGGGCGAGGACTGATGAATGCCAAGCGAGTGGCACAATAGCCTATGTCTAAGCGTAAACACGACATCCTGGCATTTAGTCATGGTTGAGAGGCAGTGGCAAGGGCGGGGGGAGGGCAAGGGGTGCAGGATAGGGGTAGGAGTGGACCGCGTCAGTAGCCTCCTCCTAGCCCTGTTTTTCCTTCCCAACATTAGTCACTACTGCTACCACATTGCACACGCACGAATCCAAGCACACGTGCATTTCCATCAATGGGCAAATTAGGGACCAGGGAGGGATGGAGAGGATGGGGGATATGTCTCGGTGTGTTTGGCTGTAGAAGTGATTGACAGGGCACCTTGTCAAAGGAACCTTTAAACAGGCACACGCACACACAATGCGTAACACGTGAACGACGCGTACATTCGGCAAGGCCCACCTTGAGGCTGTCCCATCGGCAGGATTGAACAGTGGGCACTTCACGTGGCACTATTGATTTGATGTCACAGATCACCTGACTTGATTGAAAGGTGTTAGCATGCACGGTGGCATAGGTGACAGGCGCACAGACACTCGTACACGGACGTTGCCATCAAGATCTAGTGCATAAATAGAGTGGAAATTTCCTCATTCTTTAAGTGTCCATCAGCACTGAGTTCGGTAAAGGGGAGACGAAATGCCATGATAGTTGCAAATTGTCTTTCCCCTTTCGTTCACTCATAAGCCCACCCACCCCTACACGTTTTCGCGACATTGTAATTATATTTGCTTCAACCCAACCAAAATAGCTTCCGGTTCGTCGTCGTGCTGTCTGGGTCCTAGGGAAACAATTTTACAGCGGAAGTGTTTAGCATGAAGTCCTACAACCTTTCCACTTACGTAATTTGAATCTTGAGTTTTTTCCTCCTCTATTGGCTAACGTCGCAACACTACGTGACGGTGACAACTATAGACTAGCCCATATTATAGCCTGAGAGGGAGAGTCGACTAACCACAAAATTTACATATCGAAAAGGGGACCTGAAGCACCCTGAGGGAGACGTGACCTCGCACACGCCTCGCCCTTTTGCCCATCGAGTCACTTCTTCGAGAGAGAGAACTCGACTCATATATCATCGGCGACAGGCGACGGCAATAAATTTCCCTTCGAATGGCGTGAGTTCGGCAAGTAGTGCGGGTTGCTTGCGTGCGCGTCTACATGCGTGTGAGCGAACGACCGAACGAGGGAGTGCAAAGGAAAATGGGGCTCGTATTTTATGAAAATTAAAAGAATGGACAGAGCCATCCATAAAACCAAACGTAAATAAAACCTCAGACAGTTAGAGTTGTCTTTCATTTTCCGTTCTTTATGCGGTTAGTTGCCTTCCTCCAGGCACCAGGAGACTCATCAGCACGACTGAGGTGGTCACATGTTTCTGGGTGATTCCACAAAATAAATTGGATCTCAAAATAATCAAAGTCCACGTAATTGTGAGACAATTAACAACTGTTAGGTGAGTGATAACTTGCTCTTACAAACGCAGTACTAGTCGAGAGGATTGACATCACACTCACCTGACCTAGACGCAAGATTTGCCAAACTGTCGTTTTGACGCCATTAAAACGAATGATCAAATAGTGAAGCCATATTCTTTACGATGCAAAAGTATCGTGCTTCCGTCCATTTGACTGAGGATGTCATACAAAATTTATCACCTGCTCAAAGAGTGGCAGCTTGTGACACGCCCAACTGAGGAGTGAGACGAATACCATCGACTAACTGCTTGCGTGGTGTAATATATAACCCTTTGGCCTACGGCTCCTCCATATCGTTACGTTCTGGTTGGCTTGGGGGTATATTCCTACATCCCCGCGTACATGCACACGAGAGCGGGTTCGTGTGATGGTCACCGTTCCTGAAATTGGAATCGTCCCCATTCTCGGATCACACTGGGAGCGGTGATGGCTGTGGTGTTGGTGGCGGTTATAGGAAGTCAGTGTTACCAGCGTCCAGTCGTGGTGTGATCACTTAACCCAGCCGAGCACACACACATGAGCGATTGGGACAAAATAAGTGACCTATTATAAACTTTCTTCCAGGGAACCTCCGGGTGGGATGACAAATAAGACCGCAACCATTGAATGATAGTCAACAAAGCATGGCTTACGTTCTCTGCGAAGGCGAGGATATCGTTGTCGAAGGAGACAGAGGACCAAACAGTCGGCTCCCCAGCGGACATCGGGTTCTGCTGGAGACTGTCAGCCGACGTCCTCGAGTTATTCCTATCACGCGGTGTACATGTGGCCAGCTCGCATTTCTCGAAAATTAGCACCAGTAGGGGATATAGTGGGTGGCTGCGGGAAAACGGTAGAGACGTATTTAGTCACAATTGGACCGACATAGAGCGAGACTAGTTTCAATGATGTGGTTTGTGGGGAGTGGAGAGAGGTACAAAATCAGTGGTTGCGTGTTACGAGGAGCATGACAGATGCTCCCTTACCCCAAAGACGAACCAATTTTGGTCCAGCTGGCGAGAAAGTGGGACAATAGCCGGCCTCTGGCCGCTGGCCGCCTGCCTGCCTGCCTGCCTCTATGATGGGTCTAGCTATAGCGGAGGCCCCAGCATCCAGCTCCCGTGTTGTGGTGACCATGTACTAACGCATGCAGGCACGCACCCACGCACACGCAAGCGCATTAGTTCTTTATTCGGCGGGATGAGTCACTGAGATAAGGCGACCATGACGGTGGTAGCCGTCTCCGCCTTCATCTCCTCTGCCCCCTCCTTCATGTTTCCGTGCGTGCGTGCGTGCATGCATGTATGAGATGCATTTGAACCGGGATCGTGCCGAATCTAGGTTCCGGAATTATCGAGTCCACTATGGGTGGGGGCTACTAATCTAATCACCTATGGCAATCGATACAAAGATGAGGCAAGGTGATAGGTGATGGGTACTTGTTGTCAGCACATCGTCCTTATCTCGGCACCGCTATCCCGCAGAGGTAGGGAGAGCTGGAGAACTTCGCATTTTGGCATGATGAGTCAGGTCTGGGCTCTGATAAAATCAACTACCCATCACGATAGGCAGGTAGCAAGCAGGCAGGCAGGCAGGCAGGCAGCCCTAACCGCAAACACCAGCCTTGTGGAGGGCTGGGACAACAGAGCTTTCCTCGCCTTCCTTACGCGAATTTCCCACTTTATTTCAGATCCAAAAGTATCAGCCTAGCAGAATGAGCAGGAAGCACTTACTCATATATGGCCTGCTGAGATGCAGCCAGAGGCGGTGGGGCGTAGGACTGGTCAGCGAATTGTTGACCTCGGGGGGGTTGCTGCATAGAATGGGGCATCCTGGGGTCCACCATCCGACCTTGGCCACTGGGAGAGGGAGGCCGGTTGCCCGTGAGGGAATAAGAGGTGGGTCTTGGGGAGTACAAAGGAGTGGGTTGGGAGTGAGGGGTAGAGGGGGTAGTGGAAGCGTCAGCGGGAAAAGGGGCAGGTGGGGGTTGGAGAGGGGGATCCGTCGACCTTGAGGTGGGATAGCTACCGCTGCCATGGTGACGCGTAGATGTGGAGACATCATTTGCAGAGTTACTTGGTGGAGTTGAGGTGGAACTCTCACTGGCACTGTTGAAGTGTTGTTGCGACTGTTGTTGCTGCTGCGACTCATCGGGTGGAATCAGGTGAGCGGTGTCGGCGGGTGGAGTGTTCTGAGGAAGTAAGAATCAATCGAACGCCAGTAGAGGCAGTAGGATGCACATACACGGGTACACTTCAAACAAAAGGGTAAAAAATGCGCCCAGTTTGGAGGATAGAGTCGGTGCCAATGGAACCTTGCAAAAAGGGCCTACGCCACAAAATGCACGCATGCACACGTGGATGGAATGTTGTTACAAGGGGCGCTTCTGTGCGTGCGCATACAAGCACGCATTAGTGTTTGATCTGACCTTTTCCTGCTGTACATTAGAGAGACTGCCGGATGAAAGCTGGTGCCAGAGATTTTTCACCCTCTGCGCCCAGAGTTTACACTCCAAACTTACCTTGCAGGTCAGCATGATCAAATCCTCGCGCACTCTCATGTCCCTAAGGCTTGGATAAGTATCGCCTATCCTCCACGATAAACTACGGAAATTAGAAAGCTGACCAATGCCTTAAGACCAGGTTTTGGGAGCTAGCGAATGTACACTACGAACTAGTAACACTTTCGTGTTAACCGGCTACCGAGCGTATGGAGGACTAAATGGAAAGAGGAAAAGGGATTTGAAACCATAGGAGGGTAAGTTGGTAACCTCTATTTACAACCCCGGAAGCGGGACAGGAGAAGGAGGATGACGTTTGCTCGCAGAGTGCGCGTCGGCCCTGATTGGTGTATCATGCAGCACGCACTCACCTCCGCACGTGACCGGCACGTGAGCGCTTTTTTCTAACAGTTCTCACAACACTGTCATGATTTGATGGAGGGGCCGAAGTCCAAGAGGTGCAGAATTATAACTTTCACAGGTGACAGGACCGGTATTATTGCTACCGAAAAAAATCTGATGATCTACCCCAGCCTACGAGATCCACATTCCTCGAGTATTCGATAATAACTGTCATCCCCATTTACGTTCCCCTGGGTCCATAAGTAGTTGCAGTATCTACTGCCACCATGCTCTACTTGAGTGATTTAAACGAAAGTAAGTAATTAACTTTTGCACTCAACAGAGATAAGAAGAGTTGGAAATAGAAAACCAGCTGCATCAAGCTCAATCAATCAAACGAAGGGCTGACGCGTAGGCTCACAACAATTCGCACATCGAAGCACAAGAGAGATGCGACTGAGTGAACCTAATGGTTAAAATCCCATTTCTAAGATCCAAAAATTCGCCAGGGAGGGAGCAAGTAATTTTATAGCATGTCCGGTTTCGCGATCGCTTCATCCGCCTAGTAGTTCAAACAGGCCTTATTCTAAAGGCGACCAGGAGGAGTCGGGGCACATAGCCAGCAGAGCGATAACAGAGGGCCCTACAGAGTAAAGGCACTCTTGTCAGAGAAGAGAGTCAACTACATACATGTGCATGGACCCGAATCTAGGGCTGGTGGAGGTACGTTCTAAGGTGGGAAGCTCAAACAAAGGATCAATTGCTCTCACTTCAAAGTAGCATTCTCAGGCCATGTTAAACATTCACTGAGTTCTGTGCCATGGCGACCTGATGCTAATCAAGGGCTTGTAGATGTAAGTGGACCTGTACCCCGTTGCTGCCCCGTGAATTCTGTTTGGATGCAAGGCGCCCTAAGGACTGTTGTCTCCTCCTAGAGCTCCTCAAATCTGATTTACGGAGTCGAAACAACCGCCAGATCCACTACTTATCCATGGGCTGTTTATTCCTAATCCATCAAGCACGCTCATGTTTGAGTATTTGGTATTTTCGCAATACCAGGCGATCCACCCTCCAACATAAGGTCAAATAGAACCATAGGACATCGTCCACATTGTAAAATCGATGGAGACTAACCTTTTTTCTTCCCCATCTCCTGATTTAAGTTACTTTTAGTGTTTTTACATCGCACCTAGGAAAAGAGTCACGTAGAGGCTTCTTTTAGACTAACTCCGTTGGGAAATGATTTAAACAAAATGGGATTAATTAGCCGGGCGGGAGAGGGAGGATTTGTAAACACCTCCGGTGGCATTTCACTCGCGTTCTGAAAGTTTGCCCTGCCCCACTCCCGTCCCCCACCAATGTGCCCCGGTAGTGGCAGGGCTTGTGAGACAGTGTGCGCGTGTGTGTGTGACTAATCTTTTGAAACGAATAGGTCAAGTGTGTGTGTGTGCTGACTAAAAACGCACCACCTTCCGAGGACTTTAATGCAACTCTGATAACGCACAACGTGGCGTTTTTTCCTCCCCCATACTCTCGCGTTTCTCGGCGGCAGAGGTCTGAGACAGCGGAAGACAGTGCATTTCATAGGGACCAGGTAATGACCAAGTCGGTTAAAAGTATCGACCTTTTCATCTCTATGGTCTGAAAATGACTACCATGGCTCTAAATGGCTAAAAGCCAGATTTCCTTCCGATTGAATGTGCCAAGCGTCGGTGCTTTGAGTGAGTACAAGTGCCATAGTTGCAGAAAGAAGGCAAATAAATCCGTAGACGCAAGCCAAGTCAGAGAAAATTGAAACTCAAAAGACTTTCTCAGAATGCTTGTTTCTTCGAAGAGGAACATAAATGAACAGAGGGTGCAGAGAGTGGACTATGAAGATTCTATCAAGAGCCAGAGGAGTAGCCTCCAACGGAAGCACAATCCGGACAAATCGTGGTGTATGTTCCCAAACTGACTGAAATTGCTTGCTCTTAATGTGCCGATAAGTGGTAGCATTTTAGCACTCACTATTCTGTCATGAAACCGAAAAAAGTGCCCTCACAATTTGATAGCTCATGTACGAAGTGGTCAACACAGCCCCTGAAGGAGTACAAGATGATTAATGCCTATAAATTTGTCGATTTGCTTAATTCAAGGAATTCACGGTGTCATGTTGAACCTGACCGCGGTAGAGCTCCATGGTCAAGGACTAGAAGTCAAGAAGTCAATACGAAGCTCTAGTATATCAAAAAATTATCGTTGTCCTGTCACTTGTTGCTTGTATGAACGATAGAAATGTCACCGACCTTTGAGATCTTCTGGGTGTGAACCATGCAGACACATTACAAAGGGAGGTAGGACATCCATGTAATTCAACAATCTACTGATTGTTTTGTTCATGACGTTACAGACATGTGACTAGTGCTCTTTGTCAGCCTACAATTCACTGATTGCATCTGGCCACGTGCCGCAAAGAGCTCACAGCTACCACTCAGGTGAAGAGATCCTTCGGTCACATTGGTACCATGGCGAATCTAAGCTGCAGGGGGTTGATTGTCTCGCAGATCCCATTGGTTGTGTATTCATTAATGATGGTGTCACACTATGCTTTTTCCTGGTTTGACGACAATTCTTCAGCTTGTGAACCTAATAAGTTTGCTAAAACGCAAATCCCGGAAGAATTCTGAGCCTCGTACCCTCAATGCACATAGATTGATCGGAAGACAGACTACTAGACTAGACACAATGGATCTTCCCTGGCGATGTGAACGAGCTTCCTTTTGTGTGCATGCATACAGACACATACATAGGCGGAGACGCAACCTACATATGACGGATTAATTATTGATCAAAAAAGAGCAGGAGAAACAGAGAGAACAGGAAGGGTAGGTAGTAGCCAAGGAATAGGCATGTTGGTTAAGTGGTGTGTAACATTAAAAGGTGTCCTTAACACGCGAACTTACTCGGTCGGCCAGTCGGTCAGTGATATAACCATGCAGAACAGATATATAGGCGGTTCTTCGAGAGCACGGTGACCACACACACACACGCAGGCGTTCACACGGGAAGATGAAATACGAACTCCAATCACAGCCGCACACACACGAGGACGGACCAAAGAAGTCACTAGGATGTAGTAGACTCACTGGGGTCTGTGCAACTTGATGATTGCGAACAAATTTCTCGTGGAGTTGAGCCTCACTACTGGACACAAGCACATACGAAAATGAGTGCTCGACTCTATGTGCACCTAACGACGCACACTTGGGGCTGGTGATTTATGCCCGTGTTTGTTTTAAAACAAAAAAACCTCGTAAATTGCCTCATAGGTAGGCGAAGGTGGAGCCTCAAAGTCAGGCGTACGCGCACACATTTTGTGTCTAGATTCATTTTGGCCAAGATTAAGATGGAGGACGTGGTTGTGTTTACTCATTGTCTAGACGCGTTAGCTTATCAGTGAGGGTGGGACAGAGGATGGGATAAGAATGGCCGAGGGCCTCAGCCTAAAGTACTGAATCACTGCCACCGCGATGGCCGGCCCTACTGACAAACTCAGATACGTATGCCTCACAAACTGTTAGCCTTCAATCAGAGTGCCTTCGAAGCACAAATCTGTCAATAGAGGGTTATAAACAGTTTAATTGTGAATAAAAAAAGCCACCCATTGACTATGCCGACAAGGTCGAAAATTGGCGTGTTTAGTGTACACAGGAAGGATAGGTTGATTACTATGACGAGGGCATTTTCGTGTTGAAAAAAAATCAAGGCAAGCACCTGAGCGGGCAAAACGTCTGAAAAATGAACACTTGGGGGTAAGTCTGATAATGGTCTGATGTGGAAAACATCCAGTTAAGACCCCAAGTTAAAATCGCTAACATTTTGGGGACTGAGACAGGTGATCACTTTTTTCGATTGGGAGACCACTTTGGGACTGGTGGAGGCAAGTACTACACTTGACGTGGTCGCGGCTCTTTTAATAGAAATTAACAACATTAACACAACGGTCTGAAACGCATACTTAAAAATGTATTCTTGCTAACCTGAAGGAAGCGAGGAAGGCAATTGACCTCAAAGAGTTCTCAAAAAAACAGAATTCGTAAACAGAGGAGCCGAACATTTTAGCCACGATGGCACGTGAGGTCTGACTGCTTAATCGGTAAGGCAAAGCTCCTGAGCCTCACATCAGGACAATGGACCAAAAGTTAGGTGTATGAAGGAAATGGACTTCCTGGGTAAGGAAGACTTCAAGTTAGGAACTTAGAGTGATGTGCCCACCAAGTTACATGCATGACCATGATCTCCCTACTGAGTCGTCACTTTATACTGCAAGGATGTGAGACAATCCAACCCATCAGTTTTAGCCATTTCTGTCAAAAAAACGATTCTTTTGTTTCAACATTTTACAAAACCATTGATGTAGAAATGCATGTCGTCAAAATGATTGAGTAAACAGGTATCTACTGGGAAGACATATGACAAGCGTTTGAGAGGCGAGGTTAAACAATCTCCCTAGTCTCCAACAAATTTGGAGAGATCAGTCAGCGTGGGTACGGTGAAGGGACAAAAAGCCAGACACGCGATGGGAGGGCAAAAAGCCTCTTGCGGTAGTAGCAGTAGCAGTAATAAATTCATGTGGACGAGAGAATGTGTACATATGCGTGACAGGAGGACTAGCTGGAAACGAACGACAAAACATCAGTCCCTCCTCAAATCGGCCAACTGCGCAGCAACAGTGGCAGCAGCAAGCTGGTAAATGCAATAAACTAAACAAGTCATCAACTTGTACTAGTGACAGAAGAGAGTCATAGTAATCTCCTCTCTCTTTCCGACTGGTACTCTAAAGTATCGGTCCACTAGCCTAGTGGTGAATGTGTTCCGCTTCTTCCGGATGAGTTTGACGTGTGATGAGTCTAGTGCACCAATGAGGTCTTTGGAAAGCTCAGCACCTTCGTCTCTCTATCTCTCTCCCTTTCTTAGCAGCCGACCGGTAGAACAAAGGCCCATAAATTTCCCCCATAGAATCGCACGGCCATCCACCAGCTAGGCCCTTCCCCAAACTGGAAACGTGCCCGTACTATGCAGAGGACTCAAGAGTCCCTGCACATCGTGTTCACAGAAAACTTAGGGCGGAACAGTAAGTAATGTCGCTGTGCTAGATGGAAGTAATCCCAACGCAAGTGGAATGTAGCTCAATGCTATGGGGTGAGGGGATCAGCACAAGGAAACACCACTGACACAAACGTGTGACTACATGAACTATGGTGGGATGATTGACATCACCGAAAATATGCGACCTCAAAAGGCGAGAAGGGGTAATCGCCGACCCGATAGGGGGAAGGGATGAAAGCAGCGACTGTTCCTCATCACTCAGTAATGATTGGGGGTCCAGACGGTTCGATATTCACCCCTCATCACCTACGCGGGCTAAAAACCTCCGCAAGAATGAAGTTTGCTATCGTGTCTGCAGACGGCGTGAGCAAGCATTCAGGAATCGTTTTTTCTTCATTAAAACCCTACTTTTTCTCTCCCCCCCTAATGGCACAACCCCACCGTTCCGGGCAATTGATTTGGTGCAAAATTAAACCAAGTAGACAAAAAAACAATGTTGCAGCTGTAGAAGACTGGTAGCTTAATCAAAATACTTAGTGATAAAGTTAAAAAGGAAAATGAGGCACGAACCTCAAGGCTTTGGGAATTGTCCATGTTCCCATTGCTACTAGCACCTCCCGTACCTCCACCTGCGCTCCCAATGGATTCCGGCATGTTAGAGCAGTAGCCGTTTTCGTAGCTGTTGCAGTCGAATAGGTAGTCGAGGAAACTGGAAGAAGGAAGGGAGGGAGCGGTCCTGTAGGTTGATTGATGACTGTGACAGCGGAGTCGACTACTAGGAATCTGTAAACATGTAAATCAATCACGCGACAATTGTCTCCGCTCGCTGGCTCGCTCTCTGCCTGACTAGGATATCCACAGTACGATCTCGCTTCGACCTGTCACACAGACGCGCGTGTATACAGACACATGCACACATACACACGAAGAGAGGTTGACGACGAGGACCAAGACAACGACGTCGGCTAGCTGTCAAAAGCGCAAACTATCACACACACACACACCCGCGTTGATAGATGACTTGCGCTGAAGTGATGCGCCTGCGTATGCGTGTGTGTGTGTCTACTTCTGGTTAAGCAGCATTTGTCAAAACCTCGCGTGCGTACGCGTACGTGCGTGTGTGCGTGCAACCGAGAAGGAAAGTCGCGCGCACACACACAGCCGGGGTGTAGACAGGGCCGTCTGATACGCACACACACTGACGCACATCCATCACGCGTGTGCTTGCAGACCTCGCAGCCGTGCTGCGGCCGATCCACCAATAGTGGACCGACAGACTACTAATCCCGCGCCATAATTGGCTCGCGCCGTCTACGCCAATAAGGAGGCGCCTACACGCGGTTGAGGCGTAACGTTCATATGCACACATCCGCACGCACAGACGCACGCTTTTCTTTCTCACTCCGGCGCTTTTTACCCTCTTCTGCTGTCTTAGTTCTCCTTCCGCGCACATACACACACACACACGCACACCCACGGTCATACACACACCTCACACGTCTTTTCCTGTCTCGCCCTCTTTTTTGCGAGTAGCTGCGTGTGCGTGTGGACGTGCTGCCACCCGTATGCCGCGTGCTTGCACGGCGTTGAAGTCCGCGGACAAATTTGTCTGAGCATGTGCGCGCCGGCGAGCTTGACGTGTGAGGAGGAGAATGTCGCCGAGTCAACAATCTTGGTGGCAGCCCCATTTTCTGCGACGATTTAAAATACATTGGCATTACCTGTTTTTCTAATTCATTGTATCATGCCACGAATTTGTTTTAATTTCTACATAAGTCTGAAAATGCAGAGCTGTGTAAACTTCAAGGCAAAACTGGGTAAATAAAGCTGGGGATAAACAGAAGTACCTTTAGGTTATCGGAAATGAGTTAATTTTGCCACTTGGAGAGGGAAACACTCTTAAAAATTGATGAAAGCAGAGTGGTTAAAATAAAAATCGATCAGACTGTTAAACCAAATATCGTGATTATTCGCAGGACTGGAGTAGAGGTACTTTTATCTTGGTTCGAGGGCAAATTTTTAAAATTGTTAGCTAAAATTAGCCAGATTTCGTCGAAAATCATAGGTAGCAGTGGAAGACTTGGTTCACGGTGGCTAAGAGAACGGAAGTCACTGCAAATATGGGATGTTTTTTAAGGAAGAAAGGCACTCCTCAGCACTTCCATAAGACAGCACTTGCAGCTTCACTTCGGTAACAAAACTCTTTGTGCGATACAGATCTCTGATCCCTAAACGAACTGAATACGTCTAGCTATAAATTTCGTTCGAAAAGGAAACTATAGCGGATATCCGCTAGTTTTCAAGGTCGCAGGAGACCCAGAGACCGTACGAAAAAATAGCGTCGAAGGCCAAAAACAATTAGAGAGGTTTTGGAAACGCAAAGCTGAGGTATGGTTGAAGTATCGATTCGGCTAAAAAGTGGTAGCTATAAAAAGTAAGAAGAGGACTAAATTAAAGTCTCACTCGCCCCTGGTGTGTTAGGTAGTCTAGTACATCCATGTAAAAACACACAAAAGGAGGCCGTGTGTCAGTAACTTGTCTTGTGTGTGTGTCTGCGTGTTAAGAGAGAGGACAAAAAAGACCACAGGCGTGCCCTGGCGGCAGTTTCGAAAATTGACAAGTGACGGCTTTGGTGTTGTGGCTTCGTCTCCTGCGTTAAAGCAGCTCTAAACAAATGGGAGATTGTGAGTAAACAATTGTTGGGAGCTTCGTTTTTTGCCTTTTTTTATCACGGTAAACTTTCAGTGTTTCAGCACCACCACTGTGGTGAACACAAGACCCATAGTAGGCAGAAGGGAAAGCTGCAGATATGTCTATGAACGAATTAAACTACCCTTTCAGATAGCCAAACTTAAATTAGCTAACGAATTGTCGCAAATGAGCATTGCAACTTACTTCTTTTCATATCAAATTGGGGAAAGTTAAGAAGATTTTCCATCACTGGCGATTATGCAAGGAGAGAAAATTAAATTTCCTTAAAACACCAACTAAGAGATGAACGCAAATGTTTCATTTGTTTATTCAAAGATAAGCCTTCTAGTTCTAGCATTGTAGAGTCTAATACAGCCTTTTGAAGAAAACAAATTTTGCTGATTATTCATTTGAACTGACAGAATGTATTCACTTCACGGAAAATCATTTGCAATGAATCTGCCCTTTTGTAAACACTATGGTATGTCGACGGCCCAATGGTTGCGTGCATAGGAGAGAGTGCTGGAGATCACGGCCAATATCTGCCTTAAAGGTCTGTGCATGAGTGTGCAAGGGGAATGAGTGAGAGTATGCACACAAGCCAATTAATCAGTGAGTGAGAGCGTGGTTCGTTTTTAAGAGGAAACAGGTGGCAGATGAAAGGAGAGGCGTTACCAGATTGAATAATATTATGCAAATAGTGCTAAAGAGCATTCCAAGGCGGTCAGTGGACCTGTCTCAGACATCAAGGTAATTGACAGACAGGATAAAGCCTCATTAAGAACTCCATATAAATGTGCTCTTTTGTGATGTATCCGCGCCAGAATAGCCACGACAGCACTTTCAGGACATGTCTTCTGCGCAATTTCTCATGCATCTCATCTAGACACCTATCATCACCTGACATGGACATCACATTAATGGATAGGTCGCTGACCAAATTGGCACTCCATAATCCTAAATCATCTTCATCGGCTGTGATACGAGAGAGATTGTTGGATATGATCCAAAAGGGTCCCAGTCGCATTTCTAAGGTGGAGCCGCGCGCCTGTTTTTTCTTCCCTACTTTTTCCGGATCAGATGACAAGCTACTATTTAATTTTTTGGATTTCCACTTCTTTGGTGAATCTATAAATTTTGGTCACTGATGATAAGTGTTTGCATGGAATGGAGGGCAGGAAAGAGGGATCGAGAGAGGTGGGACATATAGTTACCAAGCTGTAATCTTATCAAATCTATTTTGGGGAGGAAAGCACAGATATGCGCATTTAAATAGGTAGGGGACAAATCCAATCGTCGTACTCTGACTCCGTGAAAATTTAGAGATGTCAAATGAACCAAAACTATTTGATTAAAAGGCATTTAACAAAAAGTGAGCTAAGTATTTGTTAAAAAACAGAAAAGTCCGTTACCTGTAAAATTGAATGTACAGACTTACCCGTAATACCCATTTGGACCGCAGAATATCATCACAAAGAATTGAACTGAAGGTCCCTTTATATAGTCGAAAGTCTTTTAACCATACAAGATGACCTCGAATCCACCAATACGACCCGAGATAGTTTCAGATTCTCTAAATCATTAGTCAGGTCACGGAGGTCAAATCCTAGACAATGATAAGAGCTCGAAATTGAATAGGTCAATGTTGACTTAATCAAACCGATACGGGCTTCAAAGAGGAAGTCCAACTATTTCCAGGCTCTGAAAGAGGCCTGCATAATTATGACAAATTAAATTGGGGAGGCTAGAAGTTGAAATTTTCTCTTAAGATATCTGTTTCCGTGAAATTTGAAACTCCACCACTGAAATTCAATCCGAGTTCAATGCAAAAAGTTTGGACAGTGGTATTATCTACTGGCATCAGCTTCCAGACCAGTCACAAAAATTGGTTCACACAACCGGTGGCTTGGACTACTTTTTCCCACAAAAATAATAAACAATTACCAGTTGATTAAAAACGGCTTAGCATGCATTAAATCGTCGTTTTGTTTGCTGTTATGCTTATGAATAAAAAGGTGGGTTATTTGTCTAGCCCCCTAGGGTTATTTCGACAAAGGTATAGGCAAAGTAATCTAGGTGACAGGCACGGACAAATTTATGCATACAAGCACGTTACAGACAGTCAACAAGCTGGAGAGATGGGAAATTTGAAGACTGATACTCAAGTAACGCAGCGACACCTAGGTTGTTGGGGGGATCGTGCCAACCCTACCCTCCTGCCAGATGGCTGTCCACAATTATCCCCCTTTCTAAGTCACACGGCTGCGTAATGAGGTCGCTCGATTTTCCACATTACCAGTAATGAGCACTTGGTGAGAAGGCCTGTACGGAGGGCATTAAACACTGACAACTAAATCTAGGCCTTAGAACCGCGATACCCCTACATTAAGTTCGGTATCCCGGCAAGGAGATGTGATTGCGACCTGTAGATCCAATGCTTCTTCAAGAAATGAGAGAACAAGACCAACCTAGATGGACAGCTGAGCACTATAATAAACAAGGACATACTTCCAAGAAAACGCTTTGTACCTATGAGAATGTACTAAACCAACTGGCATTCAAAGTGTGGCAGCTGTAGGTTTTCGTCTGAGCCTAAGCATTTTCAGAACAGGAAGTGGCAGTTATATCCCTCGGAACCTATGAGGTACTTGGCCTGTCGCTGTGATTGACTCCTCAATCTTGTAGTTAGCTTCACGTCGTTTTGGTAATGTCGTGTCGACCGAAGGCGCCAAGCAACTAGAAGCAGGTCCAAGTATGCCAATCGAGACAAACAACATGGCATCCATTTCAGTGCCTTACAAATCGGCGTCCACTTCGATGATATGAAGCATTTCCCGTGCCAACAGGGGTGCAACTGCTAGTCTGGGCCTATCGTAGTTTTATAACAGAATCATTTCTCGTCCTTCGAAGTAATTTGATGTCAAAGTAAAAGGGATTTCTGCAGTCAAATACACGGTAGCTCGATTCGTTTTAGAGGATGGGAATGGAATTGAGACAAAAACATCTAAGCACTCCTTAGTTCTGTTACCACAGGAACAGGACGTGTCCAAGAAGTGTCGTGTAGTGTTGTAGTAGTATGGTGTCTCATTTGACAGCGGATAAGAGGTTAGCTTGGCGGAGGTACCACCGCACCAAGTGTGGATCGAAAGTTAAACTGGGCGCGACTGTTTATGCAATGTGCGAGACATTGACGTAACGCTGCTACACTGTGTGGCCTCTCAATCAACTGACAATTTGGGACCATCAAAGACCGAGGTACATGCTTTTGAAGTATCCACACCTATGCGCACATAGACACGCATGCATGCATTCGTACATAGAATATAGAATTAGTATACAAGCCCCTGTTGCAATGAACTGGTCGCCTCTAATACCTCTGTCCAGGAGGACTTCGTGTTATCATTCTGAAGGATTATGACACTCAGGATGTAACCTTATTGTGTACAAATTGGGATGGTTGGGTGTTTACGGAAATGACACGGACTAAACCCTACGACGTCAAGTTGTTGACCGAAATCCAATTGGTAGGTTTCGGCGATTGACAAGCCCAAATATAGTCCTACCGCTTTTAGTGATGGATGGGATGCGACAGTTGGGGCAGTCAAACTTAGATTAACTCTATTTGGCGTAATTTTCTATTGTCAGACTGACCGCATCCACTACGTGATTCCAGTAGGCAGCGCTAGAAAATAAACTTTATACCAGCCCTAAGAGAACATGTCCATTAAATCTCCTCTGTTCAGATTTGTTTAGAAATAATAATGAGATCAAAACGTAGTCTCAGTTGATCCACTTTGCTAATTTTACTTGTAACCGTTTTATTGTGGGCCTTGCTAACTCAACTAGTCATAGAAAAGCGGTCACTGAAGGAAGGGTGTCCACCTGTTTATTAAACGGATATTAAAAGAAAAAGAACCTTTTCTGCTAATAAGGGTAGCATTTTTCAAGACTATCAACACCACTTTCCCGAAGTTCTCAGAGAGCAGTATTGTGAACTTAACCTCTCTCCTTCGACAATAAATTAACTGCATCTCCAATCAGGTCCAGAATGTCTCTGATATTCAAAGGTGCTCCCATTTGACACATTTTGACTGTAGCTACTAATACAATTACAAGACGAGTTGTTGGGACCTTTAAATAGGTGAGGTTGAAGTTAATAGCCAGGAGTCAGCCCACATTCTGAGGTGGGTGGGGATGTCGATTGCCAAGAATCCTTCTGCAGCTAAGCAAACCATCTCCCGAGTCGATATTGCAGTAGCCTTGAGAAGGACATTGTGCATACACACCTTGACGGAATGTTGTGTCGAAGGCAAAATTCAAGTCCAAACAGGTGTGCGTATGTGTGGATTTATTATGACCCAATGTACCGTAGCTTGAGAGAGATGGAGATAGACAGAGAGAGAGAGAGAACACTGTGCACAAAACAGTGAAGAATTTACCGCGCACAGTGGTTGCGTAATGACTTTTGTCGTTAAGTTAGTTTTGTATGCAGCTTCTGTGGGTTTACTCCAAAACACACTCGCACACACACGATGTCTAAAGTGTTCCAAGATTTATGGCGTTTAGTCTGACGTGTGGACTGGCCTGGGCTGGTCATTGGGGATGGCCTATGGGGTAAGGTGTTGGGTGGAGGGGGGCGTGGAGGACTTGGGGGCGACATTTGCACAATGATCGTTCTTATGATAAGGCGTGGTCCTTTTTCATTCCCTCCCTTTCTCATTCTCTTAGAGTAATAACAGTATGATTATGTCCCAATTATTCATCCTCACTGCTCAATAAAATTCCACCATATGACTCACATGTTCCTCTACCCAATTCCTTCATCAGTATCGCATTTACCCTTTGCCATACCTAACAATTTGGTAGGCTTGAAGACCCTGGACTAGTCTAATGCTCAAAATCCTGATTATTTGCTTAAAATCTTTTTTTTTTTTTTGACCTGAGTGAATGGTCTTTAGTTGCCACCACCGAGTAATGCGATTTAACTTTTTCCTCAAGGTCAAGGCTTTCCTCTTTGGAAATGGGTGAAGTTCTGCTTGCGCATCAGGCGCGGTTGTCTATTTATTTACCTAGCTATTCAATCGATGCAAATCCAAAGATGCCGTCTTAGATCAACCAGTCTACTTCTTTCATTCCAACAGCGTAGAAAGCGATCTAGTGTGTACTCTAGCTTAGGTGTAAAGGCAGGCTTTAATTATGTGCACCAGACGTGGATGTGCGCAAGCATGTGAATGGATGCATATCAATCAAGGCAACAACAACGCAAGCGCTCTCTGTTTACACTCCTCTGAAACGGAATGCCAGAGAAGCAGGAGGTGGCGAAGGCGAGATTCGCGTACGGGCTTGCGAGAGGGAGAGAGAAACTGAACAGGAAAGAATTCTGTTGAGAAAAGGAAGTTAAAAGGTAGGTAGGTGGATGATGTCTTTTACTACTTCTGCTTCCTAATTGTGCCGCTCTAACATGTGTTGGTCGGCATAGCAACTTAGGAGGTTGTCTAATAAACCATGGCTAATTTTTCGGGGCTGAATGTTTATGAGAAGAAGAATTACGGCACTTTTGGAAAACATAAATGCACCCCACCTGATGAGGCCATCTGCTATACACTTCTCAGCACTATACGATGACTCCTGTTGACAACACGTCGTTGCTCAACCGAACCGTTCACAAGATACAAATAAACGTAACCAAGGTCTTAGGGTAGGCCCGATCGCCACAGCCTAGGTCTTCTTTTACTACGAAATTAGCGTCGGCACCACCGAACCTATCAATTCAACTGCTGGTAGAGAAGTGAAGATTGCTTTGGTTCCATTGAAAAACATTCTACATCCCTCTTTTTTTCGCCATAAACCCAACAAGTCGGCTTAGAAGGCCATAATGAGGTGTGAAAGACGGGATATCACATGATCATAGGGGGTTCACCGACTTGTAAACTGAGTGCCTTCGAATGATCTGAGGGAAAGAAGACAGTTACTTGAATTCATGTGTGATTTGGCAAGAGGTATATCTAGCGGCGGTAAGACCATCCTACAGGCATCAATGACAGCTAACTCAATTGCAAAGTGCGATGACACTCACTACTGGCAGATTGAAGACGCTCTGGCATCAATCATTTCGTGGTGAAAGACATGATCAGCTGACAACGTTCATCTAGGGTCATCATGAACTATCAAAACTGTTAAAATGCTGAATAGATGTAAGACATTAACTTTCAGGAGGCAATCCGATTTACTTTGACCTCCACTTTATTTTATTTCCTTTATATTCTTTAATCCAGGAACCAAAGTACTATGATATCATTTTCCTTCATTCTCAAGATAATTTTGATTGAATTTATCAACGAAATTACCAAAGTTCACCTCATGGTGGAACCACAAATCAAATCCTATTCAAGCATTGGAAGCTAGGGGATTCTTACTGTTGGATGTAGAGCAAGGCTCGATTAGATTTTATGAGGTAAAGAATAAGTGATCCTTGTGATTTACATCACCCATCCACTCCACAAAGGGTGTCAATACACGTCGCAAGTTCACACTCCACTGCTCTCAGACGGAAGCGTTATTGATAGTGGTAAAAGAGGCACCAAGATATACACACACACACACCTAACCTAGTCAGTTATCGATGTCACAGAGCACGAAAGATAGCTGTTCTCCTCCACTCCACCTTGATTTTCCTGCATACGCCGATGGTTACGGATTTCTTCAAAAAAAAGATGTGTCAAATTAAATTAACTTTTGCGTCCAGAGTGACGTGCATGTGCAATTTGGGTGCGTGTGTGCATGCGTGCTGGCATCTGTGACAGCAGGGCTGATGTCCACGCTATCACGAACATTTGATCGCCCTGATGGCGGACACTGAAACGAAATGGGAATCAAACTTTGAAAAAAAAGTTATTTTCCATAACCTTTTAGAGGATCGAATGGTAGCTAAGTTTCATTTGTTAGTTAAGGTAATTTGCTTTTCGTAGGGCTGTCAACATCTCAACGCCAGCCCAATAGAAGCGTGAAGAGGGAGAGAAAGAGGGAGGGAGGGAGGGAGAGATACGTGGAGAGGTCTTCCATTCCACCTGGTGTTGCAGTCACGGAATGCCATCTGCAAATCAATAGGTAGTGCTGCCAAGGTGTACGCCAAAACCCACTTCTGCGTGTGTATGTGTGTGTGTGTGTGTGACTCTGTATGTGAAAATTGCCTGTCTCTTTGGTGATTTAAACACACGCGCTACACGCAGTGCAACCATTAAGTAAGTTTTGCACAGAATTTTGTAAATATCTCCACCGAGAGACAAGAGTAGGCAAAAATTGGCGGTGCAATTATGCTGGGTAGAGGAGGCACAATTGTTGTGTAGCCAATGATATACAATACAGACAAACCACAGCCCCAGAGAATATCATCGCTCATCACCCTCTAGGCAGTCAAGTAATATCCACGAATTCTAGTGCCACACTAGGATGAATAAATACCAAAAAGGCTTTTATTATGAGCAGAAACTTGTGAGTTTGTAAAGGAGAGGAAAAAGCAGCACAAGGGGAGTGATGCATACTGTAAGTTGCCTTTACAGTTGTACATCTATCCAAGCTTCTAAAATGCTGCTTCAACATGACCGAAGGATCCTTGGAAAGGCAACACTACTTCGTTAATAGTCAAAAGCTTAAAGATGTCTTGGTACCCTCACAGAATTTCTTACGCCTCGATCATCATCAGGCCTTGCATGTACTGGTTACTGCCGAGGTCATAAGCTGCCAAAGAGACCACTACAACTGGAACCATCACTGCTAGATGTTTGACCGTCTTTGAAATGCTGACAATATTCAAGTGTCTTACTGCTGAACAAATGGGTATCCTCCATCAGTGCGAAAACCGTGTTTGAAGTCATCAGCAGATGGATGAGAGTAAATACCCTTTTTCTGCCGCAACAGGACGGCTACCATTTGTGATTATGTCATAGCAGCATCAATTTTTACTATATTCAAGCCAATCAGAAGTCGTCGTTTCAAATATCGGTCATTAAGACTTCCACACCGTCAAGGAGCGATTCATTCCTCTTTAGGTGTCCAAAGCTAATAAAAGCTATTTGTCCTTGGTCTGGTACTTTGAGGGAGAGAGGGTGACGCCGATTCAAAGGCATGTATTACTGTGTGGTGAGGCATTGCCGTTTGACCCTGTTTGTCTGGTCTATCCGACTATCTACCCGCATCCCAAATTTCTGACATCACGGTGAGTAATTTCCCTTAAACCCTTTATTAAAGGCGGCCAGGAATGAGCCCATTAAAGCAGTTTGCTCCAATTTCTGTATTGGCATGTTCAATCGACTTTGACCTTCGGCGTTCGTACTACACTGTAGTTGAAAAAAGGGGATATTTTACCTATATCCCATACAATTGCCCCTACGGTTCTAATATGTCTGAATTCGCACGCCACAAACCATCCAGCAAACCAAGCCGATGACGTTTGGTCAATTAAACTGAGACCCTGGGTCAGCCTAGATCAAGTGAATGCCAATTCTCCAATCGGCAAGAATGTGTTATTGTGCAAAAGAATCGCATTTTTTTCCCAACTTTATTCAACACACTTTACCAAGTAATGAAGGTGGCAGAGAATGCGATACTTTTTTTAAAGCTACCTGACAAATGGGATTTGGTGACATTCAAAAGGCTTGCTTCTCTCCTTTTTTACAGACGAAAGATTACATTTCATTTCTTCAACGCAGGCAAAATGATCGCCTTCTCTAAAGCCCTAATAGCATACCTTGCAAGTCAACTTCCCCAAAACTGTTGATAGAGCCGTTAATGTGACCAAAACGTGATATTAGAAGTAATAAAGTAGTAGTAAAGTAAAAAGTGATTAATGTGAGACTGAAGAGTAAATAAAAAGCGAATCGTTTCTTTTTCGTTTTAATAGACTCTTGCCAGCATAATTGTCACTCCCGAGATCGCGGAGGCAAATCGACCACCAAATGGCCGATTTAACTGGCGCTTAAGAATTGAGATTTTCAATTTCCCTTGGACTCAAACACCCTGTGTGCAATGCAATTCGGTGCTACTGGCTATCGCAAGGTGACATGTAATGCGTGTCACATATGTGTGACGTTGGATGTGATTGATTGTCTTTTAGCACCATTTTTTTGTCTGGTAGCATTTATGTGTGTGTGCATAGTTTGATTTGAGGAAAGAAGAACTTTACTCATGTCATCGCCCAAAGGATCTACGATTTTTTTCCTCGACTATGATCAATCCACTTCTGCATTTTTGATTTATGGCGTCATGTGTGTCGCCACTAGCAACCACCCCCAACAATGACGCGTTGTCATAACAACGGGTTGGACAGAGAAGCAACTGTACTTCCGCACCGCGAGATTGTCAGTAGATGGGATGGGAGGAAGGGAGGAGGAGGGGGGAGGGTGATGGAAAGGAGACGAAAATGAGGGGAAGAAAGCAGGGGCAACAACAACAAAGAGAAGGAGAGGAAGAGGCGGAGCAGAGTGGGGTGGGCTTAGATACAACCATAGCGGTGGCGACAGTATGATTTCCGTGTGTAGGAACGCACGTGCACGGTAGATAATTACACGGTTCTTTGAGCACTGCCTAGCCCACCACACCAGGCATTGTTGTTTTTGTCCCAACTATGGTAGTGGTACTGGAACTTGGAGCTGACCGAAGGTACGTCTCCAGATGCCAAATGTTAATTATAAGGATGGACAGGAAACACTCTGGAACTTGTAATTTGGTCGGTACACAGGTAAAGACAAGCATTACAGACCCCATCGATCACATCCACATGAGGATTGAAAAGACTAATTTCTTTGGAAATAAAGAAGTAATGTAGTAGTTGTTTTCGTCACAACTGGATGACACCCAGCCCAAGCTCTGCCATTGTTCTTCCGTTTCAGGGGTTAATACCCCTACTTTGGTTTATGAAATATAGAAGAGAATTTAATAGCCCTAAATCGGTTCAGTGAAATTACTTCTTTTTCCAGACAGTCTGAGAGACTTCATTCTCCGCTTTTTTGCATGAACAATACTTTGGAGCTATGAATTGAGCTTCCCACGGCATTACCATAGTTTTGAAGCTGACCGGGGACGGAGGAGTCACGGTTTGAAAGACCTTGCGATTTAGAGGACGAAAATTCGCAATCCGTGGCATTAATGTAGAAGATAATTTCCTTTATTTCTTTTTTACTGAAAACCTAACTCTATGTTTTTTACGTTTCAAGAAACTAAAGCTACCTGCGATTACGTTAGGAGGGAAATTAATGACTGAATTGATGGCCTCGTGAGCATTTTGCATTGTGACTTTCAAATTGTAAAAAATGGGACCCACTTTTTAGACAATTTTGTCTACAGCTTTGATGTGCTACTTCAAGCCTGCTTACCTGCAATGGGGCAATGTATCGCAAGAATTTTGCCTCTCCATTTCCTCCATTTGCTGCTGTTATTGTCTGAAGACGGTAGGTGGGTAGGTAAGTGCTGATTTATTGCTGTCTTGTCGGCTTTTAACTTCCGTGAAAAGGTAAATTTTACATCTCTTGTGCAAGGCAAAAGGTCCTGTTTCAAGAAACACCACTCAATGTTGTTTTTAATTGCTGCTTAGTTCCATAAGGCCCTTGGTGAAATCGGAGGAGCGACCTGATTCACTCCTCTTTCCCACTATTTAATTGATTCCAGCCAGGTGCGAGAAACACATTCCAAGTTGAATGGGGGACAGATTAATTGAGATTTAGCTGCGGCATTATACTATATGAATATTAATTTAAAAAAGGCGAATTTTTCCCCAATACCGAGTTAAAAAAGACACTTTAGGCACGCGCACTCTGGCGGGGCCTATGGGAGGGAGGGGAATGGAGGGGAAGAGGGCGAGGAGGTGGAGGAGGAAGAAGCCAGGCCTTCTTCTTCATGCCACTCCACGGACGGACGCCACACACTCGCCCTCTCTCTCCTCTTTGGGAATGCACAAACTTTTTTCTTTCCATTTACGTCAACCTCCCACCAAAATCTCCCTCCAGTAGCAGCAGCAGCAGCAGCATCAACGCATCCGTCCACACACAGACTGCTGGGTTAAAAAAAAGCACACCGACGTAGGGACGTGCCATTTACCTCGCCCCCTCTATATGCGGGGACTTAATGTAATCTCGCATCGTAATATGGCGGAACGATTACGTTGTCAATACGCCCCCAAAGATTCCACAGTCCGCCATCTTTCGGCCATGAAAGCATGGTTTTTTTCTCGGCAGTCGGTACCTGATACTTTGGTTGTATGATCACAAGGAAGGATAGTAGTGATATGTGTAACCAGGCCACGACGTTTACGTATGGTCAACTGGAGCTCTCACGCCAAGGTTCCTTCAGTCTGTATAAGTTGGACAATGGGACAATACCAATTGCGTTGAAAGAAGTGTATTAAAGTGAGAGGAAGTTGTTTTGAAATAATTAGAGCTTTCATTTACCAAAGCCCTCTCAAAATTCCCCCACTTACATTGATTTGAATCGGAGAAAAGGCGTTCACCTTCAGTGTGATTCGGCTTTGAGACAAAAAAAAACACAAAATTCAACTAGCCGTTATCGAGGGAAGGCAATTGAGATGGACAATGTTGCAAGGTTACCACAGGTTCTTTCTGTTATAAGAATGCACCCTTCGAGCCATTTCTCGTAAATTTAATCCAAACAGATGGAACCGAATTTTCTGATCTTTCGGTTCATTGATATTCTGTCCACTATGCTCATCATTAATGATGGACGCAGATGGCAGCATCCTTTGTCCATGTAAACAAGTTCCTTGTTCTTCCACGTACTGATTAAAATAAAGAAATTCCGACATTTCCTCTGTGGCTACTCTAACTGGTGTGGAAGCCAAATAACTCCAACTATCACTTATTGCTAAGCAATAAGCCATCTTACACGGAGACCTTATTCGAGAATCATTTATTCTTTAGGAAGCTTTAGAACTGCAACCCACAAGGATCGCTTTAAAGCAGGCTGAAAAGTACTCATAACTTGGCCTAACTGTTGAGATCGGATGGATCTTAACGTTCCTACTTCTAGAGGATAGCAGGGATTCGGCAACTCCAATTCAAAGGATGGGGCTAGTCCGTTATCCCACCTTATGCCATGGAAAACATGGATTAGCAGAGATGGACAGTGTTCAATTTCAGCACTCATCCGTCCTGCAAGCCCACCACCTCGGTGCAGACAGAGGCGGTAGTTAGAGTTCTACGACCAGCAGGTGCGCAACTTCAAAGTGATTTGCGGTTTTGCGTTCACTTGTGTGTGTATGTGTTTGATGGTGGTGGAAGGTGTGGAGAGCGGGTGGCGTGGGGGACCCGGACAGTTAATCGTCGCATTAGATGGTGCGTGGAGTCATCCAGTGAATGGGGTCTAGTCAAGATGACTGTATGAGCCATTGGCCTTGACGCCTTGCTTATTCAAGCTCACACCGCCTAGGCGTGCACGCACATGCCAAGACTGCATCCACCCAGCTTGTAGCACTTCACTACCTCTTCTGGTCATTCCTTTGTTTACAACTCTTCTTCAAAACGAATGGCTATAAATATGGTCAGGTAAGAGAGGACGGGCGAATTGGAAGAGGTTCCGATGCTGGTCCCGAGGCACAAACGACTAGGGTGATTAGCATGGCGAAGAGTATGGTATTAAGGAGACGTGGACCTGTTTGTTCTCTCCCACCTCTTTACTTTGAAAGTCATAGTTGCAGCGATCTTATTAAGCAGGAGTCGGGACTAGTCCCCCGAGTGTCCATCATCACTCTAATGAAACCGAGATTGGCCACGTGTTCGAGCATTTTCTTCCAGGAAATTTATCCTCCCAGCGAAATATGCTTTTGTAACAGACGTTGAGGAATGGAAGCAACAGCCAGTGAAACACTACATCAGGTTAAAGTCTAGCAAATGAAACTGGTTTATAAAAGGCGGTCGGGGCAACTTCCAGATCATACAATGGTAGAATGAAGGGTTTAAGAAGTGCTTCTTTGTAAAAGTGGATGATCCATAGCCGTGTGGTATCGTATCGCCTGATGTATGGTCGGCACTAGAGGCAGTGTTCTGTAATAATATGACCACACACACCTCTTTCTAACAACCTCCAAGTTGAGGAGCATCAGTCCCTCATTTACAAATCTCACCATCGCCTCAACGTCTTCAACATCAAATGGCTCTTCTTTCTGGTATCCAGAAGGCGATTCTGTCTTCAGGGTGCTATTGACTTGAGGGTAAAATCGAAATCTCCCATTAAGGGGTAAACCTGTGCTCAATTGACTTCCTCCCTAATTCCATACTTTTCCTCCCCAATGGATACAGGATACAGGTTTATTTAGATAATTAAGACAAGGCGATTGAAGCTGAACCGAGTGCCATTAGAGCCACTCGAAGTGGCCCAATTACTAAATTTAGTGAAAAAGTTGCACCTAAAATTTCATTCCACATTTGCATCAAGTCGTGGCAATGCGTAGGAAGGTAAAATGATCGAATAACAGCCAAAAAGAATGCGCCCCTCCCTATGCCCCCTCCTCCGCCCCCAGCGCCCTCCTGCCCAAAAAGGCATTTAGAAACCACCTTCAAGAGCGCTCCCTTTTCACTTTAAATGGAAAAATTCAAACGCTTCATTGCCTCCTTTAATTTACTCCTCCCGCGCCTGCAGGAATAGTAATTCATTACTGTTCAATAGAGCAGAATAATTGTATTGGTTTGAACCAGAGTCAACCTGCTCATCTTAATTGTTTGGTGGGATTCATTGTCAGGCACTCCAAGTGGAAGAACTACTAAGGAAAAGCACCATAGGGGAATACTGCAACAGTCCACATCCCCTTTTAAGCGGGAATTTTTGTTGTGGCTAATGGCTAACTAGCCCAGCCTCTAAAAAGCCTACAGATGATTTCGAGGAAATGTAAAAGAGGAGAGGCAAAAAAGAATGTAGTGAAGACTATTTCTTCCTCTTATTTTTCTTCTTTTCCTTCCTTTTTACGTTTTTTTTAATTCATTTTGGTAAAGCATCAAATCAAATCACTGTTCAGACACCTGGCGACCGAGTTGGCATTATGACCCTGTGCGGATGAAAAGGTTAGGTTTGAAAATTTATGCCAACCTGAAGGTCACACTGCTGCGGGTGGAAAGGTCTGCAAGTGCCCCCAAGCAAAGTGAAGGTGTGCGGACGCTAATCGCACTGTTCCCCTCTTCTCGCCCTCCTTCTTTCCCCGGGGCGAGGAAGGTTCGATCCGCCAAAAAAAAAGGAGGCGAGGTGTGTGTTTACCGAATGAAATGAAGACAAGGGGAAAGGTAATTTTGCTTTGCCTCGTTTTGGTGTCCAGATATGTATAGGGTAAACAATTTAGCAAGGGAATCACATCTGCGACCTACATATCCTGTCCGAGATTAGGGCGAACGTTCTAATAGGCATATAAACTTTCTCAGGAGCGCGATTTCAACACACATTGGTAGCTAAAAAGATGCTTATACAGGCTGGTGTGCAAGCTAAGTACACACAGATGATGTATATACATGCCTGTGTAGTGTGGGACAAGCAGCATTTGCGTGAAACAATATCCCTGCGAAGTCTTACAAGTTGGAGCAACTGTTTCACAATTTTGATGCACTGGCGTGAAGGGAGGTTCAATTCAGATTGGAACTTTTGAATACGGGGGAAGTAGATCATCAGGTGGTGTGTAGATACTAACGTCTCAACTCGTGGAAACCTTTCTCACCTCACCTGCTACTAACTTCTAACACGATTTGTACAGTATCAGCACTTCAAAGAAGGTCTAACGTCTGACAGTGATGATCCCAGTCAAGGTGGATCTGTTGGCAGCCTACAACCAACCCCTGATGAAGAATGGGTGACCAAGGCGTAAGCAGTTCTGTGGGGGAACAGCTATGGGTACCCGGGATTCTCTGCCCGTACCTTTCAAACACTGGTTGTACTCCGAAAGAGCAACAGAGAAGCTGTGTGGAAGGCAAATGGAATTGTCATTCGTGTTATCATTTTATCAATTCAAAAATTACTACCTAACTTGAGCATCCATCGTACAAATAAAAATAACTGACAGTGGTACTAGACATGGTTTAGGTTAATCTGTGAATATTGGTTGTGATGGTGCGTTAGGACCAAGAGTCTTTAAACCACTCTCTTCCTCCAATCCCAATTGCGATTGCTATAATTGTTCTCCAAACCCCATAATTTAAAATGCTATTGTTTATGAAACGTCAACAGGCTTAAAGTCTCTTGACAATAAGTTGAAACGAGGGGGAATAGTGGGGGAGGGGATGGGAATTCAAGACTTTCATTTAGGACCGTGGAAGGGATCGGGATACATAAGCATTCCAGGGAGATGAAACTGTTAGCAAATGCCATTTGTCACTTCTGGTAAGGTGACAGTTTAAATGCGATGTGAAGTGTGCAATGCCCACCTACACGTAGAGAGACGCCTACGCTGTCAATGACATCGCGAAGAGATGTGATTTAAAGTGCCTTCATTCTTTGACTAATAAAAGTGTCAAATAGCACTGTGTCGCAATCTGCCTCAGCGCTCTAGAACGTGTCCTTGGAACTCAATGGCGAGCCACGAGCTAATTGGTAAATAAGAGGCACTTGTTCACACCGGGATGAGAGATGACCTAGACCGAGAGATTCTTATCGTGTGTGTAGTCGGTTAAAGGATAAGGATAGTGGTCTGATTTGGGCGGGGAAAGCTGAAGAGAGGGGAACAGACATAATTAGGGCTCGGCTGATGCTATCGTGGTCACATTTGCCTACCCGTGGCCCCACACACGCACACACGCAGCATTTATCACGTGGAGGTCACATGGGACGCAATTGAGGGGATGGACGAATCGATCCGAAGGCTTGATAACCTTGTCCTGCTTACGCTGCTGCTACCACGTGTGTAGTGCTTTCACTACCAATAGCATAACACACCTCCCATATAAAGCATAATGCCGACCAAAATGGATTTGAAATGAACGTATATGTATTTTAAGCTTGTCAAAGTCGGAGTATCGATTCCAGCATCTTTTTCCAAAAATTAACTATAATTGGTTCGTTCAAACTCACTGCCTTGTATCTCAACATATGCGATTAAATGTGCCTGCCATTCTACTCAATCGAATTAAAGCTGTAGGCATTAGGCTTTAAAAGTGTCTAGACAAGGTGTGGCAGTTTATATGTCGCATGTACCTTTACCAGAATATTCAAGGCTGCAAAGTGAGCCTTTCAATAGCTGGAATATTCCCAACACATGACGTCAATTAATGAGAAAATGACAAGAGGTTTGACATACCCATTAACTCAACTCTCAAGTCGCTGATAGTCTTAATAATGGCACACTTTCGTCTTCGCAACCCATCCATCGACTCAATAAGAAGCGAATTCTCTAGGGTTCGATTACTCCTTTAATTTCTGATCATACTATACTATGCTAAAGGGAGCACAAACACTTCAGCTTATTAGATGATAACATCTCTTCTTGTTATTTGGCTTGGAATGTCCACTTGGTGTGGCCGGAAATTGGAGACTGGACCGTCAATTCAAGCTGCCCATAATTTGTGGGGAAAGGGACTTGTGATTAGACAACTCCCGATGCCTGACGTGGAAATCGATACATTGGAGAGAGCCGCCGGGGTCCACACAATGACCATTGCTCCGTATCCTGTTCCTCTCCCAGCCTCCCCCTTTGCGAGGTACTGAGTCTGACACCTAGTTGCCAAGGCAGCCCCAAGATTGATAAACAGTCTACAGTAGACAAAGTTTGCTCCAAGGGAGCCCTGGTGACTGGTGTGTTAGGGGAGGGGGTGGGAGGGAAAAGAGCATTAATGTACCGTTTGCCCAGGCAACAACGGTGTTGTCACCAGGGCCGCTCGTCCCGGTTTATGCGCGCCCATCCTAGCAGTTGTCAGTTGATGTAGCCAGAAAGAAGACTCTGGGCTTGACGTCAAGTTCTGAGGCCACGCTGTTCACAGGGCCCGCATGACATATGAGGATTATGCCTGAACGGTGGGATGGAATAACATGGGATGCATTCGTGACGAAATCCAATTTTCCAGAAATCCAATTTTCCAGAAATAAAAAAAGTTATGCGAATGCCAAACTTCTGACTGGAAGAGTGATTCAGACAGGCAGTTGGAATTAATCAAACGAGACTTGGTTCTGGCTGCTCGAACATGCTTTTACAGGGGGTTGGGGGGGGAGTGTGCAAGATGCAGCTTGATAAAACAGCTTGAGAAAAATAATTTTGGTGTCCACGCTAATTAGTGCATCCAGGAAACTTATCTCTCTTTGGTAAATGGATTGGGTGAAAAATAAATAACCACTAAATTTATCACTAGATGTATGTATCGAACCCATAAAGTGTCTCAGTGATCACTTTGTACCATCTGAATATGTAAACTTTTAAACTAATAGGCCTTACGAGATTGCGAAAATTCAGCAAAAAAAAGTATAATGAACCTCATTGTTGACTCAGTGGGTTAAGAATAACTATCAAAAAGTTATATGCTACTCAATGCTATCAGTTGTCTAAAATTCGTACAAGCCAAATTTACAAAGGAACTACTCACCTTCAGATAGACTTGACAGGCAAAAGCGATTTTATAAGGAAGCGTAAATTGGATAGATTGGCTAAGAAGGCTGAATAGTGGCGTAAGTAAATTACTTCAATATTGGTGCGTAGGTGCGCATTGGTAAAACCCCCACAGGTGGAAAAAGGCAAAGATGTGGGTCCCTAATCCCCTGCGGCATTGTCACTACAATCTCTAGGAGCCCAACACTGTCTTGTAGTATCGGAACAAATGGTTAAAATTCCTCTCCTATGATACTGTTGCTACGCCTTCCCTTAGCTTATTTCCTGAGATGTTGAGCATGTCGCCTGGACTACTAGAAGCACGTAATCAGGACGCCAAGTGGATACAGGAATCTCGCGCACCCTAGCACGTGCTACATGGATTGTGTGAAGGCTTGAGTTGATCCTGCATCAGTGGTTAAAGTTAAAGAAAAGATTAAAGGAATTATTCATGCACGGCTTATGATTGACTTGTGTGTAAAGGTACAGTAATACCACAAGTGTCGACGGAAATGCATATTTCCAATTCGATCACTGCACCCAAGATCCATCTTGGACAGGAATGGAATGAGTCATAATCGCGTGTGTTTCCATGGATAGATATGAATAAGTCATTGGGCAGTTATGGCCAAGCACTACAAAGTGGAGTGTGGAGCATTTCATAAAAGGTGTGAAAGGCAATCGCCGGGTCATGAATCGGATGTCTGACTCACTATGGAGAGAGAGAGTTGGAGGGCTGAGGGATAGAGCTCGATTGGTGGAGAGATTGATTAATGTGTTTTTCGGTGATAAAAGTCACAATAGTGTCGATAAATTTTGCAGCAAGTGGGTTCTCTGCCACGCGTCTTGTGCGAAGAGGAGGAGGAGGAGGGTAGGAAAGTTGATAGGAAGGGCAGATAAGGGAGTAGACATTTGTTGTTGCTTCCACCTCAAAATTCCATTAACGCGGCGTGGCGGCGCTTGTGGTCAGCAAGGCAACGCGCTGACACGTTGGTGATAACAACTGTCTCTCTCTCTCTCTCTCTCTCTCGTTCCCTCTCACCTCACCTCACCTCACCTCGCTCTCTCTCTCTCTCTATTTCCCACTTCTTGGTTTTCATAGGGGTAGGCACTCCTCTTCATTCTCTGGCGTGTGAAGCGATGGCTACCATTTGATAATGCAACTTTCCACTCTCTATTAAGGAAAAAAAATAATCTCCAGATCTTAACATTAATTTAGAATGAGTGCTTTTTAGTCACAGGTTGGTTAATTCTATTTCAGAGTGATTACACATGCAATGAACGACGTGGACGCATAGACAAACCCTTCACAAAAGTAGATTGGTCACATTCCTTCCTTCGATTCTGCTAGCTCGTGACAATGGTAAGATCGCACTGTGGTCGCCTGCTATAAAGATGAAGGATTTTACCTATTGTACAAGTAAAATACATTTTAATTCTACCGTCTGTCAAGACTTCTTCAGATATCGATGAAGTTGGGAGCAGTAAAGGTTATGCCATTCCTCCCTACCCTCTAGCGAACCATTCTGAACTCAGTGTAGTTTTCCACATTGGGGTGTTTGAGACGGTGGTTAGGTTTATTTTGAGACTACTTACAAGCATGCCTCACTAGTGTTGCCTACCAATGTTATGAGCATGGACCTCATGGTTTAGAGTTGGATCTTTATAGAAACCATCATCACCGCATCTGATATTTAGTCTTTATGCAGTATCCATACACCCGCTCTTTTGGTATTTCCTTGAAGAACTATTAGGAAGGGGAGTAAGAAGAGGAGGAGGAGAAAAGAAAAAAAGAGCAAGAATGATGTATCAGAGGTAAAAAGAGGATGGAGGCTCTACTTGTGTGTGTGTGTGCATAAAAGTATGATAGGCGAGAAATTAATCAACGCCAGACAAATGGGATAATAAATTGCCACCCATCGTAGAGAGCGAGATAGAGAGGGAGAGGGTGAGAGAAGGTAGAGCGCGCGAGAGTGAAATCGCTCACCCCACCCCATCCCATGCCATGCCACTACTCCGCCACCTCCACCTCTCCGGCGAAACAAAGCGATGCGCATCAATCTCGCATCATGGTGTTTCGCGGTTTTAGGTCATAATCGTACACCCAAGTACACCACCACACGACCAGGGATGGGGAGGAAGAGGAGGAGGAGGAGGAGGAGAAGGAGGAGGGGGCGCGGGATGGAGAGTGAGATTCGATGGTATGAAGAATTGGGCACTTTTTTACTTAACAGAGTTAACAACTGACTGGTGAACGTACCTCATTAGGAAAATAATGGTGCAGTGGGAGAGATGCTTCACGTGCCTTTATTAGTAAGTTGGGCAATCATATGCGAGTGAGATAAATAATTCTATCGGCCTACGATGCGAGTTTAATTTTATGTCCAGCTGTTTTACGCATAAAAACTGCTTACAAAGAAGAATAGTGTGCACCAATTCAAATTAAGTAAGGAAGGAAGCTATGAACCAATCATGAGAACTAATTGGAGTTGATTTAATTAAAATTTTTCGCTAGAACTTTTTTGCATTTGACTAGCTGAATTCCAACTCCAATACTCACACAGTGTGGTCTCGTGACCGAAGCCACATCACCAATACCTAGAGGGGGGCACGAGTCCCGAATTCCTCTTTTCGACTAGACAATGTGACCTTAGCATATCAGTCGCCTGGGGGTCAATTATTTGAAATTGCAGAGGATGGATGAAATGAGGAAGGGGCTACAATAGCATCTGTGGCGTACCCCCATCACAGAAAAATAAATGCATCATTTCATGCGACCTTTTTAATCAAAGCAGAACCTCAAACTTAAAAATGTTTGCCATTTTTTAAAGCAAAAACAAATATGCTACTAAATGTAAGTACATTTAAGTAGCAAACCTATTTTTGGATTGACTCAGCGATTTGAAGAGATGAATTCAAAAAGGGTGTCCCAAGAGTTTTCAAGAAGATAAAATGCATCGACTGGCTCTCAGAACGTACAAGCGGTTGAATCACTTGGCATTCGAATGGATTAACGTCAATTCATCGAATGCAATCTATCAGTGACATAGCAAAGGGCACAATTTTTACCTTCCTGCCTAATTACCTATTATTCTATTAACTAATCGTAGCCCTTTTTATAATAAAATTCCTAATTCTTTTTCAGAAAGACACAATCTAATTCTATTTATCCCCGTTTCTATTTCACAAGTGCCAATCAGCTTCGCACGTGATCGTCCGTCTGAAGAAAAGTGAATTGATTCCCACCCTGAGGTGCGCATATTATCGCTGGTAAATTTTGCTGCAGTGTTTCTTCTGGTGAGAAGAAAGAAAAGGGACTCAATAACTAGTTCTGGCTGTTTCTGGAGGAGGAATTTCTTTTCTGTCCACCTTCCAGTTGTATTGTATTGAACAGACCGATCTCAGACGCGTCTGTACGTCTCCCAGCAAGGAGGCCAGCCCTAACGAACAATCGCCCCTTCAGTGGATTGTGCAAAACACAAAGCAAGCTTAGTCATTTTGGGGATGAAGCAGTGCCTGCTCTAGCAGTGAATAGATAGCCTATGGGTAATCACCGGTATGTTGGAAGCAAATATAAAAATCACCTTTCATGACAAATCAATTAGGCATTGAGTCAGTCAGTAGGCGAAGTAAAATGGTTTTAAAGCCTACTGTCCATCACCCAATGGTGAAGGGGATCCATTCGCTTAGCTTTTGCCACGATTTTCTCTTTTTGGTTGATGTAGGTGTCAACAAGTTGTCATGTCACCCGAGTCACACTCAACAGAGACCTCCTGACACCTCCTTAGCCTCAAATTTTTTTTAACTTTCACCACAAACTTCACTTTCCCCAATAGTTGTGCAACACAGTCAGTAAGAGGGCTCTGCGGTCTTGGAACAGAATTAATCACAATTCGTAAAGCCAACAAGGAGGAGCTCCATTCACCCGATTCCACCGACATGAGGTGATAATGGGGATGGGTTGAAAAGGGAAGTAGAATAGCCGAGATAAAAATAGGTAGGGAGTGCCACAGCGACTGACTGACGCCAATTCACCTGCCCTTAATAATGTACAAATATAAATATACCGAAAGCTACACATGCCGACTTCCTCCATCCCTACTTTCCAATCCGAGCGTCAGTAGACGAATTCAATAGAGCCTTGTGTTTTAGTGTGAGAGCCCTATCATTTAAGATTCCCACAAGAAAATAAGCTAAGTAATGCTTTTACGAAAGTTAACAACGGCGAAAAACATCATAAGTTTTCTCGATGTTGAAAGCAGTCTTGAAATCCGTTAGCCGTGTCCGGCTCATTCGAGAAGTGGTGTAGGCAACTTGGCCGTAACAACCCACAGATAATTTGCGGCACAGCTACAAGCTACTCTATTGTACAGTCGTACACTCAAAATAGCTTTGAATTCATAACTTTTTAAATTGTTTTTGCATTCTCTTGTCTGTGATACCAAGACTTCCTTTACAAGTAGTTCCAGCCCATTACTGGTGCCCCACCCCAATTAAGGCAGTCAATGAAAAGCGCAATGTATTCCTTTCAAAAATGAATAAACTATTTTATACAAGTGCACTTGACCAGTACAAAAAAACTATTTTTTGCTGTCGTTTTTCAATAACTTTTGATATAATGTATAAAAGAAAAACTTGTTCGCTCTCTTTTAAAACATTACCATGGTTATATCATCACACCGATAAATCAGGATCGCATGACATTAGACATTACATTCTGGTCCCACAAAATGGGGTAAAGCGTGCTTTATTCACGCCCGATGGTTCACAATGTCAAGAATGCCTTTCCCACCTCTTCAGATGGAAGAGATAAAAGGAAATGCAGAAAATTTTTCACTGAAATTAACTTCAACGATGAACAAATAGGCCTACCGAATTATAAAAATCAAAAGGAAGGGTTGGAACAATGGCATATAATACGTTGCGCTATTCGTGCCCCAATCCAAGTACACCGTTGAAAGCGAGGGAGCATTACCACTTGCCAAGGGCTGTCTTTTTAGCAAGACCCTACTCAAAGCTCATTCTTGGTGGAAAAAGCATGGTAAGAGTGAACACACATGAGGTCTCACAGGGTAGTGACATTACGAGGCTGTGATTTATCAGGATTTGCAGTGTGTGGCGTGACTAAGCCCGTTTGCTGCCTCATGCCAAAGCTTTTGCCGGGACTGTGCACTAAAGAGAGGCGTCTGCACAGTTCGTTTACAAGGAAAGTAAAATTTGCCTCTTTGAATTTTCTCTAGTTCCCTCTCACCCGATGATAGTAATGATTGATACGAGATTGAGGTGCCTTCAGTGAAGACGCTAGCACACCAGTTGGACTACCGAATTGGCTGAAGTAGTAAATAAGTGCATCATTTCATCGCTTGCTTAGTGTTAAATATTACGCCTGGAAATCAACCGGGGCTTCAAGATCACCCTTGGAATATGGTTTGTGGGACAGTTGGAGTCACAGAATTACTTCCATCGAATGGAAAGGGGAGGGAATTAAACATGAAAAAAATGTCGCTCAGAGACTTAACGCAACTAGGACATTACGTGGATCATTCGAATCCCATCATTTTGATAAAATTAAAGAAAAACGCCATTAAAAGTAACAACTATGCTTTATGTGCACAATTTAAAAGCAACTTCAATATTAAAAAAAACATGCATAATTGCTTCTGGTTGCATAGGCATCTGACAGCATTTATGCATAGGGCGTAACTTGATACTTGGCTAGACAAGTGTCAAAGTGATAAAGAAATCGCTCAAAATCTTTGGCTAACTTTAAACATGAGAATCATCAGATTGCTTAAACAGTTCTAAAGTTTATTTAACAATGAAAAAAAAACAAATAAAAAGGCGGAGTGATTGGATTTGGGTTGGTTAAATTTAAATGCTAGCTTAAAATCCCAGTCAAAATCGTTTATGCTAAAAAAGCCACTTTTGCACATTTGCACAAAAGAGAGCCCAACAGTGGGAATGAGATTTTTAAATTGTTTTTCATAAAAATAGGTGAAATTTGACCACATCAAAGCGGCACTTCATCTGCAACTGATGGACAATGACGTAAATCAAACATCTACTAAAAACAGAACAGTAGTATCGAGTCATTCTTAAAGATCGAAAGCACACCCTAGGACTCTAAAAGTTGGGCACGGATGCACTCAGATCGACTCGAGTTGAATAACCCGACCTGAGAATGCACAACTTCCCCTCAATTGGAGGCGCAATGGGTCGTCGAAATACTGAACCCGTTTGCATAACAGGAAGATGATGGACTGGTGCGTCCTCGACTTGGTATCCGATGTCGGTGGCTTAGGTTTTCTTTTTGGTATCAGAGTACTCCAGTCCTAGCCGTAGCCCTTGCCCTTCTCGTGCGTAAAAATTAAGCCTTTTCACTGGTAGACTTTTCGGAGTGTCAGCGCAATCTACGCCAGGACGGAAAAATTCTTGGTGGTTTCCATGGTCTCCTGCCATATTTTACCAGAATGAGCAGATATAGGTCTTTCCGTTAGAAAACAGGTCATAAATCTGCCAAGTCGTATTGCTGAGACTAGCCAAACACATTGAGGCAAATGGAAAGAAAAAAGAGCTAGATTAAGCGACGATGAATGAAGAAACTAGAGTTCACAGAGGGTACATTCCTACAACAGCCCAACAATGGAACAAGCATTAGAAGACATCAATACCGAGTTAACTTGGAAAAAAGGTACCTAACACTCCCGAGAATTAACGAGGGCCTCTTAGTGGACCAACCCACTTTTGCGCAAGAAAAAGTGGACTGAGAAAAGTACTATTTTCATATACGCTCAAGCCAAAGACGGACGGGACTGATGTCGGTTGATGTGGCGGAGCAGTCAGCAAAGGTGACACAATGGTGTTTGCACTCTGCGAACAGAAATTCCTCGTTCGATTTCTTTACAAGGGGCACACGGGGCTCCTGGTGACCATCTAGACCGGCCAGTGCATTTGCCTTTGTGCGACACAGTGTGGTTCTATATAAGGATAAAAAAGTAGTGCTTAAATTCGACAGCCGGAATCTTAGATATTAAGCATAAGAGTGGACAAAACAACTACTCACAATTCTGCCTCCAGCATTCGTTCAATAGAAACAGCATCCTTAGCATCGGGCAGGTCTTTCTTGTTACAGAGAATGAGGAATGGTACATGAGACCGGGCAAGAGTGGCATCCGTCATTAGATCGAAAAGATATTCAGCTGTGTCCTTTAATGTATCTTTAATGCTTGTTGAGTCGATGACAAAAATAACCCCGCTAAATGCCTGACGCCGAAAAAATGAGAACTAACCTAGTGTTCGCCTTCTGCTTATTAATGCATTCAAACCTAAGTTTCTTCAAACCGGGAACATCAATAACTCTCAGTTTCTTCAATCTCTAAAAAATGATAGCTTGCAAAACTTACCTTCACCCTTAGTTCATAATCTTCAACATTTGGAGCCAATGATGTGAAAGTCATCGCGTTCCTCTTATGTGTAAGCATAATTAAAAGAGAGGTTTTTCCAGCATCGCAAGGACCCGTTATGAGAATAGTTGATTTCCTAGTAGATCCAAAGTAAAGATATGTTAAAAAAAGCAAGATGACAGGAACGACGCCCAAAACCACATATAGCATCGCGAAATGCATATGCCAACAACCAACGAATCCGTCTGATAGAACACCGATTCAAACATACTTCAATAGTTAAGGTAATTATTTGTGGCTTTATATGGAGCTTTTGCGGGCTGGCTTACATTAATAAATAACAAACACTTTATAATATGCAGGGTTACTTAAAAAAGAACTATAACCTTCTTTTAAAATTTGCATCATTGTTAAACAATAATTGACTCAGTGAAAAACTAACTTGAGTTATTTATGTTATGCTTGGAATGCAACACGCTCTCTTCAAACACCGTGGCAGAATTTTCACCACTTGAATGACTGGTGAAGGCGTAATAGCTACAATGAAATCAACAAGAATACTGAGACAAATATTCCCCTAAGTTCAGATATTTCAGCCATGCTTTAAGCGTTAGTTCTGATGTACGCTCCTATGGACCCTGAAATACGCAAAGCCCTCTTTACTTCTTGGTTTTAATTAACAAGTTGATGATACACAGTAAGGCCTCTGCTCTGCGACGCCTTCTGTTTGGGAACCTTTTGGTCAATAAGACTGGAGTAAAGAAGACTCGAAATGTAATACTTTGTTTGTTCGAACTGCCGGTTTCGGTCACTTAAGTGGCCATATTGTACTGAGCTGGTTGGCCGGCCTTTGGGCCGTGCCAACAGCCCCCAAGCCCTCTGTTTCCAGAATATATATTCTGCACCAGTACTATGTCTTCCTTTACCTTAAAGGGAGTCTCGGGACGCTACACGGAATATTGTGAAAGCGGGTTTATGTAAAGGTGCGCAAGCATTATATTGGATTCAGTGTATCGCTCTGAGTCTTCACTTAAGTCGTAAGAAGCCACATATGTTACCAACATACAAATGGGACAATAGGCCCAGTCTGGTGAAAGCACCATCTTCGGGGATGCAAGTGTCCATGTAGCTTAAAGTAAGGTTGAACAAACCCTTGAAGCATCGCGCTAGTATATCACACTCTTCAGGAATTTAGGGTGTTGACAGTATCACGAGGTTCACCGAACCAATCGTCATGTAACTCATAAAGGTACAGCAAAATAAGTATGCATTAAGACTAATTACTTCATTTGGGCTCACATGTCGATAAGAGGTTGAAAATAACCCCTTCGATTCGTCGTTATGCTTAAAGCGTAACGCTTTACCATTATTTCTTCTTGTTTTGGAAATTGAACTTATTTTGACCTGGTTTATAATGCTCTCACCAGTTCCAGAACCCATAATTCCTGGACTTGGATATACATTAATTCTGAGAGCTCTTGGTCCTTCCAATACAACTTGCTCAAAAGCACTTTGGAAAAAACAGAAAACTACAGCAACGGTACAGCGGTGCTTGCCTGGAGATACGATGCTGGGGATGCTTGCAGACTTTTCTTAACTTTTTTTAGAGCATCGTGTCCTTGATCGGTCCCTCATGATTGGCTGGCATCACGTGCAGATGTACTTTGAGTGGACTACTAAACTCCCCAAGGTCAAGGGCAATTAAATGATTCAAGTGCAGGGGGTCTAAATCACTGCAGTGCCTCCCACCCGCCACTGGTGGGTTGGTTTTTAACATAGGCTTACCAACGTCTGTTGGCAAGTAAAGGCGTCAGTATCGAAGGCATTGTCACGTGGTTAGGTGAATTGAGAACTCGACTAGTCTTGAGCTCATAACATCGATGTGAGGGGTGGGAAAAGCACCCAGTAAGATGCTCAGGAATTTTTAAAACAATATGTTGAAGCTGTGGGTTTTATCAAGGAGAGTGGAATTGGTTGGTAAATTATGCCTAATGAAAGCAATAAGAGCATGGCTGATGGCAGAGATGAAGCGTACGGCTTAGAGATGGATTCTGGCGCATGTTCTGAACGATCGGGATTCCCATTTTCTGGGAAGCACATGATACTCCAACATTACCTTCGTTGCCCCAAATCACTCTTTTAGGAAATATACACAAGCCCTAAACAGAGTGGATCAGATTTCGGGTAGTAAATAGTGCAGAAAAAACTTGACCCTTCTGTTCAATGGAGGAAATAACAGCAAAGCTTTGATTGTTTTACTATCGGCTTTAGTTACGAAGGCACGTAGGGCTCCACCTTTTCTACCTCCACTAGGCGGCATGGCCTCCCATCCACGATAGTGACCCTCCAGCAGTAATACATATTCAACTCCATCATCATGCTTTCTTTCGTATTCAGGAAAGACTCAGGGGTGATACAACAGTACCTACATAAAAGAATTAATTTTTAGATTTGAAAAAGGTTGTTGCAGTTCGTCTTTCCTCTCCTTCCATAAAAAACATACTCTTGCGCCTTTATACGTTTCTGTCAATGTCTTCCAATCGTTTAATCGTTCCCCACTGAAGTTTTTTAGAACCCCAGTGAAGTTTGATCGAATTGGTGGCTACGACGATCCAGATTGGGAGCATACAGCTACTTACAGGGCGTTGTAAGTAGGCACTTCATCAAGGCATTAAGTCATTTGAATATCTCAAGAAATGTTCCATTTATTGCTCAATTCTAACCATTACGAAATGTTTCAAGAAATTCCAAGTGTTTGGTACCACATAATCTTATGAAATCATCTGTACCACTTGTAGCGCCCCAAGTCTTTTCTGAAGACGCGAAGGCAATGCTGACGCAAAGAAGGGCTGGGAGGCTACTGCCGTGGCCTGGAGGCCATGCCGTCTAGCGGGAGTACAATCAACGGAGCCTCAAACAAACAAACAGAGTCAACTCCAACACTCCCTTTGATAAACCTTCCACGTCGGCCACCAAAACGTAGTCAGCGCTTTACAGACAAAAGCATCCACAAACTGACCGTGCCACTTTGTTCTTATCCCAGTGCTGTCCAGCCATATCTATCTAAGTTCCTTACAACTAGAAGGGAGGCAGAGATATTGCATTTTCCTCCAATTGACATCTTCACACAGGTACTACGGACAGCTCTGTAACGAGCCTTTCCAGTTGGTTTACGGCCAGCGTAGCTAACAGCATTCCTGTCCAACACAGGATTGGGGTATTTGTTGGATGTGGGCTCCATTTTCGATAATTCTGTTAGAGATCATTACAGAACCACTCATCCTCACCATATGACCTTCGGGTTGTATCTTTTATGATCGGACTCACTTTCCAGTACCACCAAGGTAGCACTTGGAGTGTTTCCTGAAGACGAAAGAAGTTATAATATTAAGAAGAAATGCACTCCTGATGTATAGGATGGTTTGGCTTGGAGGCCATAGTTCCGAGCGGAAGTACACTTGGTAGAGCTCTAAGTGCCTGTGTAACCAAAAATCTAAACAAACTATCCAAGAATTACGCCACTTGTGTCTAAAGTTAATTTTAACATGCAGCTTCTGATCCTAATCAAAATTTAAAATGATTTTAACCTTGAAGCAGGGCAACTGGATTCAGTGCCTCCCAAATCCCACCAACTCAACTCCATGAGCGTGTGGATGAGAGAAGCCTTGAGTGATCAGTCCAATGTGCGCACACAATGTGGACAAACGGGCGCCAATCAAAAGGTGGAGGTGGCGCACACCACAGTGACGCATTAAATCCGGCGGCCTGGCTAACGGTTGGTTCTCTCGCTCTCAGGCGCACGGACATGTGGCCGACGCGTTGTGTTGTGTGTCCTTCACTTGGAGCTGCTCCATGCAGGTTTACGGTGGGCCTGGGTACTTCGCTGGTCAGCGTTACCGCAGTGAGTCACCTTCCCCGTCTTCTTTGAAAACTAGCATTGCTTAGACTGTTGGGTTGAGTAATCTCCCTTTATGCTGCCCAAAATACATTTTTTTTGCGACATAAATAAGGACATTGTCGGTCGACCCATCAAGTAGCCTCCTTACGACACCTGTAGTGTGGTTAAGCTCAAAACATCCCAACCGGTGATTGGCTGCGATATCACGTTTTGACAGTTTTGTCGCCATTGTTTTAATGGAAGGAGTGGCTTCCGCCTTTTTAAATTTAAGAACTATTGTTTTAAAGTCACGCGACTTCTGAATGCATTATTCACACCCTATTGCAATTTATTACATGGGCGTCAATCCCTAATGTGCTCATCATTGTCCTAAGTTAAGAAATGTATAGGCAGGTGTAGCCAGGTTAATAATTAACTATACTTTTACTGCCCATGCACACGTAAAACGAAGCTAGGTGTCGGGTGGATCTGAGGATGCAAATCCCGAAAAGTCCACCCATACCTGGCACAATCTTTGTAGAGGTTGAGTTAATCAAGAAACCATCAAAATTGACAAGTTTTTTTAATCGGCTAGTGGGCTTGACCTAGCTTTCTTACCTTCCGCTTCGTTCGAGATTACGGAATGGAAAGCAGATGACGAGGATATCGAATCACAAAAGGTGTTTGGAACCATTTCTGACCTTTTTCAAGAGTTGAACTGCATTGAGCTTGAGGTAGATAATGCCCACAGGATCTCATCACATGCATAAAGCAATGCTATTGACCTTGATGATAATGCTGGTGAAGGTGAAGCATCCCGTAAGAGGGGAACAATTTCGCCTTGCACATTCCTTTTCCTTCCGTTGTCACCCCATGCCAGAGTACAAGTGATCAGAACGCCAACTCACTCCCCCAGGGTCGATTTCTGATTGGCCAAGGGGGAGAGCGAGACCAAAGGAGAGGGGAGGAGGAGTAGGAGGAGGCGGAAGGGAAGAGAGAAACATCAGTAGTGCTGTATGAACACGGCCAACTGCCAACATGATTTCCGGTTGAATAAGGCTAAGATACGTGCGAGGCTCAGCTTTAAGAAGTTGGCATCATCGTAGTTTATCCTCTGTCACGTCCCTACTCAAGGCAACGCGGCATGAGCTCCTTGAGTGAATCGTATGACAGCCTCTTTACTAGTCCCACTGATGGTGATGAGCAGCACCTGAACACTGGCAGCTCTATCTATAGCCTCTACTGCCGTCTGACCCTCGGTCTACGCAATGCTGAGTCTTGGGACTGTGTTTATGTGCACGGCGAGGCAATACCCATCTTCAACACAGAGTTGACTAGAGAGATGGGCTCCAGTAAGTGTGCAGTTGATATATGTTGAATAGTCGCTTCATGCTACTGTCTTGGGGATTATTTTTTGTAATAAACCAGCCACAAGGCAACCTCAGCTGGCGCACATCCTGGGGTCACTTAATTGACTTCAACAGGCGGGTGTTTATGCATGACTTGTGCACAAACAGTGGATAGTATACAGTCGAACCTTCATAGCCCCAATCGCAGCGATAGAGGCAGGAAAAATCCGGCTGTTTTACTTTATTTCGTTAGAAGAATGTTACCCACTAGACAATTTAATAGGGAAGGTCACAGCCTGCAACGGGTGAGAAGCGAATTTGTGTTTCATTCTGGAAAAATTTTTTGCTTAAGTTCTCAAGTGAAGGTTTGAAGAGCATCAGTTCAACTCAGTTACGTTGTTTGACATGTTTTGACATTGGGTGATGTAATAATGGGGTTGGGCAAGGTCGCCTCCCACCTTTTGCTCCGTGTTTGAGCACCAATGCCCAGGGACGTCAGTTTCCGTAAAGACTGCCATATTTTCAGATTCCATTCAGCAGATCTTGGAACAACCCATCTCCAAATTGCAGTTGCCTCTTTTTGGCCAGCAGAGTAGAGTTGTGAAGTCAGATGGACGAAATGTCATTTCTTACAATATTAATCATGCATGGGATAGGAAATTGGGAAAAATTGCCACTTTTTCGCAGGAATCAAAGCCGAGTGATGTTTTTTGAACCAAAGGAAGAGGTTTTCAAACCTCAGAGAGCATGCACCGTTTCGATTCCCTTCTCCCTTAAAGCTAAAGTGGCTGCGTTTGTCACCACCTTTGTAAACCCTATGCGTACCCCATAAAGTTTATCACTCAGGCGGAAGATGAGAAGATACTTTGCCCGTTGAAGCCATCACCACTAAAAGTGGGCCATTTTTACCAAGAGTTTTGTCTCTGGAAGTAGCCGATCTGGGCATAGTCACCTCCATTTCTATTTCAAGACTGTCTGTTCTGTCACACATCTGGTATGAGGAGAATGAGGGACATCATCCTCCCTTCTGCATCCTATTATCTTCGTTGACCAATTCTAGCTGGCTCTGAAGAGGCCATTCTAGCACACCCTCCACAATTGTTGTTCGATCTTCTTATTGAGAGCCAGACACATGCAAGCATGGTCGTCTAGGTATGAAATGATGTGTGCTCCGAAGAGTATGGAGCGGATTGTTTGGGGATATTCAATGATAGGATGATTTTTTCATTGAAGGATTGAATCCTCTGCAAAAGGCCATCTCACCATGGACCCTGCAATCATAGGACAGCGAAAGTAGTTAAGGATAAGCAATTTATAATCCCTGAAGTCTAATTGCTGTCATCTGTTAACACCCAAACTTTTTTTGTCGTCTAACAAGCTTGTGATCAATCCACTGGATGAAAGGAGGTTGCAATTCACGGTAGAACCAGCAAAGTAAAAAACGGTTGGTAGTTGCTTTTCTCAAAGCATGAGAACGGAATGCCAGACTTTGGTATTTGAATCGAAGGAGTGAAGAAGGAAAGTCATCGACTTCTGTCGTTCGGTTCAGTAATGAGTTGCCATCATAATAATAACATATGAGCCTGCAAGATCGCTTATTTTTCCTCAATCCTCTAAAAGGGCGATCCACACACTCCAACCCAAGGTGCTTCTTTGATCTCTATCTCTTGGAATGGTGTTAAATGCTATCAGTTAGATGTAATGTGATGATGAATATGCGAGTATTTGGCTGACAGGACTGGAACTAAGTTGTATGTCAACACTCAAAGTACAGGTGCCATCTCGTCTTTCACTAGCGAGGCTATGGCCCAGCTGGCCACCACGACTTCTGGATGTTGGATCACCTTTTGCAGGGTACAAGTAAGCTTTATGCTCTCCCTCATTTGACGCAGTTTTCATCTTCCAGCCGTCTTTACTTTCAGCAGACATTGAAGGTACACTCAAATTGTAGCCGATAGGATAGGAGTTATGGCATGGCGAAACAGTAGGTCAACAGGAGTATACCGTTACCGATTTACTAAACTAGTACTAGTCCTTTTTGTTTTTGCTCCACTGTAGTTGGGGTAGTTGAATGTGGGCCCTCTCCCTCCACTACTATGCAATGGAAGGAGAACAGGGCCTCGAGTACGCCTTAACCCCCCGAGTCGCGCACTTTGTTAAACCCGTCACCTGCAAATGCAATGGTAGTAGTAACTCAAGTGAGGATATTCATACAGCCTCTTCTAGGGAATAGCCGCCGGCTTTAAGTGGCTTTCTTGGCAACTATATGTGACGTAGGATCTACGATATGCATATTATTCGGCTTGAAGTCGAGATTTTATCTTTAGGACCGTTAGAGATCTTCGTTTGGGGTGTGGGTTTCAGTGTTTCCTTTTGAAGACGAATGCTTGAACCACAGTATGGTTTTGGTGCTATAAGTTTCGTCCTATTGTGCATTGCAAGTTCATTCTGCTCGCTTCTTTAACAGCTGATATTACTAATAATTCCACCGTGGGTCGCTCCCTGAAGAGGGTAAAAGACATACGAGCCCAAGGTAGCCTTGTCATAAGGCTCACTAAGGGCTGGGTGACTAAATACGACTGTCAGGGTCTACAGTCGGCCTAATTATGGGTCGGTTTCGTTTTGGCAGCGCTGTCTTATTTGTCAGTTCTACAGATGAAGCTTTCGCGTGCTTTAGAACCATCTCACCAAGACTAGAACAGCAGGCAGTGCGCACATCCAGATTACTGTTGCCTATCCCTTGACAAGTGCTATGCTTTGGTCACCCCGCTCGTTGTGAATTTTGCTCTTAAAGGGTTGTGGAAACCTTTAAGACGGGAAGAGAAGGGCCAGTACTTCATTTTATGGATGAAACTTTTCCATTTGAAGAAAGATTGGGTCGATGGTGTGAATTTGATTCTCTAAGTCTCGTCTCATGGTACATCATGGATCCCTTCGAACTGATCACATTGCTAGTAGATACTACTAATATCTCCAAGTAGTATTATTGAGCTAAAGCACTGTAGGAGATTATATGAGATTTTTGGAATTTCCACTATCAAAGATACTACTTCCCAATGTTGCGGCGTGTAGCATCCACTTTTACTTCCATTTTTTAATGCCTCCCTTGATGTGCTGTTATCAAAAGCAGATTAGTTCGAATTTAATGCTTCATTGAACCATCCCCATTACCGGTGGGCTACAACATTAAAGTTTTGTTTCGTTGCGTCTCCTATGAATACTCGGTAACGGTGCAATCACATTCTGTGAAAATACACCTCCTGACCGCTACACTTCAGCGACAATTTTGATTTCAGGCCTCCTGAACACTGTTCTTGAGTGGGTTCAACTTGAAGTCTATGAGGCATTATTGGGATTTCCTGTTTCTGAATCCTATGATCTGCATAGGTATTGTGAGAACTTCTTTGCTTACACTACCACAAGCTCATTCCTATGACTCTGCAAGACTTCTTACTCTATGATACCCAATCCCCTAGCATCAAGCAAACCTGAAGAACTGGCTGGCAAAAGCACATTCGACTACCGTCTCAGCTAGATGCTGAGGAAATTCAAATATTTCTTCCATATTTCAACAGTACCGGATAGGGGTACCTTACCAGTTCTATCGACTTTTTAACGCCTTACGGATTCAGAAAACCTGTCAATCACTACCTAATACCAGTTACCACGTAATTGTAAGTAATATGTGTTAATTCACGCCCAAGCACACACTGAGGCGGGAGAGGGAGCAAGAGGTTAAATAAGCCCCTTCTGGTCCGCGTTTCCGGTGCGTTCGTGGGCCTGTCCGATGGTCACAGCAGTCCCTATGGCTACCTCTTGTGTGAGTCACTGGATAGTGGCCAATGCTGAGCGCGTATGGGCGTTGGCAGGAGGAAGAGATTTCTCTCACCCACGCGCCTACCTCCATGGACTAGTGAAATATTTATACTCACTCTCACCTGGCCACAATACCCTACTTTCTGCCACTGAGGTTGCAGAATACGCAGTTCAGAATATACTTACGACATGTGATTACACTTATCCCGTCTGGAACTACTCAGTAAGCCCTATTTTGGAGTAATGGATTCTGTCGTTGAACTGACAGGTGAGTTCTCCACATCGAGAAAAGAAGGCGAAATGCTCAGATTTTGGAAAGGATTGCTAATCCTCTCATTTCGCCCCCATTTTTGAACTAAAATAATCAGACATTTGTTTGCTGCTTTAACAGAGGAACAGGAGCGCATACAAAAGAAGACATTCACGAACTGGATCAATGCTTATCTGGCTAAGGTGGGTAATGAATTTAAAGTTGTTGTTGTCATTCGCATCACTAATGGCATTCACTGCTTCCCTAATGGACGTTCTGTTGAATCACCTTAGGCTGTCCCTCCAGACTACGTCCGCGATCTCTTTGTCGACATTCGGGATGGGGTCAAGTTGGTGCGACTGCTTGAAGTGTTGGCCGGTGTTCGTCTGGTGAGATGATAGAGCAGGAAATTCCTTCTTAACAAAAAAAAAAACGAAATTCTTGAGCGCATTTAAGAAGCATAATGATCACGTAGCTGCAAGCAAATTTGAATCCCAGGTCACCATTGTCCTCGGTTGCTTCGTATTACTGGTCGTTTAATTCTACCCTTCGCTAATGGTTTTATGATTTTAAAATGCTTATAAAATAATTTTTGGAATCTTTTTGACTTCCTCTAATGAAGAGGAAATAAGGGAATAAAAAAATTGCATAATCCACCACACCAAAATTGTGGAATAATCCTTATCAGGATCCGCCCTAAAACTAATTTCACACATCGATGAGCAATGAAAAACACCATTAAATGCTCCCTTTCATGGCTCCAAAGGGGTGAAACTTTGTTTCTATTTTATTTTTCCCATTGATAGCCCATTGAAAGACCGACAGTGATGCAACGAGCACACCATCTAAGCAATATCAGGACGGCTCTAGACTTTTTGACGGAGAAGAGGAAGGTAGGTGTACAGATGGATCCTAACCTCTGTGCCTTCACAGATCAAATTAGTGAACATTAATCCCTCCGACGTTGTCGACGGTCGACCCGCCATCGTTTTGGGTCTCATTTGGTCGATCATTCTATACTTTAATGTAAGGATGTAGTTGTCCAAGATCTTGGGCTAGTTATGCCTCATAGACATAGCTACTTTTAACCCTCTCCTTCCTTGTTAGATCGATGAGAATGGAGAAGCACTTAAAGCTGCGACGGGTGTCTCAGAGGTGACGAAAAAGGATCAGCCTATGGCTGCAACTTCTCCCCCCGGGACCATCACACAGGGCAAGATGCCACCCATGGCTCCGGTGGCTCGCAAGAAGGCGCTGCTTGCATGGATCTGTCGCTGCGTTTCCCCCAGTCTCAAGTACTTAGATTTTGATTTGAACTGTCTGGGGCGATGATAGCTCGTTCATTTACTGACCTTCTCGGACTTCTGGGTACATATTCCAAACAGGGGCTAGAATGGCATTGGTTGGTTGTTATAAAAGATGCTATCATGTCGGTGTTTGTTGGGTACAACCGTGCAATTGAATTGTATCGGGAATAGTTTGGAAAGAAAGACTTTACAAGCCTCTGTATTTACAACACATCAACACCGTGGATTACTCTTGAAACTGCACCAATTCCCTTGATCTTTCGATAGAAATTCTTTAAATACAAAGCGTTATTTAACGTGCGCATTAATGATCTGAACCATTTCTAAGAGCTTGACCTGACTTTGTTTGGTCTTTCCTCCAGGTCACTGGGTTTACAGATCAAGGATTTTGGTCCCAGCTGGCGCGATGGTCGCGCCTTTTGCGCCCTCATCCACAGCATTGAAGCGCAGAGTTTGGATCTAAGCAAGATTCAACCCAGCGACAATAAGGCGAATTTGAAGCTCGCTTTCAGCGCAGCTGAACAGCGCCTCGGCATTCCACAACTACTCGATGCAGAAGGTCTGATCTACACTTACCGTTTTCGTAAAAAACCCTTTTGATTTAAGGTGAATGCTGTACTTGGTTCATTTATCGCAGATGTGGACGTGGATAACCCGGACGAGCGTTCCATAATGACTTATGTTGCACAATTTCTCAAGGAATATCCAACTGGCAAGAAAATGGTGGGTTGCAAATTGTCTCCCCTACTACCTCGTGTACCGAGTCCTTGCGATTGTCAAAAATGGGTTGGACTGTTTTTTTATCTCTGCAGCTTGACCAATACTGGCTTGATACGCATTAATAGAACATAAGGACCCATCGTAGGGTTATTCTTAAATTTGTCGATCTACTTAAAGACTAAATTCGTGGATCAAAATCTGGGTGGGCGTTTTGGTGGTAATGAGGCATCAGCCAAGTCCTTCGAGGCTTCTCTGGACGCTGTCGATTCTGCCATCGACCCTTCTCTTGTGCTCAGTGCTTCCACAGTCTCCCTCCACAATCCTAAACCCACTCGGAAGAAACAAGTTACCACGCCCACCCTCCTAGATGACGAGGGCATTCGCAGCCTACTGGCGGCTACGAGTTCAAGTCTCTCCGTTTCTGATGGAGAGGTTGAAACGAACCCTGATGCGGCGCATTCAATGCCCAACATCAGAGCCATAGCTCTATCCTCGCCCCGCCGACATGCCAGAGCTCGAACCTACGCCGATCTGCGGCTGGCTCGGGTGGCGAAAACGTTTTCACGATGTCGTGCCATCGCCAACATTCGGGTCACTGCGGATCGCACGGAGGAGACAAAAAATGCCGTCAAGATTGTTCACATTGAGAATCAAGTAGGTGGAAATGGACCGAGGTTTGACTACAAGGTCTATGGCAGTAGTGCTGGCAACCTTTTTTCCATTTTTAGATCAAGGATTCGAACGCACAGGCCGAGGAAGAACGCAACTTCATCATTCATATAAAAGAACTGATTTCGAGGATAAGACATGAACCTCTGGAGCCAAAGGATTTGATGCAAGAACTTGAGGTAATTTTATCAAAAATATGTAAAACTCTCAAATTTTGTGGACAATATGGCTAAGAGAAATTTGTGGTGGAAATAAAGTTGCACTAGGAATGTCATAAAATATGAAGCTAATTTCGTTGTAAAGGACCTTCATTCTTCCGACTCCAATTCGTTTCAAACAGGAATTCTACCAAGCCGAACAGCAGCACCAAAGCCTAACGACATGTCTATTGGAGATGGGCAAGCGGAAGCGCCAAGGTATTCTGCTTGGCATCTTACCCTCAGAGTTGGCGGAAATCGAGGTGAAGTGGACACAAGTGAAACCAGCGTTGGACGAGTGGCGTTGGCGTCTGGACGACTCTTTGCCCGGCGACTGGGCAACGGTGGGCAGGTGGCTGGGTCAGATGGAGCGCTGTCTCAGTGCAGGTGCTCGTCTTGCCATTGAATTAGATGCTGCGAGCACGTCTGATGCCGACGCAACTACTCGACGCTCTCGATTCGCGGCACAGTTGGCTGATCTTGAGGCGAGCTGGATAAAATTTGCTTAATGCTAACGCCTATGTCTACTGAGAGAAAAGTTATAAACTCGGGTTACTCAAGAATTCGTTCGATGTCTGTCAGAATTGCTAGTCAGCTGGGTGAAAGATCGGATGGATGCATGATAGACCGAATTCACAGGTCCAAGCCTCATAGACGTCTTGCGGAGCAGGGTCGTTTGGTTAGTATTTGCCTATTGAATACTGCCCATACTAAACCATCTTAGCTGTCACTGAGTGGTTGAATTTCATGCTTCTACGTTCGCAGGGCCTTACCAAACACTTATGGGTTATTGAGAGTGCAGTCACGAACTAGGTTCATTGTTAACATGCAGAGGAACTGAAGAGCTGTGGAGGTGGTGAGATGACCATGACACAAACCGGTAGTGGAACTCGCAAGCATTGAGTAGACCGTTAAATAAAGGTCGTATTCCAACTAAAATATCCATGATGTTAGTTCCCTATTTGTTGCAGGAAAAGCTGCAGGATAAAGACAGAATATCTGAACTTTTGGGTTTGCTGGTCAAGACAAACACAGAGAACGAGCCCTCAGCCCTCCCCATCACCGTAGTGAACGCCATTAAGAAGCGCTTTCAAGACGTCTGTAATGAGGCGCAAGTCAGTCTCCGTCGCACTGATCGTCTTCATCTGCGTTGGAAATTGGCCGACAACATTGATGAGATCGTCAACTACATCAATGTCCTGAAAAATGCGCGATATCACAAGTTGAACGAGGCTGCCGAGAGCGTGGAGCAGATTCAAGTGGGTTAAGATGCCTTCTTCGGCAATTTTTTGATTGAGTAGAATGGATTGGTAGTAAGCGCATTCCTTCCTCCCTCTTTCCTATTTTAGGAGTGGAAGAAGAGCAGAGGGTTACCGCAGACAATGGATGAAGATATTGTAGCACTGGAGGAGCTCTGTAAGGAATCGGAAAACAAGTCGAACAACGAGTCAGCGGCCTCGGTGGGTGAACAACCGGGATCGGGTCTGCTGACGATCCAAATCAAGACAGGAGGGGGAACGTTGATCATGCGCGATGTGGCCGAGACAGAGCGCATTGAGGCCACCATGTATCTCTCCTCTCTTCGAGTGCGATGGGCTGAGGCGCTGGAGGATCTACTGGCACTGGAAAAGTCCTCAATGAAGTTGGTGGAGACGTGGCGTGCTTATGAGATGGTAACCAGAATGGTTCGGAGTATCCATGGTGCTTAAGTTTATGTAGGCTTAAATTGGCACAAAAAATATGTGGAAACACAAGATATTGCCGGGTTTTGAGTGAGGAACCAGATCAGATAGGCAGAAAACCAATCTTGTCCAATTTTTAAAACTCCAACCTTGCAGGAGGCGCAGACACTGCACGCATGGATGCAGGAGGCAGAGTCGAAGCTTAAAGCTAAGAATATCTCCAACACCGAGAAGCGCTTCATTCTTGCCCAAGTGAAGCAGTGGCGTCAGCGTCTGAACGCTTTACAGGATTTGGGTGTCCAACTCATCGGACAGTCGACTATCCCCACCGGTGAGGCCATTAACACCCAGCTGGCCAGCATGTTGCAGCGACTTGACAGCATCTCCAATGAGGTATTGGGATTTGATTCCTTTTTACGCTAATTTAATTTTGTCTATAGCAATGGAAGTACCGTCAAGGATGATACGAAACATACCGGCCTTGAATTGGTATAATATTATCACCATTTGGATGGCCGTGTGTAAATAGTAACTTAACAGCTTCCATAGCGACTTGCTAGATGTCAGAAAGACCCACCGAGTCTGGTATAAAAATAAAATAAGTATTGTAGTCCTTAGTACCCTCTGCGACCATTCTTTTGTTTCAGTCATCAGATAAAGGGGCAAGGACCATGGAAAAATCGTCATTTTTTAACTGGTGACCATGCGATCTACATCGAGAAGAGGCTCGTTTAGAAGTTAGAGTTGATGGGGAGGCAACGTTCTACAGAGAAGGCGTTCTGCATGCTGTTCAGTTCGCTAGGGGAGGGATGAGGGATACCATACTCCCAGATCATGGAAGCATTGTTGACATTTCCCTAAGGTCTAATTCTATTCGTCCACTACTGGTCCCACCTTGCTACTGTTCCGTATGCAGGGATTAAAGTCGCGATGGGTGGAGAAAACGGAAGACATTTGGATGGCCTTCCTTGTAGGTTCGTCCATTTTGTGATAGACATCTTCCTTACCTAGCGACTCGGCGTCGCATTCAATTTGAAATACTTAGAATTCGTTCGAGTAGAGTCTTCAACACGCTTAAATTATCTCCCAAGTCTGTGAGGGACTTTGAGGCTAGTGGCTTAGATAACATAAGTCAAGCTTTTGCTATCACCATGAAGGTCGATTTAAGGGAGACTGAAGAGACTGGGGTCGTAAAATAGGCATAACTAGAGCAAACATCATCCTACTACATATCTTCCCGGATGTGAATCAGCTTTGCATTTACTTGAAAAACCAATGGGAGTGTTTTCATGTCGGGCAATATCGAGGACCCCCAGAGGTTTAGATGAAAAAAAAGGCTTTTATCGCATCTGGTGGGAGATGATGAAAGGTCTGGAAGACGCGGCACGTATCCAGTGACTCTGAATGACTGAACCTGACTTCTGATTGTAAAAGTAAAAGGAAAACTCCGTCTCTCCAAGCTCTATCACACGTTTCTTCATCATTTGTCCACTCGACTGCTACTTACATCTGACATATTCGAGTGACCGGATTTTGTCAGCTAGCCTTGCGTTATCACAGCCAAGTCAGCCACTGAAAATTGAATAGATTTTCACTAGATTTGGCAACTCAGTGAACAAGCGTTGAAAGGGACTTCTAAGACACCCTTATGGCGGGACAAAAGGAGAGGACATGCTTTCTCCGCCAAAGCTTATTTCACTACCTATGGGATTTACATTTTTATTTGCAGATTGAGAAGTCGTATCAAGCTACAACCGTCGAGATGTTGAAACGAGAATTGGATCAAACAATGAACCGTATGAACGAAATGCTTCAGACAGCTACAGATCTGCTGAATAAAGAGGTCTGCCTTCCACAGACCACTAGCATTCAGAAAGCCGAGGAGGCCACGTCAGAATATAGAAAACAACTGCAGATTACTAAGGAGGATCTTCTCGAGCATCTCGAGGTTGAGTACAATGTAAGAGACAATGGTTTCGTGTTGCTCCCGAGGCTGATAGCGACACGTACTACTTAAGTAGCTGGAACTGATGAGTGAAGATGCAATTTTAGGTTTTGTATTCAACGTTTTGTTCCACCAGTTGTACAATTGGCGTAAACGTTGCTTGCCGGGTAGCCATTAGTAGAAACCTCCTCTAGTAGGTGTTAGTAGTGTGGTCTTAAATTTATATGAATTAAAAAAGTTACGAATGTCACTTGGATGACTATTTATTAACACAATCTAATAGGAGAAAAGCCTATTCACTGTTGATGTTAGATTTAGGCGAAAGTGTTAATAACAGCTAAGGCCGCTAAGGTGAATGTTGAAAGAACTTGTTCATGAGAGGATGGTTGTGACGCAGCTTCATCCATCTTTGCTGTCCTAATCTAGTAGATATTGGAGGCGGTTATCACTCTATCTCGAGTCGGCTTTGGGGCTGGGCATAAAGATTGCAGGTCTGAGATGCCATAGGCTTTGGATGCACCAAAGATTTTCAAGCTCTCCAATTACTACCAGGATCACATGTGACTTCGGTCTCGCTTTTCCTGCCTTATCTTGACATCACGATTTTGAACAAGACTTGATGTTGCCATGGCATAGTTAAACATCTGAGTCGTGTAAAATGCGTTAGCGTTACAGAGTCTATAATTACGGGGAGCGAGATCGTGCAAATTACAGTTCATTTTATTCATGCTTCTTTCAGCTAGCAAAGGAGCTCTCTGGGAAACTTCTGGCAGCCGCCCAGGCAGGTGAAATCGACTACTCGGAGGTGGAGCGGTGTATTCGGGAGACGGACCAACTTCAACGTTCGCTACAGCAAATGGCAGAAGAGAAGATCGATGATCGCCTCTCCGAGTTGGCCCTGGCGATTAGTGAGGCCGTCTCGGTGGCGGTGAGGCTTGCTCAGATGTCTGAGTGGATTGAGGAGACTGAGACGGTGACTAATGCCGGCTTTTCTGCAACTCCAGATGAGATTGGATTGGACAGTCTCGCCAGTATTGCTCCTGATGAGGCGATTCATCGACTCCAGGTTACATGATCATCTCTGTTGTTCGGTCCTCCGTTTTCGTTTTGTAGAAAATTAGTAATTTATTGGTGCTTGTCATAAAAAATACTACCAGTTACTAGACACTACAAAACGCCGTCCATTTACCCTTCTTTTATACTAGAAATACTGCAATAGCATAAGCTCGCACACGAAGGCGCTCGAAGAAGCGGAAGGACGGCTAGAGGAGTTAAAGGCGAAAGGCTTGAAGTCTGTCAACATCTCCCAACTTGAAACGGCCATTGCGGAGACCAGGGATCGCATAAATGTGAGTTCACTTAAAATTTAACTCCTACAACTGAAAGAACGTTGAAATTTGGGAGGAAATATAATTCACAAGATAAGCTGAAAAATAGGCTGGACGCCATAAGAAAGTAAATTTTGGAGTGATTAACTCTAGAGAATCACTCTGTCAGACAGAGTTCTGTTATAGGAAGTTGCATGATTGGTGCTCTGCTCTAGAACGAATGGAACTATATTTTCAGGTAATGCTAGAGCAAACGCGAAAACGCGAACAACTTCTACTCTCCCAAAGCCAGGCACGTGAAGAGACGATGGGAGCAGCCAACTCTCTGGAGACATGGTTACATGAAGCAGAGGGGGTGGTCACCACCTCTCGGGAGACCATGCTACCTCTGAACGCCAAGACCATTGTGGACGCCACTCGTCTCACCCAGTGGAGCCTAGATCGACTGGAACAACAGCGTAACACCCACGAAGCCTTCTGCGAAGAGCACTTGGCTCAGGGCGCAGAATTGCTCGAACGCATGGATGAGTGCTTCCAGAGATTTAGTGATGTTTGGCCTGAGGTCTCTAGTAGTCAGGATTCTTCCTCTGACTCGGAGATAGTGGCCTGTGCTCGAGAAGTCGTTTCTCGTGTGAATCTTCTTAAGCAACGGTACAGCGTGAGTTTCTCTTTACTTAAATTTAATTCAGTAGAAGCCTAGGTTTGACGAATGTGTTAATTTGTGTTCCTAGAAGAGGTGGATGGATGTTATAATAGTTTTAACAAATTGAAATGCTTGTTGGGGAAATCCCAATTTATTTACTAGCAAATAAGGTTAGAGGGTTCATTTGTTTAATGTAGGATGCCACTGCACAATTACCCCGGGCTCTGTTGGCCGTTAGATTCGTGATAATCGACACGAAGATAGGCGAGAAGTTGACAGAGGCATCGGAACGCCTAAGACAGGAAGAACTGCGCATCGAAAGTGGGGAGGAGGTATCTCTCATTCTCAGTGAACACGAGGTGAGTTGAGAGACTGCCGTGTCTACCTTTCACTATTCATACTAACCAGTAAGGCATGTAATTTTATTTCACAATGAATTTTTTTGCCGGGAAAATGTGTAAGTGCTTTTTGTTGTGCCATCGTACACCCACCGGAAGAGGTGGACATTATCTTCAACCCTTTTGCAGCTCTAACTTGAGTGCCGATATATGAGTGCCGTAACAATTTTTAATGGCCTTGCGCTAAAGGCAGTTTGTGGGAAATTTCTATTCATTTATTTTATAAAACGTAAAAATTTTATGCCAGAGAGTTTAAATGTTAATTATGAGGTTTCTTATTTGGGCAACAAGTAGTTATGAAACAAGTTAATTTAGTAATTTTGAATGTCTTCCATCTTGAGAGCACCAATTTTGTTATTTTGAGTGGTAAGATAGTTAATGTGCATTGCAAAATGCAAAAAAAATGAACTGGAATATAAAGTGTATTGTCGGTGTGCAGAGGGGCTGGGGCCCACTGGCCATGCCGCCCAGCGGAAATGCAAAGGCGGAGCCTTTGGTGCCCGCGAAACCGAAACGGAGAGTTGACCGAAACACCAGAGTACTACATGGCCTCCTCACCTTTTGAGCGTCATCCTCGACGGTCCCCATGATTAACTTTTCGCGTTAACTGCCACAGCGTAGTCGGTGATGTATGCAAACACATCCACGAGCCAACCACACTAGCAATTGCATTCACTTGCAACTGAGAGCATATGTGACCGAAACATCACTGACCCCTTTTGGAAATCCCACTGAATCCAAAGTTCCGTCATGTTCTGGAACTGTAGTGGGGGGAGAATGGATGTGCTGACTATCACGCTGAACTAAAAGCACAGTCACATAAGAGGACGAAGTGTGAAATAGTTTGGTAAGAATGGAATATCAAGTCTGCTTTCAATTATCATGTTGTTATCACTTCAGTGCTGCCTAGCCATCTCTATCTGTATGGGTTTTATCAAGCTAGTAAAGAGGTGTAGAAAATATCGTATGCTCGCATAGATGCCATTTTCATAGAGGTTCCGTAGACAGCTCCATAATGATCCTTTTCAATTATTCCACGACTAGTGTTGCCCCACCTTTTAATAGCATTTTAGAAGGTCACTGAACTGGAGCGTATGCCCTTCTTCCATTGCGTTAAAATTTGGTAACCATTGACAGAAATCTGGGTAGCTGTCTTTAATGATCGAGTTTGCCATCAACGTAGCGCTCCGAGCCTTTTCTTAGGGCGAAAGAAATACCAATACTGGGGCAGGAAATGCATTATCGACATAGAGAACAGATGGCGGGGAACTGGTACGACCCAGAGGCTATTCTAGCTAGCAAAGCTGCAAAGGCGGAGCCTTAAGTGTCCTTGGAATTGAAATAAAGAGTTAAGCGAATAATTTGTTATGCGTTTGCAAATTTGAGAATGTGAATCTAACTTTACTGATGCAGCATAGGTGACATTTACCCATCTCCTCCCTCATCGATGCCAGATATTCACGGTGGAGTCAGTTCAGAGGACTTTACGCAAATTCCAAGAGAGCTTTATCACCGAGGCTGAAAGCATAACTCCAAAGATGACATTGGCGGGAAGTCTCCTCTACAGAGTTGGGCTTGGATCACAGGTTACAGGAAAACGCATAACCGAAATGCCGAAGTCCTTTGAATGCGTTGCGGGGTTAATAAATCGGATAGAGCTATCTATGCCTCTAACAAACACTGTTTTATCACTGCCTTGTAGGCCTACTTCTCTGCACCTGACTTCATTGAAGAGCTGCCAGCCATGATAATCGAAATGGAACATACTATGGACGAACTGGTCAAACTTGAGCCCGACTCGGCGGTCCAGTTTGCGAAACGCACGGAGGTACGAGGAAAGACCCTTTTCCAGTTGAAAGATCGTGCCGAACACTTTGCCTCAAATATGCGTGATCTGCCAGAACGGTGGCTCGATTTTGACTCTAAGTAAGAGTTTCCTCCATTCCACATTCTCTAGTGCTCCACCCGGGGGATCAGGTGTATTGGTGACTGGATCAGGGTCACAAACATGCGTGCGGTGTTTTCGTCTTAGCATACTGTGATAGAGCCGTGTTACTAAATTAGTACATCAGTACACTTTACCCATGACAATAGTTCTTTGATGATCTTTCTAGTTTTGGCTCAAATGGGGTATGCTGCAATGTCATGTTCTCTTTTCCTTCTAGACTTGGCGGTCTGGAACAGTGGACCAGCGAGCTGGAAACTCTTGTCAACCAACTTTGTTCAGAGGGTCTGCTGGGTGGTGAAGACATGATGGACCCCAATGTAGCTGCAGAGGTTGCTCGACGATATCGGGCCATGCTGAAGAAATTCGAGGAGATGGTCGATTCTACCAGTCTCAATATCTCCTTAGCCGAGCGGCTGAACAGGATCCTACAGGATCTGATTGCCGAGGGTGGTCTTTCGCCCTCCGAAATTGCTAAAAGACGCACTTCACTGGCTCGTGTGTTAAACAGTCTGCATGACATTGAGACTCTCAAGCCCAGTGTACTAAAGACAGGTTAGATTCAATATGACCTGTAGGTTCAATGATAGTAGGGGTAATGGAACGTGAAGAAGTACACTTGCGAAACCAAACAAAACTTTGATGTATACTGTCGTACCGATGTCGATATGTTTTCTTTTTTCCCAAGGTAGAAAATAACTCCGTACTAGCTGAGTCATTGGGTTGCGCAAGTCATAGATGTCAATGGACAACTTCATTAGGGTAATATCCTTTACGTAACTTTATTCTCAGCTGAAAATATGACTGGTTCGCTGGACAACCAGGTGTCTAAGGCAAGCAAGCAGGATCGCACAAAGCGCTTTAGAACCCACATGGAGACGATAATAAGCGACCCCACCACACAGGCCATCGACTCAGATGAGATGCGTCGCCTATTGGCAGAGCGAGAGGCGCTGATTGCGCGGGTCAATGAGGAAAAGAAGGCCTCCCTTGCCTACCTAATGCAAATGCCCACTTTAAACACCACCCACACGTCCCAAATGCCCCCTGTAGAGGAGCGCTTTCTTCAGGTCTGGGAAGATGCTGATCGGATGATGGAGGAGAAGGCGGCGAACCTCCGAACCGCTACACAAGCCACTGAGCAGTTTGAAGAGGTGCGAACTCGCCTTTTCAATCTCCTGGGGGACGCTCAGTTTCTTCTAAAGTGCTCCACTGGCCCTGTTTACGACTCCAAATCCACTGATGGTGCACCAGTTAGCTCCTATGAGGCTCTTGCAGCTCTCTCCAACAAGGATGCTGAACAGCATGATAACATTGATGATATTGCGACTTATGGTCCTTCGAAGATACACGAACAAACTACTGCGATACAGATACATCTAAAGTCGTTGGAGAAGGGAGCAGCGGATATCACGAAGCTGCGTAGGGCTGCAGACCTAATCGCTGAACAAGTGGGTCCTGAAAAATCAGCTGAGCTCGAGTCGATTATTGACCAACTGGAAAAGGACATGGCTCTTACAAAATCTGCTCTTGAGGAACGACTAGTAGCTCTGGAGATGGCGAAGTCGCGATGGGTGAATATTCGTGAGCATGCTCAACAGCTGGAGGGATCTCTAGAATCTCAGGAAAGTACACTCGCAGACCTACGATCGCATATTGAATCCACTTCTCTGGAAAGCTGTGGGGATACTTCGAGTGTATGCGACGCTTATCGAAAGTACTTAGAGAAGTATGCGCACTACTTGCAGAAACTTCAGTCGGACGCGGCGGGTTTGGGAGTGGAGATAGGCAATGTGGATTCTACGTTGGCTGCAATGCTGACAATAGAGAGAGTGGATGAAAATGGCAACATTGTGACGGAGGTACTAGAGAACGTCGACCCCGAGGTCACTGCTGCTCAAAAAAATTTGCATGCTCTTCTCCTACGGCAAAAGGGAATCAACAATGCATGCCATTCATTGGAACAAATAATTACTTCAACACTAGTAGCTCTTGAGGAGTACTCCAAGTTGAGTAGTTCTGTAGAGGCTTATTTAAATCACGTGGAGGCCGCTCGTGATATGGAATATACCTTCTCCGACCTCAAAGACGTGATGGCTGTTAAGGAGCAATTGAATGCACTGTTAACGCTGAGACAGGCGGAGATTGATAGTGCCACTTGGAGGATGCGTGAACTTTCTCCATTCCTGAAGAAAGTCCCACAGACTGCTGTAAGTGCTTGAAAAAAACAACTTTTAATACATGAGATATGTTCAAGTAAAACGAGGCCTTTCGAGGTGCAGGGAGTAGAAACTTTACTTGGAATTCCACATAGCCTGCTGATATATCTTTTCACTTATGTCAGCTTTTTTCTATTATCTGGAACACAGCTGACTTACAGAAAGACTTGTCAGTTCATTTGAATCACCCTGGAACGGTTCAGTTGTTCAGCGTTTCTTATACACTTACGCCAAAGGATGGGTTGATTTGACGTCGATAGGGGGTTGGTAGAGGGTTCACATGAATGATCGCTGGAATCGTAGGCTGAGAATAGGATCGCCACGATATGGATTGTCTCCATTTGAATGCTTCAATGCAGCGGAGCGTTCAATTGCCCTATTATGTTGGAGGTTTCATAAATGAGTGACTATCGGCGGGATGGAGCTTTATATCCTTCAAAACAGACTTCACTTGTCACTGCGTTCTGTTGTAATCACGCGCTGTTGCTTCTAGCTTCCATCTCAGTGAACGGTGCGTCACTCGGACACCGCTGTAGAGCCCTTTCCTAAATTGAACACCCCTCATGCTTGCTATTTAAGGACGGTTTATCTAGACAAATAATTATAAGATTAAATTAGTTCTATAGTGGGCTATGAAGTGTGCTGTAGGGCATATTTTTCATTTTACACAGGTGGCAGACGCCAAACTGTCGCAAAGCCTGGAGGCAGCTGATGGATGGTTGTCAAAGCAAGCCTCATACATAGACATCCTCAACACTGATTGGTGTATGTGGTCCAATGAGATGGACAAGATCGCAGCAGAGTTGCAGCAATTGGCTGATAATGTGGAGCGCGTTGACACAGACGCCGCCGTGGACACAACAACACGGCGTGCCAACCAGGCAGCACGTCAATTGGAGCAGGTGCAACTGTTGAGGGCGCGTTGGAGGGCTCTGCGGCCACAGACGGAGACAGTGCTAACCCTCCTCTCGGGTAGCTCAAAGGGCAGTCACCTCACCATGGAGTCGACACAACACGTTGTCCCACAACGTTACACCAAGGTGGGAAATCAGATACGGGATGTCTTCTCCATTCTACAGGACATAAATACCAAGTTGGAGGAGGAGTTGGATGCACAGGACAAGTTTGCCAACGATGTGGAGCGACTCGTCCACATGGTCTCCATGGCTGAAAAGCGGCTCTCCAAAGTCACTGGAATCTGGATCCCCTCAGCACCTACTCTTCTGGCTCATGTCAGTCAACCCATCTCTCAACTCCATATTGGTAAGTCCCATGGGAGTATTTTGTGATTTCTCGCAAAACGGTCACACATTATAATCTGACTTTGTCTATTCATTTGGGTAATGTGTTTGAGTATGCATTTGGATGGGCTTACAAAGACTGAAAACACAATGATTAAATACAGGTTTGTTCAACTATGGGCGAGTTTTGGAAGTAACATTTCACAGCTACCAGGAGAAAGTAGGAGGGGAAAAAAATCAACCCTTGAGCACGCCCGCGCGGACGTGTTTGTCCGCGTGCAGTGTAGTGGCAGCATTACACGAATGGGCGGATTACAGGAAGTGTATGTAAGCCCATTCATGCCTACATGCTTTCATTCATGAGGATTCCAATTTTTGACGCTCTCCCGGAAACACTCTACTCATGCACAAACACATATATACATGCGACTCCTATCTCTCTCTCTCCCTCCTCTCCTCCCCTCTCCGCGTTCTCCTTTCGTCCTCTTGATAGCAATGCTGATGACTCAATTTGCAATTGTGATGCGCCAATGCACGGCAAAGCATAGCACGATGATGCGCTAACCACTTGGGCGTATTCTTAGACAAACTAGTTAGCCAGTGCCCGGCCCTCGCCTCTGTTAGAGAAGTCATTGTAGAGGCCTAGAAGAAGTTATCCAGATGACTCAGTCTGTAAAAAACGAATTATATTTGGGTGGTGTTCCAATCACGCAGCAGGAATCGGTGATGTCGATATTAGTGACAGATTTCGGTTCAAGCACCTACTGAAAAGTTAGCCACCGTATGCGCACCCTTATGAGTGTATTGAGACAATCTGAATTTAGGATTTGTATTCCTGGGATCACAGGATATGGCCCATCAATGGATGATGGCATGAAATGTTAAAGTTTTTCGTATTATCATTTTAGACGATTCTAAACCCACAAGGGATTCAGACTCCGCAGCTGAGAATACGCTTGACAGCTGCATTAACTTAACAGAGGCAGTTGCAGAGCTGAAGTCTCTTTTCAGCGAGACAATCGGTCCAATGCATGCAACCCTAGACTCCCTCTTGGCCAGAGTCAAGCAATTTGACACAGAAGAGGCCACTGTCCGAGACAGATTGCAATACCTACTGCGGGAGATAAGCCTCCTTGCAATTCGCACCCTCAAACGCCAGTATGTCTGTGAAGTGAGCCTTACCTATGAGCAAAATCGGACAAACTGGGTCAGTAAACTGCGTGGGCTTCGATCGCTGCAGGAACAGTTGATACAAACCGGAGGTACTGTTGAAATACTTACTGAGCTTCCAAAAACTGAAGAGGCATCCAAGACCTTGAAAACCATTTCAGTTGACCTGAGTTACCAGAATGATTGTGTTAAGTGGTTAAAGGCACTCAATGCGGTAAAAGTTCAAATCCTGAGTTATAAACTGACCGCGGACCTTCCCAAGATCCCTGACTACTTTCAGACCGTTGAAGAGGATATCAACTTTGAGCCGGAGTACACACCACAGGAATTGGATACGGCCTCGATTGTAGCCGGAATCTTCTTTGTGACGGGAAGACGAGATGAGCTGTTGTCTGCCACTTCCTCCTCGCGTGAACCTTTCAGCTTCTACGTGGATGTGGGTCGTCTCATAAGCGATTGTGATCGTTTGAAGACGGGACTGATGACCCACTGGAACTCCCTTGAAATCTACTGCGCCAACTGGCTCCGACTTGTGAAAGGAAGTGAAGAATTAAGTAGTAATACTGCTGAGTTCTTAGAGAAGACATTTTCGTTGGTGAAGAATGCTGCAGATCTTACCGACACACGTTTAGACAGACCGGGAAATCACAAGAGATTGGACGAAATCATTACTCAACTCAGGGAGTGGCAGAAGGCTTTTGAATCACCTTCAGAGGTTGAAAATTTGGCTGACCTTCCACTTGTCTCTTGTGTACTAGAATTGCAAGCAGACGGTGAGAAGTTAATTGAATCAGTGGAATCTCGAACTTTGGCAGTCAGAGCTCTGCTAGATGCTAACCGAATGGTTCTGGTCAATGCATCATTGCGCCTATGCGACATTGCCTATCGACTGGAGAGACTAGTCAAAGCGTACGACAGTCGAGAGACTGCACTGGTTGAGGTAAATAACATCGTGAAGGAAGCTGAACAGGAAGCGGGGTTCAGGTCTGTCAGCAACCTGGCTGCCAACCTACTGGGCGTCGAGGTTTCCGCAGAAATGTTGGCTGCTGATGAACTGGTTGGTGTTAGCAATCTCAAAATGGAAGTGTCATACAAGTCGGATTTGGAAAGCCTTTTGCAAATGGTTTCGTCTTCTCAAGACCTCTCTAGGCTACTTGCAAGAATATCAAAAGCTCGCACTTATCTGCGGGCGCATTTGCCGCCAAAACTGATGCATCTACAACAATCCAGCTCCGCGGCGATTTGTGCTTTTGAGGCGATTATGAACGAAGATCATCCAAAACCCAGTCTAGAGCGATTAGCAGACGATACAATTAGAAACGGGATCGTTACAAGATGTCAGTGTCTCTCTGACATTATGGACGAGGCCATAAAGCACTTAGAGGAAAAGCATCAGGAGATGACTCTGCTAGAAACCAACATCAATCATGTTAGCACTTGGATTGATGAACTCCTCCCCAGAGTTCAGTCAGCCACTCATCTCCTTTCCGTTTCTGCTAACGAATCCGCCATCCCTGAAGCGGTTCAGTTTGCTGAAACGGTTGAAGATCCCGCTGATCTGCTGGACGTCTTCAACGCGGAGCGTGAATACTACGCAAAGATAATTGAGCTAACCCAGTTGGAAGTCGATTCCGACGGTGAAATTCTCTCCTCTGTTTTCGAGTCGCAGACTAAATCCATCGCAACCCAGTTTGGTGATCTGGTCAGTGCTGTTAGTGGCATGGAGGATCTTTGGTGTGCCTATCTAGCCCAAGACAAAGCGGTGAGCCAAGAACTTTCTCGTGAATCAGATGATCTCAAAGTACTCATCGATCGTTTGGATAAAATCAACTTGCAAAGTGGACCCATCTTATTGTTGACAGCCTCAACCAAGGAACGCACAGACGCCATGGAACTTCTGGCTCAATCGTTTGAAGAAGCACAGCAGATTCGAAGTGATTACATTGATATGATCACACGAGTTGAAACACTTTCCAATCGCTGTTTTAATCGAGACGCCCTCAGAATGCGCTTGAAGCGAAGAAAGCTGTTGAAAGATCAAATGGCTGAGGAGGCAGTACACGAGCAGCAAGTGAAGGTAGAGGATAAAGCAAAGGAACAGTCGGACAGTCTTTCTAAAAACTGTGCCAATTTGAGTTTTAGACTAGCCTCCGTGGACACATTGATTAAAAGATGCACCGAGGGTATAGGCAAGCGAATGATGAAGGTGCAGACTGATTCCGCTAACGTCTGGTCAAGTGAATTCAACGCTCTCTCTGAGGGTGTAGAAAAGTTGAAAAGCTTTGTGGAGCTTCCACTTCTTCTTAAACCTGAATGTCGTGAAGCCGTACCTACCTTCTTTGCTGAGCGGAAACATGATATTCAGGTTAGTTTTTGTCCTCTCAAGGCAGTGCTAAAACAGTTCCATCAAATTCCTCGTTCTTGAAACCATTGCATTCATTTTTCTAATTTCTTACCAGAAATTTCAGAATCGTATTAATAACCTGGAATCGGAATTGTCGTGTGCTGTCAGTCTCCACAGAATCATTCAACGTTTGTCGCATTACGAGCACGGTCCCGTGGCTTCCAGCGCAGGTGATGAGGCGCACAGTAGAAAGAACAGGGCTATGCTTGCAGCGCTGAGGCAAAACCTTATCGAATACGCTATCCACGTTGGTGAAATGGAGTCGCTTCTACAGGAGGCCTTCACAACCACATCACGCTTGGAAGCTGCTTTAGCTGAGATGGCTATGCGCTTGTCAGTAGCTCTCATCGCCTTGGAGGATTCGTTGGATCTGCCTAAATGCGAGATCTCTCTTACCCAATTTTCCGTATGCATGCTTGATATCATTTAACCAACTTTAAGACCTAGATCATTAAGCATGAAATATCCAACTATGTTTCGCTATATTCCGTGTGCAAAATCTCCTTTCTATTTTAGTCCATCAAGAACGACCTGGACCCCATACGGTCAGAGCTTCGCTCGCTTCGATCACTTTCCGATCATTTTCATGCCATAATAACGGCAGCTATATCTAAGGGCGTTTCTCTCATCTCTATCCTCGGCACCAACATCAAACAGGCGTCGCCACTGTCACTGGAAAGTGGCTCCCATTTCTTTGCCGAAATCGCTAGTTTCGATAAAAAGTTTCACTGGATAGTGGCCACCTTGGATGAAGCCAACGATCACATTTTAGCGCTGATTAGTAGCTTCAAACATTACGAACATCGGGTCACGGAGGCGCGCACTTGGCTTCACCAGTCCGAAATTTCGCTTAGGTCCAAATCTGAGGAGGTCGACAGCACTCGCTCTCTCGATAAGGAAGAGGTTGAAATGCACCTCACGCTGATTCAGGTGAGCAAGTTACAAACCTGACAACTCATATGAGTATGGTTCTGACTTGATTTGTTTTTTGTTTTTTTTCTTTTTCAGAATCTTGTTTTGAGTTTCAGCGATGGGAAAAGACTTGTGGACGTCATGGAGGCTGCAACAGCAGGCCTCCTGACAGACGCTTCGGAGGTGAATCGTTGGGTGGGAAACATTTGTCAATCCCCACATTTTCATTCTACGACCCCACATTTAGCGTCATCCCTACCACAATTCCGCGAGGGCCTGATGAAAACGAGTCAACAACTTAAGGAGGATCTATCGAAGTACCTCAGTCTTTTAAATGCAGCGAAGGAGCAGGCTGAGGTCCAGTTGACCAAGTGCTCCACCTTCTGTGATAATTGCTCCCGCTTTATCGAATGGCTCACTGATTGTGAGACTAAGTGGAATATTCTTGATGTTGGTGAGACCGATAACCCCGTCGCTGATGAAGATATGTTTCTATGGGAGAAGCAGACCTTAGGTGCAACTTATAAAGTGAGTATCAATGTATGTTCCACTTAGTCCTTTTCCTTGTAAAATTTCAAATTGATTTCTTTTCAGCAAAGACTAACAGATATACAGGTGCACGAGTCCCTTCTAAGGGAGTTGTTTAGGTCCACTGAACTTGATTATGCAACAGATCTATCTTCAGTTGATGGTAGCACTCCTGTGACGCACGCTCGCCTTCTTGACGCACGAAAACGATTGCACTGGCTTCAACAGTGTGTGACCATTCGTATAGCCTCGATTGAAGAAGATGTAAAGAAAACAGAAGAAATGGAAGCACTGCTACAAGCCTTTCGACGTTCTTTTGAGAGTATTAATAGGCGCTTTACTACGTTAGAATGGGAGATTGTGGAGCTATCCACTTGGGATAAACTCAAACCTGTCACCTCCGAGCCCATCCTGGAGATGCTTGAAGAGGTGATGTTACAACTTCCCCATAGGCTTCAAACACTGAAGGAACTTTCACAGGAGCTCGAAGCAACCATAGAAACGGTGGCTGACACACCTTGTCCTCCCCACCATACTGATGAGGCTAAGGAAATTCTTGCGAAGCTACGAAATCTGCAGACTTGTACAGAAAAGTACATTAAAACATGCCTCATCCTCTCAACCTCCTATCGAACTCTGTCTAACGACATTGACAAATTCAAAACAAGAATTTCAGAGAAGGCTTATATCTCTGAATTGGTCTCCCCTGATGTGTGCCGATTGACTGACGAAGAGTGGTTTTCCCTTCGAAATGATGTTCTCGTTGAACAATCTGTGTTGTGGCAAATTGGAGAGGAACTTCAAAACGAGAGCTTTGAGAGCAAGTTCAATGTCATCCAGGCTGCGGTTGATGAGTTTTTGGGTGACATAACCGACGTCGCTCAAACGTCAGCTTCTCAGTGTTCCGCCGTTTGTCAGTTCAAATCAAAAATGGAGGAATTACGAGAAATGTTCAACAATTGCACGAAAACCATTGCTGACTATCAACATGGCCTGGAGGTGCAATTGAGTAAGGGTGATCTCTACCACGATGAACTGAATATGTGTCAAAAACTTCTCAATGAAATAGAGACGGATTTTGAGGGGATTTTGAACTCAGCGAGCCTCCGAAGTGATATTAAGACCTGGACTACGGATACACAGGACCTTGTTTGCAAGGTAACGGCGATCGAGAGGCGTCTATGTGACTTCCAGACTAAAGAACTGGAGGGCCTGATGGTGATTGCGCAGTCTAGCGAAGAATTTCTACCTCTAGCAGCACAAGCTACTCAGGATCGCTGGAGTGACCTAGTTAATCGGGCAATGAATGCACGTGGAGCGGCTGAATCAGCACTCAGTGCCATTCAAGACGCAGTCGACGCATATCAGACTATGATTAACTGGATTCAAGAGGTCGAAGATAGGTTGAATGCGATTGTGAACACACCTACCGGGCAACCGAATAGGTCGCCGACGGAAACTGATGAATCGCGGTTCTTGGCTGAAGAATGGAGTGGCCTGGCTGAGGCCAGAGCTTTACGGCTCTCAAAGCTGACGGTATGATTGCCTATTGTCAAGAAAATAATATGTATCTCTTTTGAGTTGCGTTAGATTTTTATTTTGTATGAATTTACATACGAAATGGCATTTTTGTAAGGATGATATTGCTTTAACAAATTGGATTTTGTCTTTCAGTATGGTAATATCATCTGAAGAGGTAGGTGACTGCATGAAAGATACCATGGCATTATCATAGCTAATCTGGAACTTAATAAATAGTTTTGCAATCTAAAGAATGGTAAGCCACGAACACTTTTGTTTCAGAAACTCCACTCTGAATCAGTGGTACGAAGGAAGATGGTACTCTCGACTACCGAAGAGCTGGGTAAACTAAAGGGAGCACCTCCGTCCAAGGCCGAAGCTGCAGTGATTCGAGGTCTGGAGCTGGAACTAGCTGACGCCTACGCCGATTTGATCGACCACTGCCAAACTGCGGTCAACGGTGAACAAGAGATTCTCAGGACTACGCAGGCCGCTCTCGAGGATGCTAACTCGGCCCTCAACGCCACAGAAAAGCTCTCAGATCGTGCCAATTGTCTCCTCTTTCGTGATGATCTCGGTTCCTCACTGGACTGGCAGCAGACCTGTTTCAACGACTTCATAAGCATTGAAGTGGCCACTGTTCGCGAGTTGATCGACCGGTCGAAGAAGTGGGTTGCTATGTTGCCACAACCTGATAGTCAACTTGCAGATACCATTAGCTTGCGGTTGGTGGAAGAGTTGCAGAAGGTTGAGGGTAGGGTAACTGAGCGGGTAAAGGTTTTGGATAAGTTCTTACGCAGCCTATCTGAAATTTCTCAAAGAATTTCCACTGAAGAGGTCTGGCAATGTGAGTTCAGCACGAATATGAATCCGGGCTTTGGGAATGCTCCAGATAATTTGGGAAAGAAACGTGAGATGATCCAGTACTTCGAAGTATGTCCCTAACTGGTGTTTTTAAATTTTAAAGGTAAATGGTCCATAAAATCCGACTTTTTGTGCTATGTTATTTTCAGACCAAAGTGGGTGAGATCGATGACCACATTGAATCAGTGGCGCGCCTCTCCAATGATTTGGATGGACTGACGACAAACGACGGTGCTGCTTTTGTCACACCACCAGAACTTATCTCCCAACTGCAGAATTTGCGTCAAAGCCTGGCACTTCAAAGACAAATAGCCGATAGCCAACGGACACGCTGGTTTCAGGTGGTGGATCAACATGTCAACTTCATACGTGACCTCTTCAGCATGCATAGATGGATCTTCTCCCTCGCTGCCGAGTTCATGAGGTGCTGGAGTACCTTCCGAGACGTATGTAAATCGGCAGCACCCAATTCCGATATGATTTCATGGATCAGAGAAACTTCCATATACACAATTGGGTTTCATGAAATTTCGAGTGAGGTCCAAAAGTTGAATGGAAGATTTGCCCTTGTTTGTGCAGTAGGGGGCGGGGAGGTCAACAAAAAGATAGGTACGTGTCTGAGGCATATTGAGAAGTTCTTAAAGGCCTCCGAACAGTTGGAGGAAAGTCGACAATCACTGTTGGACAAAAGTTCTCTTCACGTGGACGAATTTGTCAGAAACGTTCACCGGTTTTCACAAGCGGCTGAAGCGTTTGGCACTAGTTATAATCAAATTCTGAGTGCTTCAATCGAGCCTACGAATTTCGTGTTACAGACTTTGTTAGAGGATGTTAAGAGTTGTCTAGCTCTGGAGTTGAGTGGTCTGGAAAAAGAAAAGGCAACTATTCAAGCTCTGGCATTGGAGGCGTGCAGTGACAAACTGAATCTACCCATTTTGGAACCGCTGGAGGAAGAAGTGGGAGAGGGTGTCAAGTGGGAACAAAAACCGATTACAAGATCGGCTGATCCACCCGAAAATCGGGTGTTGGATGTGAATAAAATGTTGGGTGAATTGACTGAAGTCAAGGCCTCACTAGTTGCCTCGGTTACTGTAAGTCCAGTCGTTATTGCTTAATGTAACACGCTTTAAGGTCTTTTGATTTTATTCTTAAAGCTTTTCTAGCAAGCATTTTCTTTTGTTCGGTTTTTCCACAATTATTTTTAAAAAAACTTTATTATGCAACTGGTTTGATGTGGTTCTAGAGCCTCTATGAGGCGGCGGATGTGCTTGCAGTTGCTCGAAAGCACCAGTGTCAAGCACGAAAATCTTGTCAAGATTGGCTTTTTGAAGCTTCAAAACAGTTGGAAGCTTACAGAAGTTTCATGCTTGAGCACGCATCTTCCCACACGGCCTCTCTAAACCAAAAAGTCAACAGTCTTGAAATGCAGCAGAAGAACTTAGAGGTGGGCTTGGTGACTTCAAGCTCTCGATATTGAAATTTACTCAACTATCACTCTACTTTACAGGTACTCCTGGAGACTCACAAGGGAAATAAATGTCGGTTTACCCATGCATCAGAAACTGAGGCTGAACTACTTAACTGTCGCGAGCGGTTTTCACAATGTCTCAAAGAGGAATGTAGTAGACGCAAAATCGTCCCCAACTTCGCCCCGGTTGACGACTGTCTGGAGGCCACCGCTCTTAACCACGACTGGGAGAATCTGGTGGACGAGATTCAGACTCTTCGGAGCTCTATGGCTGATCACTTAGCGAAGTACAAGGAGGCTTCTGAGGCTGTCGCCTGGATGGTGGAGTGGTTAAGGAGTCTAGAAAAGCGCATTCGTGTGGAGGATGTTTCGTCTGGAGACAACTTTAGATTAACTCTCTTCCACCGTGATCAATGTCTTAGACCCTACCTTGAGGAAGTTGAAGTGATTGAAAAAGTTATGGTTGCGCAACAGAGTGTTATAAAATCTTGGCAGGTATGACAACCTCATCATAATGCCATTAAAGTCGAGCAAATTTGTTGTCTTTGAAAACAACGTGGAGGTACTACTTACATATGTGAGATAAGTAGTATTGGGAGCCAGTATTAAGTAATCGCGTCCTTGTAATTGTGTAAGCGTACCATAGACTATTTAGGACAAACGTCATGAATTCCATCTCAATGTGTCTTCTTAAATGGTATTCAGGTAGTCTTAATTCATGTCATCAATTACATCCCTACTGGTAGAATATAAGTTACTTCCTTAAAGGGCCAATACATTAGGGCACCATAAACGTGGAAAATTTGGCTAGTTCTCAAGACTGTAGGGGATAAAACAGGATTCTACTCCCACATTCCAGGTCTGGAAACAGTAATGCCATGAATGGCACCAACCATTACTAGCCTTGGTGAAACTCTACACTTGGTGGGCGCGTTTAGCGGTTGTGAAATTACTAGTAGTCGGAAATAATCAATTAAAACACAGAGATAAATAAAGTTGACCATATGTTATCATAATTGTTTGCTTCTTACCCTTGTTAGACTTTGAATGAGGAAATCCACGCCAAGAGCCCTGAATTTGATGAGATGGAGCGAAAGATCTCTGCCTTTCAATCAGAGACTGACCCAGTTGTGCAAAAGTTCCGGTCTCGTCTTGATGCTTCCACGGAAATTGCAAAGGTAATTGTAGTCTCCCTTTGAGACGACACTCGATCATGATGCTCTATAAACCATCAGCCAGTATTCCAGTTCCTTTGTCCTCTGGATCAGAATGAGGTGGGATTGCATATTTCGAAAAACGATGCAATAAATGTCGTCATCTCGACAGCATTTCCAAGAGCACTAGGTTCGAGCTATAATTTCCTGTAAAGATCTCCCCTATCCATATTTCCTGAATTTCAAATGAGGATTTGGGGATAAATGTTCCTGGACCATTTTAGAATTCTCTTCAACGAAATACTGAAGGGCTTGATTACCTCAACCAAGTCTATCAGAATCTCATTTCATACAACAACTGGATCCGCGCAATCCATCAACGCGTTTCTGCCGAAAACACTTCAATCCCAAGACTCCTTGGTCATGAGGCCGATGTCGCGCTAGAGGAGGGTCAGCAGCATGTCTCCTCCCTCATCAGTGCGGTTGAGGATTTCTCAAGTGAATGCCAATGGGCTGCAGATAGTATCGGCCCCCTATCTGCCGCTCGCCTCCTATCCAATGACCTGCTTTCCCACCTTAATGTGATCTGGCAGTCTGTCCGAACCGAGGTCCAAACGGTGCGGCAGAAACACCAGAGCAACGCTGAGGCACTGGCTGACTACTCTTCCCGTTTAACGGTTCTTGCAGCGTGGTTGAGCGAAAAACGAGAGCTATTTGAGGGTATTCAAGGGGAAGTAAACCACTTCCGCAGCCCTTCGGTTGGGACTTATAGTGAAGAGTTGAGCAATCAGACTGCACAACTGCCACCAGTGGAGGCTGCTATTGAGACAATAGCTCTATACCTTAAGAAGAAGGAAACACTGGTGTCGAATACTTCCGCCCTCTTCAAGCACTTAAATGTAAGTTGCATTCCATAATCTACATCTAATCCAATGGATGCTTTGTGATTATAGGTAAAGAATCGAGATTTCGATGTCTTACGAGAGAGGCTTCAAGAACTCACCGTCCTGAACATTGAAGGCCTTTCGCAGGCAACTTCAGACACTGGTGAGCTAATGAAAGGATATTTGGATTTGCAATCAAGAGTGAGTCAGTTGTCGGAAGAATCGAAGGAAATACTGACTCTGCATCAGAAATTGATGGGGATCTTAAATGCCGACCAGACGTGGCATGATGAACTTAAACAATCTCTCCTGAATTCGTCCAATTTCTTCGGCGATCGCTACGCACTGGTGGCTAGGCTAGATTGGTTAAAGGCAGGTTACTTTATATTAAACCGAGTTTTAAAATGTTTTTTTTAAGAGAACTCCATCACTCTTTTAATGATAACTTGCTCCGCGTTGTATTAGCCTTTAATAGCTACTAGTGTATAGTTTTCCTGTGGGCACAAGGAGACTTGGTTGCATTGCACTGAGCTTCTCCGTGTTCATAAATCAGTTAGAATTTTTCTTTGGTTTCCATTTATGCGGCTGAGCTAACGTCTGGGGCACTCTTTGCTTGAAAGAATGCTCTTACTTGTCAGCCTACTCTTTCCATTTCCCGCTCACCATCAAGCTAGCAGCAGTTAACGACACCACTAGCTGCCATCATTTCTCTCACATTCCCTACTTTTTGAATGCCCGTCCCATCACCTTCACACTCATTTTATCAAGCTCTGAGTGATGTCGATTATTACTACTGTGTGTGGTTCAGAACAGAACGTCCAAAGTGGTTTCGACAGGTCTTAGCACTGATAAAACTACTGTTTCGCAGAAGTATCAGAGAGTCTCCATCCATTGTGTGGGTGTTTTCCTCCTGGGTACCAACCCATAACTAGCAGATCTTTATACCCTAGAATAGAGGCGGCAACAAAGCAATGAAACGTTTCTTTACCATTTTTTTCAAGAAATGCTTGGTAAGTTACCAACTTTGTTGTCTGTTGTTTGTGCTGTGGTTTGTGTGGTTGCTATGGCACGCATTTGTACCAAGTTGGGCACCCAAAGGAAGGCTACACGAGACTAGAGCGGAGGAACTCCACTTCGATGCAACGCCAAATCTTGTTGTTTTGAAACCGTGTTTAGGTCTAGCGGACAATTTAAGGAGTATAATCTACCTTTGTTCATTGGACAGAGACTCCTGCTAATTTTCTACAAGCACCTCAGTGCTTTGACTTGAAGAGATTTTTCGAGACAAAATTGGGCATTTGCATTGGTGCACAACGTGGGCTAACTTTTTGGAATCTCAAATACCCCATGAACAATCGTGGTGTGTCTTCCCTACCGACAGAAAGCTTTGTCTCTGGCGCAGTTCAGTCACATCGGTCAAGTGGTCCACGCGCCGACTTCGTGGTCATGGTAACGATCGGCTAGATACCCTAAGATCTAACAACTTCGCTCACAGAAGATACCCTCACTAAAAGATGTCTCGTGGATAAACTGGCACTGCTATCTGCCTTTTTTATTAATGGTGTCTGGAATGGTCCTTGGCGTGTGCGTAGGTAATTGGTGATGGGGTACCCTGGTAAGCGCAGTACCGCCAACGCCCGTCAAATGGATCAGCCAGTTTCGTTTGAATTAGCAATACAACCGGGTATTTTACAACCAACAATAGAGTATGGTTTTATCTAGCCAGTGTGATAAACAGGACATATATTGGCTTAGTCTTCACGGCTAACTAATCACCTTTATCACTTCCACAGACGTCTGAAATGAACACCAATTTGAATGTTAAGTTTTGAGCGGTTCTTTTTGCTGACACCCGTGTCTTTCTTACTTCCACCAGAATATTGAGACGATCCGTCAAAAGGGCGATAAAAGATGTGCTGATCTAAAGGAGGTTTGTGTTCGTTGCTTAGCCACCTCTCCTTCCGATCTCGCTCCAGCCTTGTTGGCGGCCACAAATAGCCATTTAATCGAGTATTCCAATCTCTGTGAAAAAATCGTCACCACACACTCCCTCTATGTCTCTATTCTTATGGTTTGGGAGAAACTTGACACTGCAGCGGCTGAGTTTGACACGAGTTTTCAACGCCTTCAGGAGTACCTCGCAGACTACGAAGTGCCTTACTGTGAAAATCCATCAGGCTTCCAAACGAAGGTGGATATACTTTCTTCCACACTTGATTTAATTAATGGAGTAAAGGACGTGGATTCCAGTTCATCGAGACTATCGTTAGAGGCTCTAACGCTCAAAAATAAATTTGCACAACTTTTTGAATGCTTCACACAACTCAAATCCATTCTCACAGAAATTCCAACTAAAGAGGATCCAAGCTTAGCCTCCACCGTTGCTCAGCGATCCATTGAGCTGAAAAGTCTTACCAAAACCTTACAGCAGGAACTTGCCACATGGAAGAGAATGTCCAATCACCTTAGTGATTTTCTAATGGAAAGCGAAGAGTTGGGAAAGGAAGCCGACGATTTCACGAAGCAGATAGAGGCTTTTGTTAAGGAAGAAGGGTTCTGCACTTCAGTTGTTGTCGTGAACGATTTGATTCAAAGATGCGAATTGTGTATGGAGAGGCATAGTACTTTTACAGACGCTTTAAAGACAATAAAAGAGAAGCTCTCTTCGCTGATACCTCACACAAACAACTCAACCATTCTTGAGTTGCAAGGAGTTCTCACAAATCACTCAACTCAGTATACTTCCACTCAACAAGTGGGTAGGTCTCTGATCAAGCGATTGAAAGAGAGGCTGGACACTGATGCCAAGTTGAAAGCTGATTTAACCCTTCTCGGTAAAGCACTTTCTGAGGCTGAGAAGACCTTCGTAACGTTGACCACCCTTGGTCGTCTCACGCCTCATATGTCGCTCCCCAAACCCCTCTCTCTCTCAACCATACCGAATTCGGAGATGAGTTTCAATTTTGTCAAATTTTCAAATGCGGTACTGGAGTACATAAATAAGCAGAGGCAATATGTTGTGAGCCATAATGAACAGGTGTCTAGATTTCAGGAAGAATTGGCTGAACGAAAGAAGGTGATCCATGACTTAATCAACCGAAAAATGCTTGAAGATGCGGAGTCTAACTTTGCAAAAAACGATGTAAAAAGTCGTATTGAAGAACTTGTGGAGCGAGTAGAGCAAGCGAAAAAGGATGGCAGTGCGTGTGAGGTCTTCATTCTTGAGAGCCACCAGAAGATAGCCAAGATTATCGATGAACTGGGTTCGTGCATCGATACCTTTGTGCTTATGGAGAGTGATTCCCGACGAGTTTCTGATGACTTCGCGGCAAATTTTGAGACACTACTGACAAATCTAAATGCGTTGTCGTCACGCTTGAGTGATGACGCTCCACTGCTTTCACCGATTAAAAAGATCCACACTCGGCTTCCAACAGAAGATCAAGAGTGGAAGAACTACGTGAGCTTGAACGACCTGTTACTAAATGAATTCAGTGGTCTTTGGCGGCGGGTGGAGCATCTCAAAACTGTACTACGAGATGAATTTAATGAATTGACACGAATAGCCGATCTGCGAAGACAATTAACTGACCTCCAATCAACATTTGTTGCAAAACTGCCGCAAATTTCAGCCTACGTGCAGCAGACTCCGACATCACTCGATGTGACGTCTGAAGAGAAGGTGATTTCCCAACTCAACACCCATTTGGCATTGGTCAAGTCATCAAAGGCCGATTTGCAATCTGCTGTTACTGAATACACAAGCAAAGCCACCATTCTCTTATCCAGCCTCACCGATACGGTGAAGTCATATTCCTTGCATCGAAATCAACCGGTAGGAATGTTGGTCGCTCGTGTTGAACGTCAAAAAGACCATTTCGAGGATGCTGCACGTCAGGCAAGCAAGTTGGAAAAGGAGATCACTGAGGAAATAGTTCATTGGGATGAATTTCTCGTACAGTTAAGGACATTTCAACAGTGGTTGCGTAGCCGTGATGCAGACTTAGGAGCGGTTTCGACTGCGGAAACCTTTGTAGAACGTACTAATGGATTGCGCAATCTTGATGAGACTCTGCAGAAGAATGGTAGTCCCATGCTTGACAGAATTATGGCCTGTGGTTGTACGCTTAGATCGCTTCGGTCTAATCTGACTGTCATTAATCATGTCACCACTTGGATTACTGACCGTTATAACGTTCTGTTGAAAGAGGTGTCTGAACGTAGGAATAAATTGAAAAACACGATCTTGGCTGAGGAGGAGTTGCGCAGAAAGGCCAATTACTGTTCGGAGTTGCTGGATACTCATGGGACTCAGCTCATTGAACTCTGCGGAAAACCATTTTTTGCATCTTCTGCTCCCTCCACGATCGATGGGATTGAGGAGAGGGTGCAGAAATTGCATGAGTTTCTGCACCAACTGGAAGGATCAAAGTCTGCCCAATTAGTCCCGTTGGAGGAGCACGTTCAGACAGTAAAAAATCAGATAAAGATGTGTGGTTTGGACCAAGCTGAAGTGAATAATGCAGCGACAAAAGTTTCCGAATTATGGAAACGCTATAACAGCCTTCGCGAAAGTTGCACCAAAGTTTCCGCTGAACTTGAAAAACTCGTTAAAGGTAGTAAGGCTTTCTACAAACTAACCGAAGAAATGAATTTATGGGTGGCAGAGCAAAAGGAGACCTTCACTGGATTTGATCGAGACACAACTATCTCGGACTGTCACGACATACATGAATTGACTGACCGACTTGCGAATCGTGCCAACGCCTTCCACCGATTCTATATGGAGCTTAGTTCAACTGGTGAGCGCCGTCTAGCCGACTGTTCCTCAAGCGCGACAGACATTTTAAACATCGCTAGGTCAATCAGCATGCCACTTCTGCAAGACGGCTCCTCTAAAGCCCACAGTCAAGAGACTCTCATTGCAGACCTACATAAGTGCTTCCAATCTCTATATACACAGGCCACAAAGCGTAAAGACGAGATCTCCTCTTTGCTGATTTCTCTCACAGCCTATGACGAGCTGTTCATGGGTCTCCACACCTGGGTGTCTTCAGTCACGAAGGAGGTGGCTAAAGAGAGAGCAGAAGATGTTACGAAGGAGATGCAACTCTGGTCTACGCCTTCCAGTTATTTGACAATTCGGTCCAGCCACATTCTTTCTCAGCTTGCCCAATACCACGAACGGACGGAACAGATTGGCGAAAAACAGGCTCATTTAGACATCTTGCTGTCTCGCTCAAGTAAACTTTTGGAAGAATGGGGTTCCTCTGAAGCAACCCGCTTTGCGGCGCAAAAGGCTGGAACTCTATCACGTCGCTTCGTCGAACTCACTATGGAAGTTAAGAGGCAGATCGAGCAGAACTCTATGACTCTAAGGAACATAGAGCGACTTCAAGCGGCACGAGATGCATATAGCGTCTGGGAGAAGGATATTCGAGGGAAATTCGCACGTGCTTGCCAGGAAGAGAACTCCACTGAGGTACTGACGAACACAAGGAGAGTAGCCAAGTCATTGGATATGGGAGACGTGCTGCTGGAATCGTGTCGACAGTGGGCTCTTAGCGTGCAATCGGATGCATTGGGATCGAAGGCTGCAGATCCATCTCTGGCACAGGATCTTATGACCAGTTATGAAAATTTGAAGAGTATGATATCTCAAAAACTTGAAAATATTGAAAGGCACTTAGCACAACAGCGGGCTAAACAGTTAGCCATTGCTTCAATGTCTTCCTGGCTTGAAGTTTCTTCCATTTACACACCACCTCAGATAGTTATGAAAAGCGCTTCCTTCGTCTCTTTTATGGCCTTTTATGAACAAGCAGTTGTCAATGGCTTGTCTGAACTTTGTAGCCTCCAATCTGAGTGCACAAACAAGGTGAGTGTTGAGGATGATTCTCAATTTTCGTCCCGTTTCTACGCCTTTAAAGTGAGGTTGGCACAGTGTATTGGTGAAGTGGAGGAGAGAACCAAGAACCTCAATGCTTACAGAGAGGCTAGCGAGCTGGTTTCGATTCGTCAAAAGCTGACGCTGGAGAGGTATTTTCAGACTACTGGTAAAGGTACCGCAATCCCAGAGACGGCATCTCAACTCGCAGATTCCCCTACTGCAGTACTTGAGGCTCTTCTTTCACCCTATGATGCAGAACGTCGTCTTACCGTCCTCCAAGGTGTTTACGATGAACTCATTATTGACAGCCGTCAACTGCTGGAAACGATGATTGAGTCGGCGGATAGATTGGTCTCAACCACCATGGAGCAGAAAACCTTTCTGGCAGAAGTAATCAATGAACGGAATGAAGTACTGAGGGCAGAACAGACAAAACTAGAACGATTAACAAGGAAATCGATTGAACTGCTAGAGGGTATTACTGAAGCCTGGAAGGTGTTCACGAGGACGGAAGAGGAGTTGAGTGATTGGCTGATGGAAATGGAACAGACAGCTACTCGACCAGCGAATAAGATGGAAATGTCGATTGCTGAGAGGAGACGAACTCTCGCGGAGATGCAGGTGTGTGCGTTGCTACTACTTTTTAATTTTGATTCCTATCTCGAGTCCAAATTAGGGTGAGGTTCCGTTTTAGGTGCATCAATCGAACCTCAATAAGAAGGCTGAGCTTATTGAAAGACATCTAAATGAAGCCGAGCACATGAGTCGGCGAACTCCTCAATTCCAGGCTACTGAAAAGGCTAAACAACTTGCCAACCGTTACTTCGCCCTCATGGCCTCCGTCCAAGTGCGTCACTTCTAGTCCTCTTATCAAAATCCAACCGAATTTGCAACATTTTTTCCTGTTTTTATTAATTTTAGGCCCAAATAGACCGCTGTGGTGGAGAAGTTGTTGAACTCGAAGGCTTAGAAAATTTACTGGGACATATGTGCGCCAAGGTTGAAGATTGCCGATCCCTTATTAAAGAATGTTGGGTGAAGGGTCGATCCAATAGCCACACGGAACTGGGCCAGAAACAAATTATGATCAAGGTTCTTCATACATCTATTTGGATTGCCTTCAGTCGAAACCCTATTTAGCTTGGCGTTACAAATGGAGAAAGGTCTTAGAAGTCGGGTTGTACCTTTAAACTTTCTTTTTATGTTCGGTCGACGCATGATGGATTAGTGGGCTTCACACAATTATGTTGCGGCTAACGGTTTTTTCCAAGTGACTGTTCAGATTTGACATTTACTGTAGATGCCTCTTATCCCTTAATAGAAAATGCTGAAGGAAGTGGTGGACCTAAAAAACTCCCCCCAATTGGAAGATTTATTGAGTCAGACAGATCGTGTGAAGGTGTTTGTTTCCGTCAGCTTGGGAGATGACTTCAGCCGACGCGTCAACGAAATATCCACCTTCTTGGAGGACTCCAATTGTCGGCTGGAACAAGCCTTGACTCTTGTCACCTCACGTTTGGGGACTTGGGAGAACTGGTCTTCGCTAGTAAAGAAGTTGGGAGATGAATTGGAGAAAATTGACTCCTCCTTCAAGGGCGTTTTGAAGGAGGCAAAGAGTCTCACTTCCTCTAATCCTGACGATGCGCTTAAAAAGAGATGTGAGGCAATTGATAAACTCCAAGTAGGTCATTTTTGAGCCCATTTTCGCCATGTTGTGGCTATTTACTGTCCGCGGCCTTTTTTGAACAGGAGCTGCACACATCTCTGGTCTCGAAGAAGCCAGAGTTTAACGATCTTAAACGATTGATGAAAGACGCTGACTGTGAAGAGCTGGATCCTCTGCTTTACCGTCAATCGACCGAAGTTTGTTCGAGAAGGAAGACTCTGAGCTCAGATATTCAGGTACTGTAAGATGACTCGCAATGGCTATTTTCGAATGTGTCTAAAGATGGTGTAGCTTACGCGCCTCTAGAAATGATCGTATCATGAGTGTGTAGAGGGGCTAAGGTAACACAGCCGCCTAGCGCTATGCCGCTGGAGTGGAAGTCCGGATAAGCTAAATTAATAATTCATACAGGTTGAATAGTTATACCTCTGCCGGGGTGCAAGTTGTTAAAGTAGGCGAGTAAGACATCAAAACACCATCAATGGCGATTAATATTGTAGAGCTGTTAAATAAAAGTCCTTGGAGCGAATGCGGTAAAAGCGGTCCAGTACTTTTTAAACATGGCAGTTAATTGGAGTTTAAGTGTTAGAGAATATGGGTTGGGAAGTCCCCAACTTTAAATTTTCTGAGGCTTGAACAGCGTTGTTCGTATAGCCGGATGAAATCACAATGTACCAGTTCCATTTGACTTCCTTACCAAGCCTACGTGTATTAAAATAACCTCTAAACTGCTGTGTCTAAGTGAATACAAGGTAACGGCTAGAGGAGATGCAATGAAGATAGTAAAGTAACTTTTCGTCTCCCTTTTCTCCATTCAGACCCATGGGGCCCGCCTAAAGCGATCTTGGAAAGAACTGTTTGCCTTCTCCAACAAGGTCAATACAGCGGATCAATGGCTCTTGAGCGCCTCCGTGAAACTTACGGCTCTCAACAATGCCAATCCAGACGGACCAAAAGCTACGGAATTTCTGATTCGAAGTTGTGAGGCTTTTGCCACTGAGGTCTCTCACTTTGTGGCCGGTCAACTCGAGTCCCTAATTGCTGAAGGCCAGGATATTGAGGTCTCGAAGAAAACCAAGAAGAAGAGACAAGACAAGGCGGAGTCTACGGGGCTTGTGGATGTACCCAAACACTTTCTTAATCAATTGAAGGCCATGAAGGATGAGGCAGAAAGCCTTGTTCAGGTCGCTGATGCAATTAAGGTGCATTATTTATCAAATCCCGTGTTATTTATACACTCCCCATTTTCGATCCCCTCGTTTTCTGACTCCCACCTCCCACTTAGGGTTGATGCCTCCTTCCCTTCCATTTTAAGGATTTTATTTACATTCAACTCAGTCAAACTTGGCTCATTTTTGGAGCCATGAGTCACGACAGTGAGTTACGAAAACTTTATAGGCGAATGCGAGTCCATACAACCGTTATGTATGCAACCAAAATTTGGTGAAAGATGAATGCGAACCATATTTATTCCGCAACACATGGTCAAACGCCTCCTTTTAATCTGGACCCTCAATAGCGTGAATGAATGAATGAATACAGGGCATCTAGAATTGTTGTACCCCACAAATCCGGATTCTGATGTCGGACAAAATACCGTTCCGGCTTTTCACAGACTATCAGGGCGCTTTCAGATCTTTCGATTCAGTAGCGGACGGTTGTCACCTTAAACACGCTGAGGAGGGCATGATTTCTACTTGAGTATGTGACACTTTCTGAGAAGTGATGTACATCAAAGTGTTCTTGGCCGTTTCTTTCGATTAGAGCTGTACCGTGCTTCGAAGTCGTCGAGCGGTTTCAGGTTTCTTGCAGAAATGGAAGGTTGGTGTCGTAGTCTCGACGAAACTGTAGTCCATATACAAAAGTTAAATAATTGGATTAGCTTCCAACCATACCTCGAGGCTTGGAGTGTTCTCACTCCTTGTTAACACGGGTAGACTCCTCCACAGAACTTTTGATCAGATCGAAACAGTATTTCAGCAATATGCAAACAAAGATGAACAAAAGCAATTGTTGACAACGTTTGGGTGGCTTGTTTGAAAACCTTTTCACCTGGCTTGTCGGATAGAATATGGGTTGCGCACTACTCATGTTCTGCCATACTAAGTCTGTGGGTCAATTGCTTCAGTTCTTACAACAGTGAGCCTTGTGTTGCACAAGTCTGCTTTTAGCGCGTCTGGATGATGCGACGTAAACGAGGATAACTGTCCTTACAGCAGATAAGGCGCTAGATAAGGTAAGCTGGAGTGGCAAGCACGATAATTGGAAGGAGGAAAAGGCTGGAGCGGTGTCGATTGTTGTTGGCAGCAGTAGAGTTCGATAAGATAGTAGTCACAGTGGTAAGAAAGTCAGGACCGACGTTCAGAAGTATTAGAATGTTGCCCAAGTTGTTCAATAGCAGGGGATGGGGAATACAAGGATGGAGGTGTGCAGTCTGAACAGTGACACCTCGAAACAGAAGTTATGAGGGTAAGAGATGGTAAAAGACGCAACTTTCTGGAGAGAATTGATCCCACACCCATCACTACGACACAGAAACGGAGTTCGCTGATTACACTCAACCGCCACGAATGAAGTGTTTCTCCACCACTAGAAGACAACGATCGGTTGGACATGAGCATAGGTTTCGCATCGCCGTGTCGAAATATTGGATGCGGCGACAGATGCGAGATTGAACCGTAAATAATGAATGAGAGGAAGGAGAGTGTTTTCGCCCGGTGACGGTTCATGATGTCGTGTTTGGTGATTGGTTTTACAGCTGCACATTATGGACCTTCTATATCTGACTGATGGCTGGAAATCGCACAGTACTCATGAGACTACTGTTATGGACGGAGAAATTAACCGTCGCATCCGGCAATGGCAAACCAGCTAATTTTACCAGGATCACTGATAATTCACTGACTTATTTCAACATTTCAGTCAGTCTCCTTTGAGTTAGTTTGAATGGATGCTGTTAATTTACAAGTAGTACTTGCATTTCCCAAATTGTGATTGACGTGGCGAGCGGCTCCGTTGTCAGTGTTTTGCTTCACTAAAGTTGTCAGAATTGTATTTTCTTGCTACTCAACACTGACAGTCGTGTTTTTTTCTATTAAAGGTGAACCTTCGCACCAAGGTGGAGGAGTGGGAGTCACTCCTAGTCACGGTTGAAAGCGGCGAGGCCTACTTGAAAATGAGCCTAGCGCAGTGGTGGAGTGAGTGTGTGGAACAGGCAGAAGAAGACCTTCCCCAAGGTCAATATTCTATGACTTCATCTTTGCGTCAGAAAATGATCCAACAACCCGAGACAGTCTTGGATGACATTGTGAATCAGATAAAGGAGCTTGAAGTAGGCCATCCTTATTATACAGAATCCCATACAGTGATGTGACATTTATAAGCAATTAATAATGCTCATCTTAGACGTCCTTCCTTTTCGACCCGTTGCTTAAAATTAGGTAATTGTGACCTCTAGATGCTCTTTGAAAGCCAATTTGGTCTGAAATAATAAAAAGACTAGCACCAATATCCATTACATGTACTGAACCATTATTTAGTCAAATTTTCCATGAAATTCGTGAATTCTAGAAACGACGGATCCAGCTGGAGACCTCGAGCACCAAAGTGACAACCCCATGGACTCCAGTGGAAACCCCATTCACCATCCAGCGACGTTTGCAACGTGCTAGGGTGGATGAGAGTGAGCTGACCTCGGGGTCACTGGGTGTGGATGGATCTCAAACCAGTGGCAGTAAATTGAGAAAACGCGTGGAGAAACTTCAGAGGGCCTATAAAAAAGAGATGCAGAAGGTGATTTTTCTAGACGCGACTTAGTAGTTACTAAATCTCAGTAGCTGCAGTAAGACAGGCAACTTATTCTTCTTTTTGGAATCGCAGATGAAGGCATTTAGCGAGAAATTGAACAATTGGCAATCTCTTTGGGACCAACAGTTGTTATGTGAGGCCGAGATCGCGGACTGGATCCAGATGAAGGAGTCTGAAGCCAACAGCCTCTTTGCAGGTCGCGGACTGGACGCGTTAGATCTAGGTACCTCGCCGTTGAAAAAAATCCACAGCGAATTGATCGCCAAACGTGAGGTGATCGACGAAATGGCGGCATGGCGTCAGGACCTTCTGGGTCTGCCGCAACAAGAGAATGACCCAATTAATGAGCTGAACTGCAAAGTTGATGCTCTGGTGCACCGAATCAGAAAGAGGATTAAGATGCACAAGAGCTTTGTCAGTCAGGCACAGGAGGCTTCGCAAGTCAAAGCAGAAGTACAGAGCGATCTGGAGAGAATGGTCCAACGCCTATCGAGGGTACGTCTGTGCATGCTGTCTTTGTTATCGCACTCATATCCATGCGTGTTGTTTTGTACCTTTGTTGTTATTTTTAAGTCTACTGTTGCTAGATCATGTCTCCCCAGGTGCTGAAAGCTACAGCTGTCATGACACTATTATTTGTACTAGAGAACTGGTCGAGCTCCACGATCAGTTCTATTGTTTGGATGTGAGCTGACGCACTGAACTTACGACCTTTTGTGTGCTTGTCTTAATGCCAGATCCTGAGTAAAGTACTTCATTGAACTTTCTTTCGAATCTACTTAAAACTGTGTTTGCATTAGTCTCTGGTGTCTGCATCCGTTGCCGTACAAGTCCTTGGCGTTGTTCGTGTTCGTGTCCCCGTCCATACACTATGCCTCCTTACAACCACGGCTGTTGGCACTTTAGGGTCATTCGACACTTTGCCTCCGCAGTCCTCGTGCTCAAAACTCCCTTCGAACAGCTCATAGCACCTCTGTGATTCCTCAGAGTCCCTCCCCCCTTGTAGTCCATATTCCCTCTAGTCCCGTTGTGGGTTCTCTCGAATGGCTCTGGTACTCCCCCACTAGTGTACTTGAACAAGTCTCCGATCCGATAAGCCCCGCGCGCACCCCACTACCGATCTCCACCTCCCCCAGTCCTCCCCGCCTCCCTATCAGACCGCATCGCACAAGTCGCGGAGGTCTTCTTGGCCGACCGACTCCTCTAATCAACTTCAAACGCGAGGCTGGCCTCCATTTGCACCGCAGTTTTGCCCTCAGTCGGTTCACCGACATCAGAGTGGACAATGAGTCCCCTTCCCCCACTTTTGCCTCAACCACCTCCATCACACCACCCCTACCACTTCCCTCTTTGCTCCTCGGCCGATCAGTATCCTTCCATCGTCGGGGTGGGTGGCGGAGATGGTGGAGCCTGCAGGCCCACTCCTTTCCTGATCCAGGCTTCTTGAAGAAAAGTGGGAACTCCTCCTCTTGTGCAGACCTTATGCCTAGTAGAGAGACCGGGCTAGTACTTCCATCCAGGGCTAGCGCTCTCCGTGCTACCAGTGACATCGCGAGACGACGACGTAGAAAGAAGATGGAGCAGAAGAGTCAAATGGACTAGGGTGCTAGCGGCTGAGTATATTGCCTCATTGGATAGTCTTTCAACGCGTTGGATGAGTTTTACTGGTTTCGTCTTGAGTAACCAGGAATTGTTGTGTGAATTGTGGGAAAAAAATTATTATAGGCGATGCCATTACTAACTCTTGTGTGATATTTAATACCTTTGCATAAATTGTCTGGCTATCGAAAAAAACTTTAGATTTTATGCAGATGCGGTTAGTACTTACTTCTATTTAAACGATGGATCGTTTCCCATTCTTCCCCTGCTCTCGACCACCTCTGAAACTGTTTACCTTCAAATGGAACTGACAAGTTGTACTGATTTTCTTGATTCTGATCTATTCTTAAAACGACTTTACTAGTCTTATCTGGATTAAAGTTAATTAACCACATTGTTCCATTCCAGATGATTGCTAAGGCGACGAAGGTCGACGTTGTTTTTGCTATTGTTCAGGCATGGTGTAGAGGCCACTACCGACTGGGCGAATAAACTGAGGTCCTCCTGCTTTGCCTAGGGAAGTGAACCACAAAGTACCGTCGTTTCAGAACGACAGATGGTCGTATTAATGATAATAAAAGATGATCCAGCTGAGGAATGTTCTGGACTATTTCAGAGCAATAGTTCCCTATTGTGAACTGAGGAATTTATTAGATGATTTTATGTTGTTCTAGACCAATAAAAGAGCGAGGGATTGGGAACTTCTGTGTAGTGCCTAATGCGGTGGCTAAATAGAAAGGTGTTCTGCAACAAGACCTTCATGACTTTGAAAGCACTTCGGCATTGAAAACGATAATGAAGTTTGGGAGCTGGGCTCCTGCCCCTGGTGTCATTTGTGAGGCCTATTTCAAGCTAGTTGCTCCCCATCGGTGAATAAGAGGTAATCAGGAACCATCTGATAGAAGATCGTTCCAACAACATCTTTGACCTATTAAAACGCGAAACTAGGACTGATCTCGAAGCGTTTGATTCCACTAAGAACTCAAAACATAAACTTTTGAATCCTGAATCCATCTACCCACGATAGAACTAATGGGAGTCATAGGTGGAAGTAGGTCGGTCTTTGATGCCAACAAGCCCTGACTGACTTCAAATGATTTAATTCTTTACAGCATTCCGGAGATGGCACAAATTCAACGAAACCTGTGTAAGTAGAATTTCAATTTACTCGACTAACAACAATGGATTGGTATATACTATTGTGCCGTTCTTTAAAACAGCAACCAGGTAACAGATGTAAATACTGCGCTCTCAAGACTACGCCATGTTTTCCTTCGAACTCGCCGACTTCCGACCTTCCTTGTACTAGGATTCTGCCTGACGTGGTTAGCGTACTTTGCCTCCAGACGATTTCCTCCATGTGGTGCCTCTTTTCAAGCTGACTTTCGCATCCATACGGATTTGACTGCAGGACAGCCGTTCGACATCACCTTCCCCATTTACCAATATCCATCTCCTCCGACTTAGGCGCTGATTTTTGTTTAGCCATCTATTATTTAGTAATATTTTACAATAAGCCAAGTCGTAGTTGTAAAATCACAACGCTCAAGTCGCTCAAGTCCTCTCTAAAGATTGGGCGAGATTTATGCGCCTGAAAAGAACTTCCCTGTAAACGTGAGTGAGGGCTGTTAATAGTGGTGAGATTGGCAGAAACTTGTGTCACCAAGATAATGAACGTAAACTACGAAGACCAGACAACCTACCTGGTTAAATTGCACTGAAACCAAGCACGATCGTCCCTCCTGAGGCGCTAGCCATGGCATAGCCCAAAAATCACATGTTGGTTTTCTTTCAAAGCAAAAAGGCAATGCTCCAATGCATCTGGCCGACCCTGATGGATCCTAAGCCATGTTCTTCTTGTGGGCCGCCGTTCACAGGCTGGATTGGCTTTGTACTGTTTAAGGTGGGCCAATACTCTACGGCAAACGTATTCTATAGGCCATTTGTTATGCTCTACTTGAATTAATGTCAACTGGTCGGTGTTCAATACCCGTCACGCCTCACCGCCCAGCGGTTTTTCGGAACTCCACTCATAATGGGATTGTAAGGAAGGAGGTTTCATTTATTCATGTCACGCATCTAAATTTGTACAAATGTCTCCGGGCAGCTCATGCAGCTAAATTACAGAAAAGCATCTTCATTATAGCATCACAATTAAAAAACGCCGAAGGTGAAGTTACGAGGGGCAATAAATAGCTTCCTAAGGACACAACTTGGTATCCATCCAGAGTCCTGTGATTCACAAAACTGTCATGAAGTAAAGTGAGACGAGTAGGATGCTAGTCGATTACAGCTGTGGCTCTCCACTATCAGGGTAGAACCCAAAGTGTAGAAGTCGTAAGCAAACTACTTACAAATCTATTCTGCTTACAAGGGGTGAAAGGCAAGTTCTAAGCTTTGTCGGTATCCCATGTGGGATAAAATCCGCCAGGGATGTGTTCTTTCTCCTTCTTGCTGCGCCCCGGGGTGAGAGCAATGAATTTGAAGCGCTTGCCCATCTGATTCGATCCGATAAGCATCTCTGTTGCCGCTATCAACCTTCTCTTGTCCTCTTCAAGCTTGGTGTTTTCAACAAGTACCTACGATGAAACAGGGTGTTGGTGTTGCGCGTCGCATTTGTGGAAGAAAAAGTGCTCGAACCGAGCGATGACTTAGACTTTTTTATCATCGGCAATCGCCAAAATAAAGATGAGCACTATTACAGCAATCGTTCCAATAATGAAAAAGCACTCAACCATGAATTAAGTGGCGAAAAAGAGGAAATTAAAGGTAAGATGGAAGGTAGACGTTGAGGAAGGTTCTGGTCTCAACATCGCAGAAAGGTTGTTGACACAAGGACCATATTCCTACACGTTAAACTGGAACATTATCTAGAAACATAAGCGGGGATTGACATCCAACAAATCAAAAAAAAACTATCTCACAGTTAAAGTGAGTGCGTATACTTGGTGAGAAGGTAAATACCAAAAGCGAACGGGTGAAAAGGTAAATCGAATAGAAAATAAGCCGTAGCTATAAAAAAAAGTCGGCGTTGATGTGCGAATTCATTTAAAGAAAGGAGCTAATTGTGGGGTGACACTGACCTTGAGTCGTAACAAAGTGCCCATGTGTACAAGGAAGTAAGCCTGACTCACAGGCCCGTGGAAGATGACTAACGAGAGAATAAAAGTGTTTCAGGGGTAGATTAAGTCTTAAGCAAGACCGCTAGTTCAAGCTTACCTGGTTCTTTTGTAGCTTCAACAGATCGTCGCAGAAATGCAAAATCGACGTCCGCGGTGATATCCGCTTGGCCGGGATCTTTGAGCGGATCGTGAAGTTTGTGGTCTTTGAACGCCTGAAAGTACCTGAAAATAAGGAGTCGTTCGACAGCAAAAAGGTAACATTGTCAGAGTTCGTCCATCAACATACTCGTAACGTGTCTTCGCATTCCCCAAGGTGACCATAGTCGCTGATCAACGCTGAGCCTCCATCGGTTGCAATGCGAGCAGCGAGTTTTTGAACAATGGCCCCGGCTTCAGGGCAAACCTCAACAAAATTTCTATCCGACAGATTGCCGGCAAGCTGCAAGAGGAAAGAGAACGATAATGCTTTGAAAGCTAACCTGAACTAAAAGAATGTAAATACAATTACGGGTAAATACGTCGAAGCGGCAATTGTGCTGGAAGGCGAAGTGACAAATGCCAACCGATCACCTGGTTCAAGTGGATTTGACGGACTAATGGCGCTAACAAAAACTTCCTTCCAGTCATCATCGACTCGCTGTTAATATTGCAAATCGCATATTCGAGATCAAACCTGGAACCGATGGATAGGCAGGGCGTCAAAAAACTCATTTGCTAGATAAAAAGTGACACATCCTCCAGGTACTCCATCCAGAGAAGAGTGCCACAAAAGTTCAGGTTTGATGCAATAAGTTTTGAGGATAGGAGATATGGCAGACTCTTGCATTTCACGTAAACGATCACTACGTTCAACGAAATGCAGACGACGAAAGAGGGAACTTCCGGTGGGGAATTTGCAAAGTGCCTACATCTTGAATGACGACCCTACAAAAGCACCTTACTTTGATGACAGTAGCCATTAGAGTTCCACGACCAGGACCCAACTCCACAACATCAAAAGGTGTGTTTTTGCCATAATTAATCCACTCATTAACAATCCAAACTCCGAGGATCTAGCCCATAAAATGCTTTCATATACCTTACCTCACCAAAAATCTGGCTTATTTCAGGTGAAGTGACGAAATCACCTTCAGGTCCCAAAACAGTAGAATTGTTGTAATATCCCTATAAAATTCATGAGCGTTTGATAAAAGACTTCACAAACATAAACAGGATGGTGCATGGCAATTTTCATATATTCTGCGACGGATATTGGGCCAGCTGATCGAATATGACGGCAGAGAACAGTACCCAAATCCTCCTTCATGGGCGATTTTACACCAAAACAACGCTTTGCGAAATGTGGATAATGACGAATGGCACGCACCCAGCGAGCCATATCAACAAGCGGAGGTTAGTGGCCTATTCATTCCAAGGTTGGTTACAAGGTTAGAAGCATTAACACCAAGCAAGTAAAAAACACTAATGTATGTATTAGTACTTCAGCAAACTTGGCAAAGACACATGCAAAAATATATGTTTTAAAACGTGACGAAATCCACAAGGAGGACGTACTAACCAGATAGTGAGCCACGTGCCAAATTAATCTGCAAAAGATATAAAATCCCTCAATTTAGTGGTCCTATATTAACCAAAGCAAAAAAAGAAGCAACGATATCTGTAGATGCACTGAAACTGAAAAGCAAATGATCCATGGAATGACAAATATTGGGTTTGTAAAGTGAAGGATCAACATATAACCTGATCAAAGCAGGCTGCAATGAGGCTCACCGGAAAAAAGAATTTTCCCACTTATAACTTAAACAGAATGGCTATACACAAGTGATAATGCATCAATTCTTTGGTTGTGGTGATGTTTGAGATTGTTTGGAAAATTTCCACTTAACTTGTGTAGCGCCATTGACTTTTCTTCACCACCAAATGGTTCTTGGCTAAATCTTCAGGTTTTTACCCTTTTATTTGCCTTATTTATGCCAAGAGTGCTTACCACTTGATTTTTTTAATGTATCAAATGAACACATTGGTTGCGCTCCCAAAAGAAACGCGGGTATGTTTGTGTATCTGATAACCGTATCGCCTGTATTTTTGCTTCCTTCTTTCTGCGTTGTGATCGATTTGGTTGGCCACTAAGATATTTAGATTGGATGTGACATTTCTGATCGGCATATGACTGCGAAACTTGTTCTAGGTAGGGCCACTTTTTTTAAGGCGGTTGCTACTTATTCAATGAATTTAGTCTCCACTTAACCCCTTGTCCTGCGTTCCGTGGTCAAGAGCATTTTTCGGCATTTCCGATATCCTTTCGTTTTTGCTGTGGAGATACATTATAGCTAGTGCAGTCTCAAGTTTGTTTTGCAAATATTCATTTCATTGTATTGCAATAGAGTTATATAACGGGATGCTTGTTGGTAGAACTGTTTTGGGTTATCTTGAATTCCTAGAGTAAACCTAAGTCTTGGTTCGGTGGTGTCCCAGGATGGACTAAATGTGCTGAATGTTTGCTTAGTCCCTCGATTTATACCACATTCTGGTGCCATTCATCCTTTGATCGACGCCTATCAATACTAAATTTAGCGCACTTTTATTGCGTTAGGGTGATTTTTTTAACCTTGACTAGTGCTTACTTTTCATTTGTAATACACAGGTGTCGGTTTTCGTTGTCTGATTTTGACATCGTGCTTGCACTTTACATTTCTAATTCATTATTTGAAGACTTTTTTCAAAAATGTTTGAAGTATTTGCTTGAGCCATTAGTTTATTCCATAGGCGTTAGACGTGTTTTCTGAATTTAGGCTTAAACACCTTTAGTGGGAGTTTTATGAATAGGATCTTCTGTCGACGTCATCTTTCCCATTCGAGTTTATGTGATCCTCATTTCATTCACGTTAAGGTGATATTCATTTTGCTTACCATTATAGTGGTGGCATTTAGTTAACCTCTTTTCATGCTTTTCCCTAGTTATCTGGTTTACTATCCTGGCCTTGAACTGAGGATTGTGAGATAAAAATAGTTTTCAAATAATTATGTTCAAATTGTTGGCGTATTTCAGACGTTTACCCGCAATGAGTAGCATTAACGGAGGGAACACCTTGCGTCGTATGGCAACCAAATCGGGATGTATGTGATTATTTCAGTACCCCTTTTTTCCCCTACAAATTAATATACGAGATTATTTTGAACTACTATCCATTAAAGCCTCCGGTGCGATTGACGAGGAAGGATTCAGACATGCCTTTTCAACGGTTTCCTCTTTACCGGTACGTTACTACTGCATTATCCCATACCCAAGTGTAGATCTACTCATCACGAGATCTTTCCGAGTACATGACAAAGATAAAAGAGTCCCTCTGCGTCAATCCTGAGGACTGGGAGCGTCGCGTAAATGCGGTAGGCCTTGTACTCTAGCGCACCAACGCCCTCCTGCGGAAATATAACTCAGTGCTACCACATTATTTGCCTTTTCCAGTTGAAGGACCTCCGCAATGTGGTTGGCAGTGGAGGTCATCAGATGGATGAATTTCCAGCCCTTCTTCGAACACTTGAGACACCCGTCCTGGGATGCCTTCAGGATCTTCGATCTCAAGTAGTGCGAGAGGCATCTGTTACTGTGGCGTACGTGCTTTCACCTTAACGGTAGTATTGTCCGTGTTAAATCAAAGAGATAGCTGTAAATGATGACTAAAATAGTCTTATTGACAGTATCACTTTGGTAGTAACTAGCAAAGCTCGAAAAACGCTTACATTAGTCCCGTACTTTTCTTTGTTTACAGGTATCTCTCCCAAGAAACCGGTAGTAAATTCGATCATTTTGCGGAGATAATTATGCAAACTCTCCTCAACCTGATACCGAACAGTGCGAAAATTATGTCAACCAGTGCCATAACAGCGATTGGTTTTATTATCCGTGTATGTTTTACTAAAATCTGCTTATTCATCCTAAATGCACTTCAATTTGCTGGTAATGGGAAATCTTATTCAGAGATACCATTTGCTTGCCTGTTTATCACAAGTTTTGTTCTCTTTGGACACAATTTGCTTAAGTTTCATAACTTTTTGTCAAAATGCTAGAAGAATGCTTCACTTTGGTTCCGAAACCATTGATTGAAATATCACAAGATTTTTTGCATTACAAATGTTCCATGCGTTTTTCGAACGTTTTATGCTCTTTTTTTGATTCACCCGCTTTTATTTGTAGAACACATTTGCTTCGCGACTTTTCCCCATCATTGCCGGTGGTTTATCATCCAAATCCAGCGTTTTGCGAAAGTATGTTTTCATTTGTGCTGTCATTTTTATTACTCAGGCGTGTGTTACTTGTTCTAAGACTCGTTGCGGAGACATTTCACATTAGCCTAGTCCTACTGCGTCACCGCGATGAGCAAATTTGTACAGCGGGCCATAGTGGCTCTGAGAATTCCCTTTAAAGTTGACGGGGTATGAATCTGGTTATTTTGAAGCACGAAATTGGTATGTACTCATTCGCACAAAAGCATGTTTACTTGCCAGTAGGGCAGTATTCGATTCAACAGTCAATCAACTCATTCTATGACTATTATTGGCACCCCTTTTCTGGCATTTGCTGTGACGTAGTTTGATTTGATTGACCCTTCCACCTACAGTACTTTTTCATTATTCGCATCTATTAGGAGCTTCATTCTTCATTAAACTACTGTGCACATAACCGAGATTAGAATACTTCCACCCGTTCAATTTAGTTGGTATTTATTCTCACCCTATTCTCGTTTGGGTCCCCTTTTGTAAGGTCCATTTCAAAAGCATGAGCCATCACGATATTTGAATTCACCATCTCATAATCAGTGCAGCTCTTATCATTTCTGCGAACTTCGATTATGCTCGCCTTGGATTTCATTGTCGATGTGCTTTTGCACATTCCTTTCGACGCAATTGAGATGCAGCAATGTAAAAGCTTTAATGTAACACATTCCGACGGGCCTGTTGCCTGCTCTGCTTGGTACCACCCGCTTAGTCTCTAGTGTGGACACCAGGGAGCAGGCAGTGTGCCTTAGAAAACAATGATCACAGCTTAGTATTTGATCCAAGGCGATACTTTTGTTGCATGCCATTCTGTGTTTCTTTTAAAAATGGCTTTAGATATTCTCCGTTTACTTTATCTTTCCTGCGATTGCTTTACTTGTTATGCTTCATGCATTTCCCATTTAAGGGTGCTTTTCAGTTACTTTACAAGATGTAGATGATTTTTGCCATTTTTTACGTTGCTCTTCATGTTTTTTTGCTAAGACTTGGTTACTTCTTTTTCGCCTATCAAAACGAGCCCAAAAACATTTCCTCGCTACCAGCATACCCCAAAATTAAATAATTTTTTTTGTGCACTTCCGTGTTTCACTTTTCTCTATGTGAGACCAAACTAGACTTCCCAGTGGCCGATTACACTTTTATTGCTTCGCACGCAAACGCGTTGATAGTCTCTTCAAAACATTTTAAAAATGCATTTTACTTAACTTTAAGTGTTTTTATACAAGCATCCTTAAAGGTGTCCACTTTTGTTACTCCACGAATCGCCCGGCCTATACGTTTATTATTCACTGCAGTTATCTTGGTATCTTGATTTTAAATCTTTTGTTTTTTGTGCGACAGTATTTTGGTCGTCTTATCGTTCCAAGCTTTCGAGAACCTAATAGGAATGGGTAAACCAGGATTCCTGTTTTCAAGCCTACTGGCTCAAATTCTTAAATTCATACAAAGTCTTATTTTGACGAGCAAGAAAATCAAACGAATGCCAAATTCCATCTTAAGGTGTTAATCATTACTTGAGATTCTAAGCTCTTTTCCTTATCCCAAATTCTAAGACGCAATGATTTTGGAGGTGTAAGCAAATATAGACTTCGGCTCCATCAAACGGCTGGAATGCTTGCGGCCACGATTAACACTATTGCCATTTCGTAAAATGTGTGCGTCCAACAGGCAAGCGAAACATCATGCGGCGAGGAAGGCCTCGTTTTGATGGTCTGGAACTCTGCACACTGGCCGTAAATCTATTATTGGGCTCGTTGTATCATGCACGTGGACACACCGAGCCCTGGTCATTGGTGTGGCTTCATTGTGCTTAGATCTGCCACGGCGTTTACCCCGTGGTCGGTTGGTCACATGGGTTTTTCGCTCCACGCCGCCCTTTATATGCAGTAGTAGCGTCTGTTTGCATTTTTTTGCGTTTTTACTCACTGATATGATCATGAGAATTGGCTTTATTGACAGTTCCACTGTATACTTTTCCAACATTCATAAAACGGCTTCAAGACCTTGGAAAATATGGACTACCTTGGAATCAGTACTTGCCTTACCCAATGGTTCAATTTAATTGCCGATTAAAATGCACCTGTTCTCGGACGAGGAAAGTCCTGCATAAATTTTGTTGGTTTCAGTCCAATCGGTCTGTCCTCCAGTAGGATTTTGTGCAACCATTTATCTGGCGCGAACTGGCAAATAATGCGTCACATGCTTGTGATGATGGATTCAAGTGAGCAATTCTAGACGTACGATATCATTGAAATTGGTAACAAACGCTATAAACTGAAACAAAATCAGGTTCCACCTTATCTTTTTCCCACGAATCCCTGCCTGACTTGTTACTGCTTTATTCGCCTTGTGTGGTGAATCAAGGTGCATTCCTGTGGCCACATGAAGGATTGCTTATTTGCCATCGTATCACTATTTTAGAAGAGAACAGTTATGCAGCTTAACGAGCTACTGAATCAAGTTAACAAGGATAATTTGTCCGCCCTATCCCTGTGTTTGTTGGAAACGTGAAATTGTGCATCTTTTTCGGAGGAGACGTCACATTATGACTTCATGCAGTAATTTTTGGCTGAATGGATTCTTTTCTGTCGTCACGTGTGGATGACGGCCTCCTTTTTTTCCTTAGCATTCTACACAAAGATGAATAGACAGTTCGTGCGTTCACTTATGCCAGGGTATCTATTAAAAAAGGCTGCGTTTCAAGTTACAAGGATTCCTTTGCTAGTGTACCTTCGGTTTTTTGGCCTCATTCAGCTTTTAACTCCTCGACTTTCATCATGCATAAATAATGGATTTGATTTTAAATTTATTATATGCAAATAAAAGTGAAGTAATCGTACTGATCTCAACTTTCGACATTCTGGTTCACAAAATAGTGGATCTTTTTTGTTGACTGAGCACTTGTTTTCTTTCTCCCTTACTCTTTTTCTTATTGCCGACCCCATTGTTACGCAATTTTATTGGCGTATTAGTCTAAGGGAATTGCGGGTCTTTACAGCAATCATATCCCTATCCGTGTGCTAATGTTATGCAGGGGAACAATGGGGCAATTACCTAATTAATTCACCCTTTGTTGTTTGTTTTCTCCAGGTACGTTTGTATCTTCCTCGATCCCATCTTTCAGTGCTGGCCTGTGCATGTGCTGGAGAGGCACATGGGCCTTATTCAGGAAGTGTTATGCAAGGGCGTTTCTGATGCCGATCAGGATGCCCGATCTGCAACTAGGAAGTGAGTCTCCTGTTGCCTCGATGCCGCTTAGTCTTGGCTTGCCTGTCTGCAGAAGATTTTTTGAGAATTTTAGTTCTTTGCGTTAGTTAAAAGTAAGGATTTTTTTAATAAAGCTGCTAGGTACCGAGTCCAGCTTTTTGTATTACTACATCTAATTTTCGGTTAATTCATGTAGCGGCCATTTGCTTAATGATGACCGTTATATTTTTACCAAACTTTGTGATGAACACGAAACGCGCTCTAAGGCTTTAAATTGGCGCAATCTATTTCAAGCGTAGTTTCCAACTGGTACTCCAATTTTTAACCAGAACAAGCTTTTTTATCGAGTCACCTCCCCAATGCCATCTTTGTGGCATTCGCTTCCTTACTAATTGATAAATGACCCACCTCGACGCCCCATTCTCGCGGTAAGATGGTGAGGTCACTCCACAGTCGATCTTAACAAAAGGGGCTTTAGCTATTATTTTTTTCTGGCCTCTTTCTCCCCTAGTGTAAACGACGTTATGAAAATGCATGTCCAGTTATTAGGTCTTCCAACAACACTGTTAACTTACCAATGCGTCACGCCGTCAACCCCTTCGTGGGTCTGCAGTTCATTAAATCATGCTTTCAGCTCAAATTTAATGAAGTTGAGATACAAAAATGCCTCGTCATTTGTTGAACCGCTTCAAGGCAGGCTTTCTTAAATCACAGCTTGTGTGATTCCTCTTTCATGCCACCCATGTGATTGGTTCGCTCGTTATTTGGGCGCGCTTCAAATCCAGCAGTAACTGTTATTGGGCACGCAAGCCTGGCACGGTGCTTCATGCCACACCGCCAGCCCCGTACGCAAGCGTTCACGGTGTAAGCTTCAGTTTTGTCAGTGTAGAACTCCTAGAGAGAGGGAGAGATATTTATTCCCTCCATGCTCCACCCAACGACTGTGAGTACTTTAACATTGTTCACTTTGCGTTTGTATAATCCTACCCTGATTTGGGCGTTTAAAAGTAGTCTTTGACTTTTGACTCAGTGTATGGCTTTTCACAGAGACCGTCAATCTAATTAGGCTTTCATAAGTTCCCTCGACGTGTTACATGCTGGAAGTCTAAAATTGGGTTATCGTCTTCATTACACATGCATTCTCACCTTTTCGACAGAAACCTGAGTTTTCTCACATAGTGTCCATTTACCCGAACTGCCATGGTCATTCGGTGTTGAAACAATCTCAGCTTGCTTTACCCATTTAACATGTCCAGTACCAGGACGTTTTCGCGACAAACTGATCACTGTTGTAACACTGTTGTAACACCACCTTTTCATTTTATTTTAATTGAATGTTACGTAATTGCGTCGCACGGGCTAAGGTGAAAATACGGGGACGTGTGTAACACCAGCAGCGAGCGTGCTAAAATTGGTTGTAACTTTTCCAACGCATTTCTGTCCTTTTAGCCAAAGCCTGCAGCTTTTACCTAGGATATTCACTCAGTCAAATTTTCCGGTCTTATTCCAAAACAATCCAGCTTGCGTTGAGCTTTTGCATTTCGCTATAGTCTGTCTCAAAAATGCTTTCATCTATTGAGATTCAATTAGGCTAGTCCCTTATCATCTCACAGCACTCGTTTCTCCTCTTGCTTCAAACAGTTCATCTCCAGGAAATTAGCTCTATCGACTATTTCATCAATATCTGACTGGAAGCTTTTTACGCTCTTGTCTCTCCACTTTTGGCCTCCATCTTGTCATTTTGGCCTGGGCAGGCTTAGCTGGGCGTGGTTCACTGAAAACGCCTATGCGTATCTCGGTTGTAGCATCAAAACACATGCTATTTCAGTCCCCTTTCAGTATCAGAAGAATAATCTCATCTGCTATCCACAATGAGAAACAAGTCAGTTTTTTTGCCTCGAATTTCAAAAAAAAACAACCCGTAATACATTGAGCTGGTGCTTAGCGATCCAATACTGGTCAAGCCATTGAGCGAAAGCGAAAGTCAGAAGACGCTTATTCACTTTCTCTCCTCCTTCTGGATAGAGCCTTCAAGTCCTTTGCGGAAAAGTTTCCTGATCAAGTGGAAACAGTGCTGCGGAATCTGGACTTCGCCAAGCGAAAAGCGATAGAGCGGTCGCTCTCCTCGAATGGGGCAGACGATCAATCGAGCGCAGCCAGTGGGACTAGTAGTCGGACGGCCAGTCAAACAAATTTGGCCTGTCCAAGCACCAAGCGCACCACCCGACCAGCCATGGGCACCTCTGGCCTCAGCAGCAGCACTCGTAGACCCACCATTCCTAGCACTGGCTCTACGATATCCGGTCAGCCTACTTTTTGACCTTTTTAAGTCCTCCACGAGTGCTTATTTATTACGTGCGGATGCACATTGGAATGGTGTCACCCGTTGATGAAAATTTTTGTTCCTTGGTTAAAATATTCTTCAGTGGAATTCATTTAACTTAATCTTGTACGCTTTCCTGAAGACCAACAGAAAGCCATCAACTCACCTAATTCGGTGTTGATTCCTTCTAGTATTTATCCCAATCAGGCAATTAGGTATCGTTTTAAAGTACAGGCACGTAATTCGTTGCTAGATTATCTATAGTGTTTTCTTTGTTACTCTATGTGTTTTAGAGTTTTATAGTCAAACCATTTTTCCTCGTCGCTCAGTCCGTTTTTCTAAGGATGAATGAGCTATTAAATAGTACCCTAATATAGACCTTTGTTTGATGTCTATGAGAGTAGTTCGTTATGTTGTTGCAGGAACTCTTGGCGTTTTGAAAGAACTGTTGTTATCCCTTCTAGAGATAGGCCGGAAAAATGTTGGCGCATACGGTGACTCTCGTTCCCGTGTTGGTGCCAAAAAGATCTCAGTGTCACAGCGTGAGTACACTGTCTTTATTTTGCTCCTTGCCTTTGAGTCAAACAAGGTCCAATAACGCCTATCTTGGGTATTGAATGCCCATCAGCTATTGCATGGTCGCCCAATTTCCACCAATTAGTAAATGTAGCAGCTTCCTTATTTATTTGTTGGGATCTGCTAGGCTGAATATATCTGCTTAGTTAGTCTTGTAAACTTCGTGACAAGTATGAATGCCTTTGTCGAACCAGACCAGTGTTTTGTGTGGTGAGTGATTAAGGCAGTCTTCGTGGTACAAAAATAAACCGGATTTACTACCCAGATGCACGCATCTACCCTGCAAGGGGGTGTGGTGGGTTCTTCCTTTTATGCTTACTTACTGTTTCTAATACGGTATGAGCCGTATTCACCGAGAAGTTTATCGTGAAAACGACAGCAGTTTTCACCCTACTTTTAGTCTTGTCAATTTGTTCCAGGCTTGCTTAGCTGAGTTTGGTTATTTCTAAATGTCGATGAGTTTTGATTGGAGAGGTCATCTAGAAGTTGGTTTTTTTGTCTCCTGGTGATTTCCTCGACTTAAAGTGTGCATAATCTGAAAGACTCCGATTCTAGCTTGTGAAATTGTGTGGCATCTTAGCTTAAGGCCTCATCAAGGCTTCTTATCGTTGGCCAGGGGGAGATTCATGCCTTTTCTAGTTAAAAGTTTAGCATTCTGAATCGCTTAGGTACCGAACTCAAGCAGCCGGTAATCTGCCAGCTTTTGGCCTTAATTATTGCCATTGTTGTTGGTGGGGGTAAAAACAATTCTTTGGTTTTCGTCTCATCTCGAGACCAGTTCATATAATTATCTTCCCTCCTCATCAGATTGAGTTTATTAGCCCACTGCACTGCTTTGCAGACCTGGAACTCATTCTTTGGCCATTTGAATTAGCTAAGTGGTTAATACGTTCTCCCGTCACCAATCCATGGCTCTTGAGCTACCCTTGTCGGCTTTATAAGGCAATCTAACATAAGTGACAAGAACGAGTCTGCGCAATGTCACCTTTGATTAAACCGATTATCATTCTCCTGTAGCCAATAGTCCCGGCTTGGTTGAACCGGCTACTGAGGCTACCAAAGAAGTGTCATCGGAGCCTGAGTGCAATTTAAGTAGTGAACCAAAAATCAGTGGGGCTGGTGATAGACCGGAGGAGGATCCTGGTGTATTTTCCCTTCGCAAGGATAGTAGGTTTTTGTGTTACAATTTGCTGTTTCACTGTTATTCCCACGTGTGGTTTTGGGTTCCCGCAGGTTTGCGTAGTGAAGGGTATGTAGTTCTTTTAGCTTCCTCATGTGATTCCTTTCAGAAGAAGTAAGTTCTTATTTTACACTTTAACTGGTGTGGTTTTCTCCTTTTCTCGTTCTATTCCAACCGTTTGCTTTCATCTTTGTAGAAAAAAGATGCTTTCCTTTCATCGTCTAGTTTAGTCTGTTAACCACCTAATTTAACTAGTGTTCAGTGATTTCTCATTACTTCTTTTGCCAGCAATAGTTGTGGAACCTTGTATGGTGGTTTGCAGTTGCATAGTAGTTTAACCTATCCCCGATTGACTGTTGCAAGTGGAGATCATGTTCCGTGAAGCCGTGGCTAGGTGAAGGGTAACTTTTAATGGCTTTTTCCCGTATAACCAATACAACGGCATTGGTAGACCTAAATACCAATGATCAAAGGTAATTTTACCGAAAATTTGAGAAACTTAGGATACAGAACCCGATTCTGAAAGTGTATTCACTGTATTCAACAGAAAGTATAGCGCTTTCTGCAGGCTGTGCGAATCGCCCATTCCTCAAATGAGTAGATGGAGAAATGCCTTACGCCCTCAGGCTTCTTCGCAGCAGGCGGGGTTAAACGAATTATCGTTAAGGTGGCGTGATTGTCATTCCTTTTATTGGCGCATAATTTGATTTGATATGCACTCACTTTAGCCACCAGTCGTGAGACCTCTCCCGTAAGGACTGCTTCAGAGGTGGACTACAACGCGGGTGGTTCGAGTGTAGCCAAAGCCTATGCCAAGACTCTCAGTTCCATGGTCAGCCGTCGGAAGGGACTCAGTTTCGGCGCCAAAGCTATAATGCGAGGCCCGCGAAGGACCTCCCGACCCCTGCCACATAGTCAGGATCCCTCTCGAGAGGGTTCACCAGTCTCTGCCGTCAGTGGCAACGCTCCCTACACTTACGGTGCTGCCAGTACTGCCGGCTCCGTCACCAATAAAAGGCGTAAGTGGTGATAGTAGTATTTGGAACTTGACATTTATAACAGTTATCTCCAAGAGAGTTACAGGCCGTACGGGGTTGTAAGCACCCTTATTACTGATGTGGGAGAGACCGAGAACGTTCATGTTGTCCCTTATCTCTATCACCATTTCCATCGGTCTGTTCCGACCACCCTGTGATTTTTTGGTTAGTTAGGAAACCATATGACAGGATTTATCCTGTCATGCTAGAGGTCGAATGACGTCAACATGGGGCATCCTTTGCATATCATTTGCCTTTCGTGGAAATTTTTTGCCCCAAAAACAAATCTGATTCTTAGGTTACTGTACATAGAAATAATGCACGGCAGTGATTTAAGAACGCGGTACTTTGGATGACCTTTCCAATGTGAAGCCTCATGTATTCCTCCATTCATAGTTGATGCATTTTCGTCTATACCAGTTTTGGCGTTACCCTTTTTTTAAAGTGACGCTGTAGCCATCCCCAAAGCCGTTGCAAAGTGTGCGGATGTCCTAGCCGTTTTACGATCGCGCTGATTTTGGAACTGCTCCCATTCATTGATGAAGTTTGATCCTACTTTTAGCGATAGGTTTATTTAACTGCTTTTTTTGGACTTAATTAGTCTGTTTAGCTGCAGTTTGCTGAAGTTTTGATGATTGATTCCAAATTGGCTCCTGCTAGTAAGCTTAACAGCTCATGTCACCTGACTTGCTTGAAAGAAATTCATTCCCGCCTGATTAACTACTCTTCTACTCATTTCTTTAGCTTCGTTGACGTCGATGAGCGATGCTGGATATTCGCAGGTGGGTTGTCTCCCTAAGCAATGAATAGGCGCGTTTTGTGCTTATGTGCTTATTAACGCTAGTAATTGTGCCCGGTTTGATGAAAGCATCCTGCTTTACCACACCCAGCGTAAACGCTTTTTCACTTTAAATAGCTTATTTGGGTGTAGCCTCACGATCACCCCGGTTTATTTCATGCTAAAATATCTTCATCGGGTCTCGCACATTCCTTTAAAAGCCCCTTGGGTGGATTTTGATATGTACTTGGCATTTACGCGAGTAGAAAATTGTTTTCGTTTGCAAAGCCGAGGAATCCTGTTTTCTCTCAAAGTAGCTGGGCACAACCCATTTTTGGTCAATGGACTTTCGAACACCGTAATGTCAACATGACTTCAGCATCAGATGGAATCCGTTTTGTTCGTGTGGTTAACATCAAAGATCTGAATGCAATGTCATGTCGGTGACGCTTTCATTTCGATCTATTTCAAGTTCAAGAGCCAATCCCGTCGCCAATACGAGTCGGACGACAATGCCAGTGAGACATCTTCAATGTGTTCTGAACGCTCGGGTCAATCCATGCCAGTGTATCGCCGTAGCCACCTACGCCCAGTTAACGTAGGTTGCATCTACTAATGGATATGGCAATAGTTTGTTCATTGTCCTGGTTTTCTAGAAGCAAAACCGCCTTGATGTACCAAAATAAGTTCGAGTATCGAGCATGGTCGATGAAAATTTCCTTTGCATCTTGTTATAAAACTCGTGTTACCCTTGCCAGCGTCTTGCAGTTCCTCGGACCATTCAGGTACGTTCCGTGTGTCACAGTGTGTGTGTGTGTCCCTACTGCTAACAATGTCGCATGTTTTGACACGGAATGCCTGCTAAAGGTACGATGGTTTTCATTTGATGTTGTAATCGTGTAACTGATGGATATTCGGATCAAACAATGGCTTTCGGCTTTACAAAAGGTAAAAACACTTTTGGAACTGGAAAATGTCTTTCTTTTACTCGATCATCGTCACTTTTAAACATTCATTCAGGTGTGCAAGTAATATCATAAAAGTTTCGACATGGAAGGGTTTGTCAACACAGCGAAGAACTGGATTACCACCCATCTTGTAGGAACTTTATAATTATATTGTGTTCTCTGGTTCCGCAAAAATAATTCTTCTCTTGCCCTGTCTTTTTGGATAGCAGGTTATCCATCGATAGGGCGTCAAGTATAAATCCTTCCTCGCATTGAAGTGAATGTTGTTATCCTGGGAGCTAGGGACCGTCACGACCGGGCTGGTCGCTGGTAGAAAGACCTTTGCGGCGTTAAGGTGTCTCACTGTGGTTGGTTGTCTTGTCATCGTAAAAACGGTGCCTACGGTCTTCTGTGAATTTTGCGCCTTCGATCATAAGAAACCTAATTAATCATCCACCAAATGTTGCTGAATGCACACATCTACTACTACTGTCGCCTCCCATCCTGTTTAACTGTATCTGCGCTGACCATTTATCACCGCTTGTAGTAGCATCACGGCAGCATTCATATCCCTCTTCGTCTTAAACGATCCCCAACCATGCAATTCTCGGAGTAAAAGAACACATTCTTTAGTGTTGTAGCTTTTGTACTACTCGGGGATGCGTGCACCACTTCCTTTTACAGTTGGTTTCAATTCAGGCATACCATAAGTAGAGTAATTTACGCGGCCAAGTAAAACGAAAGTGGGGCTCATTTTTAAAATAAAAACATCCACTTTATAGGGATTCGGGGAGATAATCAAATTGCTAGGGAGCTCTCAGTGGTCAGAGAAGAAGGAGGGTCTATTGCACTTGAAGGAATATCTACGATCAGGCCAACCCTTGAGGTAAGTGTCTATGCCACTTTTGCGTTGCTACTATCAGAATGTGCTTTTTAAATCTGGCTTTTAGTGTTCAAGGCTTCGGGTCATATTTCACTCCATTATTGTATAGGTTGTGCTTGCTTTGAATTGTGTGCATACAAGAGGTCCTCTTTTGCAAACTCACCATGAAATGCGGCACCAAGTTTCTACGACCTTCTCTCCCAGTTTGCACTAAAATACTAGTTTTGTGTACAGAACCTTGTCCTGGCACTATGCACCCGTTTTTGATCCAAAGGTGCCTCTCCAACAAGTCACTCTCACTAGAGCTAGCCATTTTGCTGATGTCCAAATGGACACTCAGCTGGGATGCTCACCACCTCTGGTCTTAAAGTAAGCTTCGTCACAAGGTCTAAAGAGGGATTTCTGTAGTGTATGTTCTAAATCGTGGTAAATTGAAGTCTTGATAGGCCTGTGATTCATGAGGAACATTTTGAAGAAGGTGCAATAAATTTCCATGAATCTTGCTTACCTGTATTTGCTTGATCATTCTCGTCAATTTTTGATCACAATACTACAAGCTTTCGAACCTTCTTTTCTTCCGTCCCTTTTGCGACAGATTACATGGCTCGATGGTGGGTTGTAATTAAGCTTTATTTTTTGATGTTTTAGCCATGCAGAGGTCATGCGTGTTGCTGAGGTTCTCAGTGTTATTTTTGGCGAATCTTCGAGCAAGGTAAGCTCTTCCTCCGCACCCGATGGATTTTGGTGCAAAAATGATTGCCATAAGACACCATGCATCGACTGAGTGCCCATCAAATTGGGAATGCAAAACTCCAATTTATGACGCTTATGCAGGTAATTACTCCCTTCATGGAGACACTTCAGCTCTTCATCAAGGGCTACCACCAATTCCTTCACGAGTGGATCTACATTGCTATGGTACGGCTCTTCAACCGCCAAGGGCAGGAAGTTCTCTCAACTCATCAAAAGTCTATTGCTGACACGCTCGCTGTTGTTCGGTACGTCTTATTGTATTTCCCCCCAGAGATCGCAAATTTTGTTCCTAATGGTCATTTTTTAAAAAAGAGAGACTTTCGACGATCCCATTGTGCCACAAACTTTCCTCCACTCATCCCTGTTACTTTTGAGCACATAACATCTCAAGCCTACCCTCAGTAATGAACAGATACTTCTCAACTTTAATTCAAGGGTGCTCCTATTTCACTGATACCGTAAGCCCGTAAAGCGTGATCACTTTCATTGCCAATTGTCACGTTTCGCAATTGATGGTGCTACTATTGGTGCCATTAAGGTGTAAATTTTAGCATTCTCGGATTACCTGGCTTACTAAAATTTATTTGACATTTTGTGGGATTTGTCTGTTCACCAGTTACTTTTTCATGTCTTTTCAATTACCTGGTTCGCATTTGCAAACACTCCTCCATACTAAACTCAGTCTACATTTCTGAACCGCTTAGAAATTGTGGTTTCATCCTACATTCGTCTGTTATTTCATCTAATTCCTCAAATCACCCGAATTTATGACTGACGCTTTTCTCGTTGCCCAATTTTTGTAGATAACAATGGTATCTTGTATCGATTGTTGATCCATCAAATTGATAGATCTTTCTGTCGTTCTCAGATCCCACTTTCCCCTCAACTTGCAATTCGCCTGTTGCTGTCGCTTCATAATTGACGACGCGATGTCTCCCACACTGAAAGTGAAGGCACGAGTTTTGGAGTACCTTAAAGACCTCCTCGTCATGATGCCCGTCGACGCTATAAGCAATCCCTCCGGTGAAATGGTGAAGAGCATTGCTCGCGTCATTTCCTGGTCCACAGAGCCCAAGTCGGCCGATGTTAGACGGGTGTGCATTTGTTTCAAACTGTTTGCATTTTACTTTGATGAGGAATACTTGTTTTTACTCAGAACCGCACACAAGCTACGTTTTGAAGCAGTGATGCTTGCACTCTTCATTGTTGAAGATCTTGTAGTGTGGATTATTTTTGGGAGCTATTTTTATTAATTTTTTAAATAAATGAGAATTCCTTGACCATAGCGAGATGTTACCTATTGTGTGACGTCCGAGTTGTTCCCACAGAAGTTGTAGGACACGCAGTTCTTGAGGTAGCTGGGCGACTTGTGGCAGCTCCCTGTCAATGGCGTGGGGTCGAATCATGGGGGAGACCTAGATCTTCATATTTGTTTATTTCTTTATTAATAATGAGGTAAAAGCGAATTTTGGGACACCCGGGCCAAGTGGTTTTTTTGTCGAATGCTAGTAACAATTCTTAGGAAATGTAGGCCTATTTGTGGGAGCTTAACTCTAAATGTCTTTGTGAATTTCCTCGCCTACAGTTGGCAAGTCGGGTGGTGATAAAGCTTTCGGACCTCAACCCGGCCGCGTTCGCCAGCGTGGTTAAGCAGATGCCAAAAACCTCTCAGGATCAGTCAGCGAAATTGCTAAAGACCTACCAGAAGACCGCCACTGTCAGCACCAGCAGCCACGAGACTACCTCTCCTGATGGATCACGTCCCTCCACTCGGTTAATCAAGTGAGTTTCATCCCCACTTTTCCATGTTCGTGCACTATTATACAAATATTCCTCCTCGATTTCGAAGAAGAGTTACCTATTATGTTTTATTGCGAGAAAAAAAAACTTGTGACTGTTTCCTTTAGAACCCATCCAGCTCTCTCACCAACTATATGCCTTTGGTGTTCTAATATTTCTGGAGTTCTAAATCCCGGGTGATCCGTGCCATTATTGTAAGGTCCATTAGTCTGAAGCGGATTTATTAACTAGTGCAAGGACTAGGAGACTATTTGTGTGGGCAGCATGAACATAGCTAAGGCCCAGGAGACGAAAAAAGGTTGCTTAGCTGAAGCGAATATCATATTGTTACAGAATAATGCCTACGTCAAACCTTCCCAATATTTTACATCCAACAATTCGTTCATTGTAACGTAAATTTTTCGACTGGCCTTTCATTAGGCGTTTAATAATATCTTGAGTTATTTTTACTGATGTACTTATTCAAAGGCACGCGTACGAAATAACATTATGGAATTTGAATTATACCAAATGCCAAAAGATACCTGGTCGGAACCGTAAGACGTGGTATTTGTTTTTTAGCCCACTACCTAAAGCCAAACGTTTTTCCATCAACAACTACTACGTTTTCTCAGGAATCTATTTCTTTATTAGCCTTTCTATTTTGTACTCCAATTTTGCTATTACCAAGAAAAGGCAATAGTGAAGAGGAGAAATGCCAAAGAAATGGTGAAGGCTGGGGCTGGACATTATTCCCCCCCCCCGTCTCTAGTGTTATCCTGGAAGAAAAGTATGTAACTCCCTAGCCACTGATTGACTAGCCTTAATTGTTTTTGAGGAAGGAGTTCTTGCACGTATTTGAGTTTTATCACAGTGCATTGTATTGAATCGAATCGGTTCGGTTGCTTGGCCTTTAAAAACTGAGGAGTTCTTTGGAATCGATTGTCTGCCACGAAGTATGCACAGTCTTTCATAGACGAAGTGGTACACGCTTTGGAAATGCGATGTGGTCGGGTGGTCTGTTTGTTAACGGGTGTTGAACTGAAATGCGGAAGTTATTTCCCATCACAAGTTTGTCAGCCGAAAAACAATGCGAATTAGTGCAGGAAGGGTGGATGTGAAGCGCAAAGAATGGACAGTGTGGACACTGTGGCATCATGAAGCACGAGCTCTAGCTTTATCCTGGAAGAAAAGTATGTAAATCTCAAGCCACTGATTGACTAGTCTTGATTGTTTTTGAGGAAGTAGTTCTTGCACGTATTTGGGGTTTGTTTTCAGCCAACTATTAATGCATGGAATGTGGAAGAGGACCATTTGTTTAGCTCTCATCACATCTTTTCCTTCCCATTTGATGTACGTGTGCGCAAATTGTTTCATCAACATTGCCAAAGATGTTGACACGTAGCTCTCCCTTGCTATGAAGAATGCAAATTCTTGTTGAGAGTAATGCACTACCATTTGCTGGTGCGTCATCGTGACCAAACTCTCCAACCATTTCTGGCAATGTGTTCTGCCAGCACATACCACAACGTCTCTAGGTACTGTACAACGAACTTGCCTAGATGGTTCAGCGACTTGAGGATTGAGTTAGATTTGCTTTGTGGAGTAGACAACTTTGAATTAACTTCATCTAGTTCGACTGATGCTTAGTGGGGATAAAAATGTCGGTTTCTTGAGCGGAAGCACAGTATATCGGTGGACTGAGGCGCATCTATCCTTGATTATGCATGCATGCATGCAAACAATCGCAAAAGGCTATGCGAAAAATTTTGCATTTTTTTACCATCTGATGTAATTACAGATAAGATACCTAGGTATTAATAATATATAATAGTCGTAGATATGTGTGATTGCATGTGTGAATGAAAATTCTCCCGATGTTTACTAACTGTACTTTTTCTTTCCCGTTTTACCTGTGCTGTAACTTCCAACAACACCCTCACTTGGTTTGGCTGATCGGCACGATGTCTTTTGCTGTTGTTTTTGCCGTTGTTGCACTGCTCTTCACTTCCCCTCCTCCCTTTTTTTGTTCATACGGTAGCTTCCAGCGTTCATTCTCATTGAGGCAGCCTGCTTCACCTCGGTGGAATTGCGCTAAGTAACTGAGCTGGTGTTCGTTGGGGGCCTCCCCCTTTAAGATCATACGCCTACTTATTTGTAATCACGGTTTCCCGCTATTCGGTTCTAACCAGTCAAGTGGACTTCCTCTAGGTTATAATCTGGGGTTCGTGGAAAAATACACTTGGGTCGCTATTAGTCTTCAAACAGCCTGGAGTTTCATGAAACGTCACAGACGTTTCTAGTTGCATCATTTGTTATTAGTTATTATGGCGTATTTGGGTGGTACGTTTAAATTTAGGAGTTTGCGTACACACACCAACTTTATGCCATTACCTTGGAGCTTTAAGCACTTCTCGCCAAATCACTAGAAGGCGGAATTTTAGTTCAACCAACGCGCTTCGTTGATTTTCAATATCCTCTGTTTTTCCCAGTCACCATCATTTTTTTACTAACTGTCGTTTTTGTTTAATCGTCATTTCAGTTAAGGCACAGTTTTATTTCCCACCGAATGCCATAAATGTAGTTTTTTTCCCACTCTCGTTACCGTTAGTTTTAAGTTTAATTCTTGTGTTAGCGGTCTTAAAGCCAAAATAAGTAGATGTGGTTTCGCATTCTATTAGAACTCATCCTCCCAAATAAGTATAGGCTAGTGTAGATCAGTTAATCTTTTTTTATTATTAAGCAGTTTAAGAGCACTATTGTGCTAGTGCTTTTCGCGCGTACGAGTGTTATTCTTGTTTCCGAAGATGAGCTACATCAAAGCACATCCAAGAAGTTGACTGGGTTTGAGCGGTAGTTTGCAAGCCACCATCGCTCTCATCAAACTAACTGGAGGTTGTGTTGCTTAATCATGTTAGTCAATCTGTTTGCGCGCACCTTGTGTTGCTCATGCCACATTTGCAGCTATCCACACTTACCTATCATCTGTTGTCATTCATGCAACCTTTCCCCTCCCCCTTCCTCCTCTGATTTTAAGACCTCAAGTGGGCAATGGTGGCAGGCCCTTTAGCCCCATATCACCAACTTACGTGCCCGCAGTACAACAAGAGGCTGATCACTTCCAAGCCTCTGGCAAAAATCGATCAGTTAGCATTCCTGATGGTCGCATGGGGATGGAGCCCCCTTCAAGTTACGGTCAGCCACCGCCATTGCCGCCACCTTACTCGGCCAATGCGGTGGCACACAATGGTCAAATGGCCGATGGAGCGCACCACTACTTCTCCATAGCCATTGGCAGTGGTCACTTGCCTGCGGCTGGGGATTCTGGTAACCTGCAACAAATCCCATCACAATACTCCTACCTTCCGGCAAAAAGTGTAAGCCATTTCGGTTCTGGAGGATTGCCTTCGTGGCTGAGCTTGGCCGAGTGAATGACTTGCTTTTTTCCCTCTTACAGCCACAGCAACAGCCTCCGACCTCGCTACTCAGCGGATTCAGTAACGATCGTAAGTTCTTGTAGTGGCTAGCATGTCTGTCATGTATTGCCATGATGATTTGCCAATGTCCTACGATTGATCCCTTTTCAATGTGTAGTGCTCTACCCCAAGTTAAAAAAGCCCGTCATCGGGTATCAGACATTGAAAAAGATACGCGGTAAGCCTACAGCTCAAGCCTTTCCCCTTCCCGTCCTTTCTCTGTTTCTCGTTATTCCACTCCCTCTCCCCGAGCATCAGCATGCGTGCGTTCGCTTGTATTCCTGCAACTGCAATGGCAGCAACAGCATCAAGAGTTGAAGCCTTCCGTGAACTCCCCTTAGTTCTTGTTCGCTACTCGTTTTTGGCTGCAATCTCCCTTTCCTTTTACTTTTTTGACAATTTAAATCTGACCGTTTCCTCGAAAATTTGCTGTTTGATCTATAGAAAATGGAACGAAAGACTGGTTGGATTACCTCCATCCACTCTCAGACTAGAATGCTATGTTGCTGGTTGTTGGAGCTATTTTCTTTTTTTCTTTCATTTTTGTCAGTTTTTTTCTACTGTTTTTGTTTTGAGTCAAACTGCGTGTGTAAGTAAGCGATCAGTGCACCCTCAGCAAAGTGGACTCCTATTTACGTTGTCACGTTGTTACTTGGAGTGCCACCATCTATATTTATAAATGTGCATGCTCAGAGTTTGGATCTATCGCAGTCTGCACCCTATCACAATCTCCACACTTGTGATCTTGCCTTTTGCAGAGTTGCCTCCAGAGGACGCCATTACCGAGATTCTTCAGGAACTCTCCAACTATAATGAAAGGTGGGATGTCATTTTTAGCATCCAGTTCAGTAAAAGTATACTAACGTGAGACTTGTTATTGTCTTTTTTATCCTTTAGATATGAGCAGCGGAAGGCGTGTATGTTAAAGCTAATCAAATTGCTACGAGACGGTACCATTCAAACTTGGGAAGAGCACTCAAAACCCACTTTATTGATTCTCTTGGAGTCCCTCTCGGACACGTCGGTACGCCACTTTTCTAATAGCATGTATTTATTTAACCTTTGTATCCATATACTTGCATATATTCGTACCAGATCGGTCATTATTAGTGCTATTCGAACGTATTGGATGTGATTTTCTTTAAGCGCATCCACGTATGATGATTTTGCTGTATTGTTGCGCCACCCACCGATGATGCTGTCAATTGCGATATCATTTTCAACCAGTTCATTCTCTTCACGATTTACTTCTGTCCGGTCCAACACTTTTGTGGGGCAAACTACTACGTGATCTTGCATACGAGTAGCTTACGGGAACGAAGCTTTGCACCCGCCTGATATGTTTTTAAATGACTCCTCGAACAACCTAAATTACAAGAACAAACGCGATGGGAATTGTAGGGATTGAAACACTTGGGAATTAATGCAATCCCTATGCGGATGTATGGGATGATTCCGATGTCACTTTCCCACGCTACTCTGATCTTCATCGAACAGGGCCTTAGAAAAGCATTTGCGTAATGGATTCTCATCTTCACATCTTTGACTTCTTTCCTCAAAAGTCAGTTCTAACTGATCCCAAAAGTTTACAATTTAACAAAACCATATTTTTTATTACCTCTCTGCCAATCAATCACATGAAGCACCTTTTTAAAGATTAGAAAATTTTCGCCGAAATGGGTCGCAGTAAGGAGTTTTTATTTTGATGTAACCATTTGCTAACCTTGAATCACTGTTTTGTAATTTTGTGTGTGTGTGCGTGTACGCCTTTCAAGTCAGTTGGGTTTGGCTGGTCTCACCCGTGTGTGAATTTTTGGAGGTCAGAGATAGCTTCACAGGCACAGCAATTAGCAATTTTCTCTTCTTTTCCCTCCCCACTCACTTGGCGGGCAGAACGAGACGCGTGCGTTGGCCTTGCGAGTGCTGCAGGAGTTGGTGCGCACACAGGGCGACCTTATCAGCGACTACGCCTGTTTAACCGTGATGAAAATCCTCGAGTCCTGTAACGACATTGACAAGGGGGTATGTCGCCTACTTTCCCCTACCTCTCCTACCTTTCCTTTGTATTGTCCCTTCCTCAAAATCGTCACTATTGGCATTTCCTCTCAGGAGCTGAATTCATTTACATTTGGCGGGGGCTATGAGCAACTAAATTTTGTACGTTGTGTTTTATTATGCGGAGCCAGCATACTGTGTTGCTACATGCGGTGAAATTTGATCAGTCGATGTAAAAGTTGATAGTGTTGGTGTTTTCTTTTTTCACCATGCTAAGTATTTGCTCACGAGTTGTAGTCTATGTCTCCGTAGGCGATCATTTGAAGGCAGTCTACGTGTGTGCGACTTTCATTTTCCCTGATGTGTAGACATAATACTTCAAACAGAGGGTGCGTATTTTCCTGCCCATTCAAGCAGATGCCTAAAATTGGTGTATTTCATTATTCAAATGGTTTCAACACCGACCATACGTCGTTTTGGCACAGGACGCCTCCTATCGGGGTGATGAGGTTTTTTGAGGATGGCAAATGTTGGCAATAACCACAGGCTTTTGCGATTTCTTTTCAACAATGCCACATCCAATCACACCCGGTATTACCTTTGGCTTTTCACTCTACTCGACCACTGGTGACCAATTTTAAATGGTCGATATAGGTGCTTTCTTGCTTGCTTGCAACTGGAAGCATGTTGTTCTTAAAAGTTGGAGCGAACATAATACCACAGCATGCGTGATGTCGTTTGTTGTGTCGACAACAAACTGACTCAAGGCAGTGCACAATAAACGGGTATTATATGCACTGATTTTTCCCCGACTACTAGCCCGCCTGTATAAATGTCAACAAATTTGTTGGCGGACCTAAAGTGTGGATGGCGATTTCATGCTATTATTTGTGGTTTAATGGTTTTCTTTTCAAGTCGCAGCTATCAATCAGTTGAATAGGGTCATTGATGCACTGTGTAATTAAGTTTTATGCATGACTGTGTGGCAACTGCTCTCTAGCCCTAATCTGCCAAGTTTCCATTCCCATCTTTCTTCTATTTTATTGTTTGGTGTGGCCTTGCTTCCCGCATCTCACCAGCATTTCTACCAAAACGGTTGTGGTAATGCTAAAGAGGTGTATCGTGTAATGAAAGTGGTCTCAGCTTCCCAATGAAGATTCTCGAAGCGCGTGCCTTCATGGTCCTTGAATTTTTTCTCGACAAACTTGAGACACACCGGAAGGCTAGAGTAATGTAGATCATCGTATCGCCAGCTTGGAGGCCAGATCACGCGAGGCTGAAAAGGATGCGTACTATCACATGGTTAAAACAACCATTTTTATGTTATAACATGAATTCAGGCGCTTCTTCATTACATTGCTATGCATGCTTGCATACTTTGTTGGACTTCACCTAAAAGGCGATTATTGTAGGTAATGAAAATATTCCGTCCATTGTAAGTGGGCATAGCATCCTATTAAGGCGTCTGGACTACCTTTAAGTGGCATGAGAAGAGCCCACGACTGAAAAGAGCAGTGCAGACAGATGGGTGACTAAAACAGCCATCATTCCTCTACTCCACACCAGGTGATTCGCTCAGCCGAGGAGTGCGCACAGACAGTGGCACGCTACCTTTCGCAGGAGCTCTGCCTGCGTCTCCTCACCACGGTGATTAACGACAGCCAGACCTCACTGAACTTGCCCGCGGTGAAGATGCAGACCCAGGTCATCAAGGTTTCCTCTCCTGAACTGGTTCAAGAGGTCCTACCCGATCTCATTCCCGGACTCATTGCAGTAGGTGGAATTTACACATTAACGTAGCTTTTTCATAGTCTGCTTTATCACAATTTATTTGGTGAAAATAGACTGCTTAGAGGATATGGTGATTATGGAAGATGAGTCTTCAAGTCTACCCTCTGGCTTGAATTTCACAAGCCATTTATAAACCTACTTTAGCCTCTCCGAACACTTTAGCGCTTGGAGTTATCTGCTCCGCTATTCATTCAAAAAGACAGCTAAATTTATTAACTTATTCATTATTTTAAGGAAGTTTTCATGACCAAAACGGTAATCAAGAGCCAATCCCATTCATACCGAAAGGTGCGAACCCAGTACTCTGTAAAGTTAGGCATTTCAAACTCTGGAGTTCACTGCACTGAGATGGCATTCAGAATCCCACGCAGTCTGAGAAAAAGGCTCACGTGGAGATTGGTTGACGACCACTTGAGCTTGTCAGTGCCAATGTTGCAAGTCAGGAAGCTAAGATTGCTGTTCTGAGTTTATAGCTAGCACAAGAGGTATTGGGTAGGAAGTGCCAAGCCCACTTTCTGACAAGCACTAGGAATTCGCGGTTAAGTAGGTAGCTAATTAAGATGGATAGTGATGGCCATATCTACCTTCATACTTCAATAACCCCTTTACAATCGTGCTCCATAAAAACAGGATGGAGATGAGTAAACGCAAAGTGGTGATGTTGTTCTTCAATGCTTATTATTCCATAAGTGCGTTTCTTTACATGTTTTTTTTGTCATCGGTATGTCAATCATGCTGTTACTCGTGCCTTTAAATTCCCTGATATTTAATAACTCCATCATGCATGCAGGAATGGTTTGTTGGAACCACTCACAGTGTGGGCTTTAAGTTGTTCTGCAGACCAACTGGTAGGTGGTCACACGGTTAGCTGTGTCGTCTCACGCCTCTTGTCTGTGTCACATTGGCTTGCCAATCTTCTGGCTACTGCAAATTCAAATTCATGAATTACTGTAGCGATTTTAAGGGACACAGCTGCCTCCTTTCACGCGTCTGAAGCTAATTTCCCCAAAAGACGGACGGGTGGAGGGCTAGTCACCTTGAAGACACGCGTTGGCAACTTTGATGATGGGATGGGGATCTTTTCCAACTATTGGGTTGGATTTCGGGATTCGAAAGTTAATTGACAGAGGCGCGTAACTCTATCAGGACCCATTTGACATTAGGTGATGCAGCTTCAAGGTTCGAAGGTTACGCAACGCTGGTGAGTTTGTATCAGGAGGTTATTTTTTTCTCCAATGGTGATTTGCCAGCATACTGCAGTGTCTCCATTCCCGTGACCATGCGTGGTGTGCATGAGACTGACTCATTTCATGTCTCTCGGCTCACTTTTTCCGTTATGCAATTATTCTCCCCTCTGTGTTGCTTTTCTTAGGCCTGCAACCATGAGGACAGTCACATGCGCAAAGCCAGTATCTTCTGTCTTGTACAGATTGCCATTAAGTTTGGCGACGCCGTATGGGACTATCTCAGTGAGCTGACTGCCAGCAAGGTAATAAACTGAGTTAGGGCATAAATTTTCCTCCCAGGTTGCCCTTAATTATTTTTCTCCTTGGCACTAAGTAGAATGCCTAGATAGACCTCCATGCTCGTCTTATTGCCCAACACACAAGGCCAATTGGGATGGGATTGTAGGCTGAGCTTCTAAAGTTTTGAATTTAGCCTATCAGGGGGTATAAAAGGCAAGGGCGTTGTTTTGTTTTTATTTTTGACATCATCGCGCTTTATGCAGTCCCTCAATCTAATTACTTATTTTTGGAGAGGTGCTACTTACTGCTTTATAAGTAGACTGGTTCCAATGCTGTTGTCTGATTACTCTGCCTGATACTCATCACCTCTACCGTTTTAATGCTTAGCTTATTTATTTGGGAACGAGGGGCGTCAATATGATGAGCGCTTTGAAGTTTGGTGAGATGGGTTAATGTTAACTTCTTTTCTAGGCTCACTGGCATCAATTAGCATAGGTGAAAGTGTACTTTTTAGTCTCGATAGCTTATTTTGAGATGCTAATATGGTTTGAGTCGAAAGTGAACCATCATTGGAAATGTCACTTTTTCGTAACCGGAAACAAGCAAACGCAGACGAATTGGCTGGAGCCGAATCATCATCTATGCTCATGGTTTAAACTATTGAAGCAATTATAATGCACCATATTAACCAGCCTGATTGGTCGCATAATTGTTGTCTGTGGCTGTATTTTCGTGTTAAAATGAAGAGTTATGGGGGTTATTATTATATTCACCTTTTAGAAACGCCTTCTGCGCATATACATCGACAAGGAGCTAGAGGGGTCTGGAAAGTCGAGCGATTCAGTTCGCATAAGTGGCAATCTGCCAATCGCTTGAAAGCACAGTGGCGAAGAGGTCCCAGATTTTTTTCTAGTTTTCCCCCAACATCCTTCTCTTCACATTCGCTTGAGACCTTCAAGTTCTCTCCTCTCTCCTTCCTTACACCCTATTATTACTCATGTATAAATCCCCGCTTTATGCATACACGCATCGTTGCAATAACTCTTCTCTCTACCTGTTTTATCGTTCACTCGCATAAACATTTGCTCGATTGTCTCACATCCCGATCGCCGTCAGCCCGACCCAGTTCAATCCGTGTGGTCTCCGTGCTTTCATTTTACCACATCAGTGCGCGCGTCCCCTCATACACGTCTGTTACGCCGACGCTCCACCGCTGCTACTGCTGCCATGTCATTTTTCCCTCCCTGAAGGTGCACAAAGTTCTCCCTCCGAAGGATCATATCCGCTGATACGAGCCTTAAGCCAATACAAATTCCTCCTCGCTGAGTTTATTTATCCCTAGGTGTGGGAGTTGTAGGTGCGTGGACCAGACATTGGTACTTGGGCAGCGGCCTTTTTTGAACAGACCACATTCCGTGGTTGATTGGACCAGTCCAGATTTCGTGGTAATTTGGTACATTCCCGGTCTGGTAATTTTTGGAATGATCTCCCACTAGAATGAAGGGGGGAAAGATTTAAGATCTAGGTAGTTACAGAGTTGATTGGCAATAACCAACATAGGGCGAACTGCGGTCATCGTTGAATGTATATAGCGTACTCACTTGTTAAGTACTGCAATTGGACTAAAGATTGCATCCAAAATGGGACTTTCAAGGTGAGGAAAGGTACATTTTTGGTACTAATTACGCTTCATCAATTTAAGAATGACAGTGTCGGATGGCTGTCCCGTGACAGTGTCCTACACCACGGATTTTTAATGGACAACCGGTTAGTTATCCATACCGGTGCACGGTGATTTGATATTTCGTTGAACTGGAACTTTAATTGCGGGGACTAGTCTGATGCTGTAGCTTGTGCATCTTGACAACTTAGCTCACTGGCCACGCCTATGGTCTGACAGCCCTTCTACACACCCGTAATGAATTTTTCGTCATAATGGTTACAACTTCAAAGAAGACGTAGGGCGATGCATTTTGACATGGTTAAGCAAGTGAAGTACGTCATGTGTGGGATCACAAGGGTACAATCTTGAATACCTGGTCTGTTCGCTTTAACAAGCAAGGCGAGAATGAATATAAAAAGTACTCAAATGAAAGAAATCCTGAGCCTACACATAATTCACCTAGCTTAAAAACACCAAATTCGATGCTACAATGTACACTGGTTTAATAAATTTGCTTGTAGCCTTCATTGTAAGCAATTAGAAAACGAGCATCACGACAATAAGAATATTTACCGATGCGTGTAAGCGATCGTAGTCAACAAAAAAACAACGTTAAGTGTGTCTAAAACAAACTAACCTAATTGCACCACCTTTGAATTTCCCTGAGGATAGGAGAAGACGCAATACTTGGGCAGAATTTAGGAAGAAGGGCCCGGGACTTCTGCCTCGGCCCAGCCCCAATGTGGCCGAACTAAACCGAGATTTAAGCCACCAAAGTACTGCGTTGTTAGTAATGGCCAACCTGGATTCACCAAACTTTAGCAAACCTATTTGTTAAGCTGTCCATGGCAGCGTGGATCATCCAAAAAGGAATTAAAAATTGCTAATTGATACTCAGGCCCACCCATTTTTAAATAACATTTATATCCTTTCATCAACCATTCTAGATTAGGCGGAGATAAATCTTTCTGAACTTTGGACCTTGATTGTGAGCGTCAAATCGAACAAGAATTTTTTGGTTTTTTCTAAGTGTCTTATTGGCCCTCGTCTATGGGTTGGTATTTCAATGTAACCAATCGTAGCTTAATGTAGGGTGGGTTTGTACAGGTCTAGCAATGCCTGATGGTGACATGTGTTTAAGGTGAGCGTAGTAGTGATATGGCTGAGGAGACATAGAGTGCGACTTTTTGAAAGGAAGCACTAGTATTTATTTTGCCGAATCCTTTGGTCATGGAGTCCGACTTTCTTTTGTATACTTTAAAAACAGTTGGGTATTTGTTTCAAAGTACTTCTAGGATAAGCACTTTGGGAGGATATTGCTCCTTTCGGTTTGGTTTTTATGGGTTAAATTTTTAATTTGAAGTCAGTGGGACGTCTGACATATCGTAGTACAATCGTGTGCCCGGATTAAAGCGTCTGATCATTTTGAAGCAATGTTTTGTTTTTGCTCTGCTTAAATTCAACTACATATCTTCCTAAAACACACAATATACTGTCAGAAATACGCTTTCGGAAATGCAAGCAAGACGCTTTACCTTCACCTGAAGGAACTTGGATTTCGTGTTCGGTAATCGTTAATGATATTCACTTCAAAGTTCTCATGATGGTATCATGTACACGCACTATGTCTATTAACAGTAGTGTAACTTAGATTTGTTTCCTCCAGTTCTGATCCTAGTGCTGCTGATTTGGAATGCAAGTTGCGGCTGGCCAAGTCCGAAAACTCTCGGTTAAAAGCCGAACTTTCTTCTATCGACAAAATCTATCGGGAGGATTTGGCTAGAGAGAAGGACGAAAAGGAACTGATTCGGGAAAAATACGAGAGGTAAAATGTCATGCCGGTGTTATTACACTCTTTTACTTATTTCGTTATCTTGGATGGCAAGATTTTCGGAGCCAAATCAAAATTACACTAGGTAGGAATGTGTAGGTAAATTTGTGTAAAAACAGACCTGGGTAGCATGACAACAACAACTGTGACAATAGTATTTCATGCACAATAAAACATGACCTAGAATGGAAGCAAATAGGGCTCTCGTCCTGCACCTGAAATCGCTCAAAACATGAACATGAACCGTGGTTCCATTTGCATTTAGGCTCCTTGAATCTCATAACCAATTGTTGAAATTAAACTCTGAACTGGAGGAAAGGTTGCTGATAGCGGTATGGTACCTTCCAACTTGAAATATCTAAACTTGTTGCCTTTTTTGATCTCAAAGTTTTTTCCAACTCCCCTCAGCTTTGAAACATTACCTTTCCCCTTTTTACAAGTACTGTCGCATTAAAATAAGTCCCCCATTGTGTGCATTTTGCAGTGGTCGTTATTTGGGTATGGACTTGTTTCGTATTGCTTGTGTTTCTTCTAAAAAGGCATCTCTTATTTCTTACTTTCTTTTAGTTTTAATGTTCTTTGACCTACGATGTACTTGGATGTAATGTAATGGGTGTGATTTTATGCCTACATTCTCTAGTCATATGACACTCAGAGTCTATGTCTCTGATACATCTCTGTAATTTGGCAATGTATCTAACTCGCAACACTTTGTCAACATAGCACGACACATCTTATTTGCCTCCTTAACCAACTCGTCTGAAAAGAATTGTTCTTTATTTGTTTTACTTTTTTTAGGTGGAGACCTTACAAAAGGAAAGGACAGAGTTGAACAGTCAGCTAAGTATTTTAGGAGGAAAACTCGCGGAATCAGAAGAGACCATAAAGCGTCTCACTACGGCCTGTGTAAGACATCGTTTGATATTACAACCCACGCAAATGCGTCTCGTATGTTTTTATTTAATAATTACTGTGCCGTTGATGGTACATTTGAAATGTCTGTCGCTTACTGAAGTACAATGAGTAAGGTGTTTTGTACCACACACACAGGATTCGTATAAAAATGATTGCAAAGTCGCCACAGAGCTTCTTCATGCTGATCCTAGCCGGTTTCTTCCCATCAATTCAGATCATCATCGTTCATTGGTAAGCCTGGTAAAAGTGTGGATTTATGGAGTGTTCGATGCACATTCCCTTTTTATTGCTACTGTTTCCCATTAAACAATTGGTGTTGTCCGGCACACCACTGCGGTGTATAAATAAGTGATTTGTGTAGATGGGGAACCGCTATAGTGTTTACGAGCTTGTGTATGCGTGCGTACGTGGAGACGGTGTGGATGGGGGGACCGGTTAATTCATCAACTCCTGAGACTATCCTCGATGCAGCCTCCCAGAAAGTTATGAATGTCAACAAAAACGTTTGATGGGATTGTTGTCTTTTAGTGAAAGTAAGAGCACCTTGGAATAAAAGTGCTATTATTTTCTAAGAAGGAATCGGAGATAATTGTGCAACTGAACATACGCATTATGTGAAACGTTTGATGGCATGGATCGTAGTCAATGAGGAAATGTAATGTACATTGTGTGTTGTATTGTTTTAGCTGTAATTTAAACTAGTCATGTTTTCTTTTTAGTCCACGTACATCACAATTGGCAGCCTTCCCGAATTTGCTTCTCTCTATAAAATTTACAAAATTCATTGTTTATGGATTGCCATTTCACCTTGCTAGCACGTTCGATTTCAGTGTCACGTGCATCTAACCTGCGTTCTTCATTAGCTGATTATTGTTATCCTGCCACCTCGCACAAGGTTGCAGGCTGGTTAAGCATAAAACAGCCATACAGATGTAGGATTTCTGGACCTGCAAATATTTGCATTGTTTATTTTTTGGGAAGTAGTGGAAATAATTAGTTTCATAGTGTAGGCGTCGGTGTCATTCCCTAATAGCGAAATGTTTGGGCCGTGGAGTGGCGTTTCTCCTCTGGGACTTGGGTGGCTAACGTGTTGAATAGCCGAACACTTCAGCTGTCTGTGTGATTTGAATATGTACTATTATAGATGCATTATTGATGCACTATGTTAAACTGTTGTCGGTTGCTAGTCTTCCTGTTACCTTCATAAGTTGTAGTGTTAGTGCGCCTTCCTACGCCTTCGAGCATTTCGTTTCCACATCCAAATGAGTGTTTCAGTAAGCTTTCATTGTCTTAATTAGCTATTCTCAGCAAAGCATTTGCTATCCTCTGACTAGTTGATTTCTTCCAAACTCGAATCCGCACTATTGGAGCGGTAAACTTGCTCTCTATTTCCCTACACTGTGACCAGCCTTTCTTAGCGGCTGTGCAAAGTGCCCCATTAAATGGGTCGGTAGGCTAGACTACAAATATCCTTTACGGTGTATTTATCCATATGGGCACTGTCTTGTAGAAAGGAACCAAGTTTCTCTGTTTTATTCATGCAACCTGGTAGTGCCAATTTTATTCCCCTCACCTGGGGAAGTTGTTTATTGAAAATAGACCAAACGAAATTGTTGACCCATAAAAAATATGCTTTAAATGCATTCCTGTGTTTTTTACGGCATATTTAAATGCTTACAGAAAGCTTCTTTGAGTGCTTTATTCATTCATAATCCTTCCCCAACGCGACACAATCTTTTCTGCCAGTTACTCTCTAGAAGCCCAAGATAAGTGTAGCCCTAGGCACTGCGGTTGCTCTCCCTAACTTACTACTACTTATCAATTCTACTTTGTACAATATCATGGGATTGTCAATGCTAATGCTAAGAAAAGATTAATGTCAACAATTAGAGCGGCGTGGAGATAGCACATGAGGCAGGGGTAGGGCAGTATGGCACACCCGTTTCCAGCTAAAGGGCAACTAGTCTCATGAGAGAGTTTTTGTGATAGCATAAAGTACGAGCTCTTTTGTTATTCTGGATGAAAAGAATTGAACTCTCTGACCACTGATTGATTAGTACTGGACGCCTCTGGCGTCTGAATCGCGTCAGATGGAGTTGATAGACCTCAGTTATGATTGTTTGGTCTTTAAAAAGTGGTTATTTTCTAGGAAACCATTGCGTCTGGCGCCCACATCGCACGCAGCATGCATAGCCTTCTGTGAATGAAGTCGTGCCTGGGGTAGACGTGTGGCGTGGGTGGGTGATTTGGTGGTAACCACTAAGGCGCTTGTTTGTCTGCTTGACGAACATTAAACCGAAATACGGAAGCTATTTTCCATCGCAAGTTAGTCTGCTAAAAAACAGCGCATGAGGGATGGATGTGGGGACAACGAATGGACGATTCCTGAAGCTTACTGTCAAATGAGAGCTATTTTCTTAGGAGTAAAAGAGTTTTTTCTCATCCAAGTTAAAAATTACCGAGAGTTACTTAACATGAAATTTGAATCTTAATTTTCAAGGCTAGCTGATGTCTTCCTGGGCCTAGTACATTTTAAAGTAATTCTTCACAAAAAATCAAGTTTTTAAAACCAATCCTGAACGGTGTTCCGCCACAGTACCCTCTTGAAGGGCTCTACAGCCCATTTGACGAAAAAGTGGTTTCTGCAGCCTTGAAATCGAGTTCGACTTGTTTCACAAAGCAGACAAATTCGAATTTGATAAGGCTTGATTGAAATTTGGCAGAAAATATGGTGAGTTTAAAATAAGAGGAAGGTAGTAGAGAGTACCGTGCTGATAGGATATTTTATGTCGCGCACACGACTAATCGCTCTTATTTCGAAGTCATGGCGGCAAGCTACACTAACGTGCACGGGGCATCCCTTCGCCAGTCTACTTGCCCGTCTGGTTGCAGTTAACTGGATATTCTGGTGCCTGTCTGCACCACAGTGTAAATGTTTTTCCTCTATGAGAAATGGTTTGAAAGAGCAAATCGTTGTCCGTCCAGTAATTCAGGAAAGCAATGTGCAGCGCCATGCGCCTTTTCTGAAATCGAAGAACACGGTATTCGGGCGGAATATGTATTGTTGACGTGTGGGAAGGTTACGGGAGCCTTGCTGCTCAGTGGAAGTGCAAAGGCTCATGTAACCGCAATGTCTCCAAGGCCTTGTATCTCTCGAATTAGTACGATATTCATCAGCATCCAGCACCAATGTGTCTACGAAGCCTTTGTTTACACTAGAATTTATTTTTTGCATGGAGAGTTTCCTATTCCTTTAAATTCTTGCAGCGTTTCGAATCCCCGCAATCAACAAGGCATTGATTTAGGAAAACGGATTGAAATGAATTGTTTCACGAATTAAAACGATCAGTGCTGCCGCTTTTAATCACAGTAGTCTGCTTTTCTCATCCAGAGTGTTTACTTGGCTGTTGTCATTGTTGGTTGTTGTCGGTTTTCAAAGCTCCAATTTATTTGGACAATATGTCATTCCTACGGTTTACTTAAATGCAGCTTCCTTGTTCACCCTGAAGGCGTTGTAAAATTTAGGATTGCGGACAGTATAATGCCATAAGGAGTTGGTGGCCCGCTAGGAGGAAATGAACTGACCAGAATGTTATACCTCCAGGACAGTGACCTAAACCTCAGAGGCTGAAAGGCCTAGTGTAGTTGATTGGGCAACTTGAGACGATATGTATCTGTTACCTGGGCATTTTACATTTACCCAAATCTTTCAGCCCTTCAAATACCGCGGAAAATCGTCCACGTCTTCAGACGAGCATTTGCTTACGGCGCCAACACACTATCTCCTTCCCACCACCTTCCCACCCATTGCTCTCTACTCTACTGAGCAGCCAGCCCTTTCGCAACCTCCTAATGCTACACCGCCGTCCCAGTCGACCGACTGCAAGCCTTCTGACGGACTCATTCTCGAGATATAACTCTGAAGTGCTCTTCTATTATTCTTTTATTTTTGAGTGCCTTACTAGTAGTCACCGAATTTTTTTCATTACGAAGGCAGATCGACTAGCATTATTTACTATCTTGCTACTGTTCATAGTCTGGAGGCTTTTAGCTGTAAGAGAAACTGCTTACAAATATGCTAAAAGCGGGTGATGGTGGTTCCACGTAGTATGGCCCTCATTTAGAAAGTGTAAAATGGCCTCCTCTTTTAAACCGGCACCTTATTCTCTCAGCATCCACATTTTCACGGTGGTTGGAAAATTGCGCATTCAGCTAATTCATCGCTGCCTACTCGGGACTGCGATGCTTTGAGTCTCCATTTTTATCCTGGTGATGTGCCCAACACGAATCTCGTTGTGGTCTGTTGTTGGGTTTAAAAAGATCTTGACTATTGGCGGCTTCGGAGCTTGTCCGGGAATCGGACCATGCTGCCCCTGCCTGATGTCACTCTCATGTGTAAAATGGTATGGTGACTTGGGTTTCGGAACACAATATTTTATTACCTCTATCTTCATTTGTTCTGAATATTGTAAAGAGCACAACTGACAGTTTGATGGATGATGTGTTCCTCCATAAAAGGTCAGTCGATAATTTCATCATCCCATTGCTGGGGTAGAATATCCGTCTTGTGACTGCAGTAGGTCCCCCAATTAATTGCCCTCTAAAATTGCTTCTGTGATTAACATTTGCTTGACCCTAATTATAGTAAGTTCCAAACCGCCTTGACACCGTTGGTGGTCTTAAGGCTTTATCGGGAAGGGAAAACCTTTCAAGCGTACGAAAAGCAGGTACTAGCGCCTCTATCTCGCATCACCTCCATACAGGTGTATGGGATTTTCTGTCCTCCTCTGTTGGCATCTTTACTCATCTTGATAGACGGGTTCTTGGCTAACAGAGAACTTTTTCATGGTTATTTCTTTGGAAATTACCTCACTTCGGCTCAGTACTGTAAAATCACTTCTGTCTCGAGGGTGATGCATTTTACTAGAATTTTGTTTATGCGTCCAGAGTACGGCAGAAACAGATCCTTTTAGACGTTATTTTAGCGACTGGGATTTTAATTGTGGGGTACTCCTTTCCCACACCAGCATTCATACTACTGCGACTGAAATTGCTGACCTATCCTCCCTTGGGCAATTTGGAAGTCGAGAAAACACGGGCCGCTTTCAGTATAAACTTCATTTAAAAGGGTGTCTTACACCTTTCCATCGAATTGTAGTGTCTTTCATAATTTGTAAGGTCGTTTGAAGTAATTTAACACTATTATGCTCAAATCACCTTTCATGAAAAACTTTCTCCACCCAAGGTCAGATGATCACTGCAGGTCACAGGTCACGCAGTTGGTCGAAGGTAGTCAGGTGGTGTTTATTTACTTTTTGCCATCCCCACAACATGTTTCCCCTAGCACTGCTTTCTAAGCAAATGGGAGAAGTAATTATTTTGTGTCTTTTAAAATCTCACCCTTCCCAATCGTGCTGCTATTGGGCTGTGATTGTGCATTCCACCAGCATCGCACGTGTGGAATGCGTTCCTCAAGACCCTACACCATCTGGCTACACCGGACCGTGATGTAAACAGATCTGTTCACTTCGAAACATTAAAATGTGTGTAGGAAATTCGAATGGATGGGTGAGTGGATGAATGAATGAATGTAGGACTTTGAAATGAACGTTGTGGTGGTCAATTTTCCTCTGAAACCAATGGCAACGCACTTGTCAACCATTGAATCAAACCGAATTCAGGCAAGTCGTTGATCAACGTCTTTTGCATTCGGCTTAGTGCGCTGTTTAGTTGTTCCCAAATGATAGCAAAGCAAGTATTTGCTTGTAATATCTATTATGGACTCTTGCATTGCGATTTTACTTGTCTTCCCAACCGATAAGCCTCCGGTGTTACCCCTCACCACCTATACGCTGCCTGCCTCAAGGTCAACACCACAATCACACTTAGTTTTTTGTGAATTTTGGGATGTAAACTAATAAAAACACTGGTCACTTATCACTCAAAAGCAAGTTGTCACTCAAAGTGATTGTAATGAAGGTACCGAACCTGAGCATGTGAAATTGTGGGATCTCCTACCAACGGAAGAATCACGCATTTTGAGTCTCCCGGTGCAGTGGGACTGCTACCACAGCACTTGGCACAGTACAGCACTTCACTTATTGCCCTTTAATTGATTAATAGCTGCCTTCTGGTGACATCTAGGGGTTCTCTAAGCATCCTCTCTTGAGGAACTTTGTGGGTGAACCCATATTTTGGCTTCTACCATGCCAACTTCGGTTCAGTGTGTTACTATCCACGCAAGGCGCACATTGAAGCACCGATAACCCAGATGTTGGGATAGCCCATTCGGTCAGGTCAATCACCGTGGACAGCAGTTGTGCGGTGCCAAATCGCTCTCTCTCAAGGGCGCACACTATGCTACACACGATAATTTTTTTCGTTTTTAGTTCTAAAATCACAACCAGGACATACGTCGGGCACACTCTTTGTGGGGATCATACTTTATAAAGACTAAGCAAACATTTACGCGCCAATAGAATGGAACGGTGGGAGAAGCTGAACCCTCACGAATCAATCACCAATCCATATCCCAAGTCTGAGAATAAGCCAATCTTGCATAGCTACCCACAGTTCTGGTTCTTTGTTGTACTCAGTCAGTTTCAGAATACTGTTTTCTGGTTTGATTTCTTCACCAAAGTAGACAGGAGAGAGAAGAGCAAGTCAACATGCATCAGCAGAGAGATTGGTTTCTCGTTTTTAGCGGGGCCAAACACAATGATAGCAATAGAGATTTGGGGAGTCAGTGGAGCTGGTGGATAAAAAAATTTGCGAAGAGCAGGAGAGAAAGGTGGACAAAAATCAATCCATGAAGATGTTGAAGCAGATTAGGAGCAAAAAATGCTGATAAAATTTTATGCACTTTTTTTGGCAAAAAAGAAAGAAACCAAATATCATTGAATAAGCATAGTATTTTGGGTTCCACTGGAGTGAATATCGGCTAGATGGAAAATTAGGGAAGGAGAGGGAAGATCAATTAGAAAGGGGAAAATGTGTGACTTTCATGATCTCTAACAAGGGAAGGTGTATCGCAAAACATTGCGTGGACAAAATTCGTTTCGTCTCCCGCGTGAGGAAAACCTTATAGATAGAGCAGGATGTTGAGAAGCTAGAAAGGGAGGTAGGAAAAGTGACAATTACGGACTCTAAAATTCAGAGCGAAGCAAACCAAGTAAATATAAAAAGTTACCTGAGCACCTCCATAGGATTCGCCAGTCTTCATGGTCTCGAATGCTGTTCTCAGGCGCGCGCAACAGATGATGTAGTCGTTGAATCGGAGAACTCGATCCCGATTTGAGAATCTCAATACAACACTTGTTAAGGTTGCATTGTCGATGTGATAACCTGCAAAAGAGGAGCCATAAGCTCAGGCATTCCATAAGTCCTGCCACCTCATTGGTTTGGCAACTGGTGAGAGCACATACCTGCACAGTTGAGGGCATTTCGAAGCTCAAAGGTGCTCATAGTTCCACTGTTATCGGCGTCAAACTTTTTGAAAATGGCCTGACATACAAAAACAATAATTTAAGGGTAACAAAGAGGAGGAGGTGGAGAGAGGAGGGAATAGATGAATGAAACCAACCTTCCAAAAACGCAAAATTTCCCAGAGGACCTTGAATTCTTCAAAGTCCAAACTGCCTGACCGATCGACCTGTGGCAAAATCAAAAGTCCTTCCGTTATTTACCTCTCCGAATTAAACGGAGAGATTAAGACGAGGCGTGAACACACTAAAGAGGTACTGACACCCCTAACCCCATGTATTGTGAATGGTCACTTTCTATGAAAAGGCAAAAAATATCGACTTACATCCAACATGGAAATAAGTGAACGGCAAGCCTCAATGCTAAAACCGTCAAATGTAAAGTCTGTAAGAGAGAGAAAAAAGAACAGTAAGCATTTTATATGAGAATTGGTAATCACTACGATTGCAACACGCGCGCACATACGCGCACAAACCGTTGAGTGTGTTAGGGCAACAGAGGTTATGATCTACAATGATCTTATCCAACTCTGTGTGTTCATCTTTTGGAGGTTATTTCCCACACCTCTCTTCACATTCACAGAAGATAGAATGCAGGCACATTCTTTCAGTGAAACATCTAAGCTACCTCAGTAGTGCGAAGGCAGTAAATGGAGGTTATGTAGACGCGTTGGCGGAGGTTGCTATTCAAATAACAACAAGTAGCACATCCTGATGATTGGAACCATGCAGGGATTGAGCGTGTGTGCATGTGTGAGAGAGAGGAAGGGGAATAAGGCAAGCTACACGACGCAGAGTTACTAACTACTTCATGCGGAAAGGGAAGGAAAAAGGTCACAAACCGGTTGACGTGAGAAGGGAGAAGATCCTACACCTGCCCCTGAATAGATTCACTTTAGTGATGCAGCTCACTCCATTAAGCTCCGATATTAGCGGTAAGGAAGACCCATTACTACTACGAGCTTTGGGTTATGTGGCAAACTTATTTGACGCTGCTCAGCAAAGAAGGAAGGGAAGGAAGAGACGGTCATTAGTTAAGACGCGAAAATACACCGCTTCTTCAAACGCCATCACTGATACCTGAAGAGGCTAAAAAGCAAGCAGGCAAAAGCAAGCACACGCTCATCAGCGGCTATGAAATCAAGGGGTTAGGACAATAGTAGAAAACACGACAAAGGTGGCGACTATCGGCTACAGACTAGAGGCAGACAGAGGGGGTGAGGGGCGACAGAGAGCAAAGCTAAATCGCACCATGATCACCGGCTTCGGGGCCAGCCTTGGCGCCAGAAGGGCCGTTCTCCACAGTGTCGCTCTCGGCCTTTTGTCCAAGGCCACAACACAGCAAACTGAAGCCTCTGGAGGTTGCCCGAACTGTGACTGGAACTGGTGCGGGGGCCGGTGCCTTGGTGGTGCCTTCACGACCTTCGTTGAGCTCTGAGGAGGGAAATTATTAAGGCTGTCAAGACTTTGGTGCTCCATACACATCCACCCATGTGCGCACGCACGCTGGACGGCCGCTGAAGCTCTCTCTCCCTTCCTCCCTCTTTCTGCGCCCTCTCTTGCACAGTTATTCATTTATTCCCCTCCACAATCTCCTTCTCCTCATCTTATTGTTCCAATTCCATCCATCCATCCATTCCAATAGCTCCAAACAGGCTCACAGGACTGAGCGGCTGATCAAAATGGGTGTGCGTGTAGGAAGAATCAACAGTGGGGATGGGTTACCGTTGAAAACGGAAAGGCAGGGTTACAGGGAGAGAACACCTACCGCAATGAATACGGAGTCACACGTGGAGGAAGGAAGAAAGCCGTTATCAAATGCAGGAAAACCGTATTGAAAAGAATATGAAATTTCCGTGAATCCAAATGTAGTGGAGTGATTAAAAAAACCTCGACTTCTGAGCAGTGCTTTTACCTCCTCCTTGGTAAAATCTGTGCTGTTTCCATTAGTGACAAATCCATTTAGCGTTCTGTAATTAAATGGTTCTGTTTGGCACTCCCAAAAATACTTTAGAATTGGAGCGGCATTAGTGGATGAAAGTCCGTAAATTCTGCACCAAAGGGATTCCGCCCAACTGCTAGACATAAAACTCATTTATAGCTTCACACATGACGTGGCCTGCATGTTCGACCAAGTAAACAAAAAGCAAGAACAGGAGCCATAAAAGCTTATATTCCTATCTGGACAGCTGAGGTGATATGCGTGTGTCCAAGTTCCCGTTCAGTAAGTTGGCAGCCCGACGGTTACTTGAAGGAGGAGGTACTACTTATAAAGGCAGTGGTAGTAGCCGCCTCAATACTAGCATAATCGCACTAACCGCGTTGCGAAAGAGGCGGGCAGACGGGCAGACGGCCAAGAGAGCGTAGTAGAACGTCCGCATTGGCTCTCATGCCCTTGGCTTGATCATTAACGCGGCAATCAGCCAATCACAGGGCACCCGACCTGAAAATAACTATCCTAGAAACAATTGAAGTTTACAATCTCTACAGTCTTGGCTGCTACTATAGCTACGGAAATACGAATCTGGCAAGAGGACAATGTGCTACTGCCACTACTACTTTGCATATGGCACCAATACTTTCGCTTTGTGCGTGCTTGTGACGAATTAATCAGGAGGTCTGGTTAGCAGATAATGCCTTTCAGGGAGGATGAAAGCGAAAAATGGAGGGATGCTTTTACAATCCAGTCAGAGAACACATGGGTCATTACTTTGAAACCGAAAACGCGCACCAATATCCTGGATGCCGCAAATGAAGGTCTCGCAAAAGAATAAGGAACGACAAGTGGTAATGTTTGCTTTAAAAAAATACCGGCGCAAATGAGCACTACCTTTTCGAGGTAATGCATTGACCTTACAAGGGCGGTTCACTGTGGTAGAATACATAGAGTCAAAGCCTTTTAGGAATGAACCAACTTGTTGTGCACTTTTGCTGGGTCATAGAGGACAAAAAACAATTGCCTTTTCTATGCTCCTCTTTTTCTTTTTCTATCAGTGAGGCAGATTTTGGGTGTGTAGCCATTGGAGACCGCAAAACACACCGGTAACATTTGCGGGTTGCATGCATGGGCGGAGATTGGCGGAGTAAATGAACCCAATGCCCAATTAGACACCAAATGGCATTGGGTAACGTGGTTGAAACTCCACCCAAACGAACTTTAACGTACGAAAAGGTGTGGGGAAAAAGAGGCACACAATACCTTCCGAAACGCAAACAAACAGCCAAACGGTCACACACAAACAAGTTAAAAAAGTGGAAGGACGTCTCCGTGGGCCTAAGGAGGAAGAACTATGACAGTTTGACCAAGATAAACGAATGGGAAGCTTCAGGCACGGCCACACCAGTCAAAAGCAAAGCGCGCATGCAGATTAAATAGTAATTGATGCTAGCGAGGAAGAATCGGCACATAACGCTAAATAGCTCAGGTTGGGAGAAGCGTGGTTGATTGATAAACGGGAGGAGGATGAACACAAAATCGCGGGAAGGAGAGAGAGAGGGTGGAAGAGAGGGGAGAAAGGAGGGAGCCAGGCGTGCACAAAGCCGAACAACGGTGTGAACCTCTCTCTTCTCTACATAACAGGAGTCTGGTTCTGGTGGTAATGACACACAGCACTGAACTACTGGTGCGATTGGTGTAAAAACAATTCCGGAATTGTTAGTAGTAGTAGTAGGGAGGAGGAGGTAGATGGGTGGATGAACGAGGGATTGGTAGAATGATTGAATGAGTCGGCAGATGGATGGATGGATGGAATGGATGGGTGGAAGTGCGTACGGAAAGACAAGTGGGATATTCTGCAACGACACTGCACATCAAGTGCCATGAAGAGGTAGGAAAGGGGGTGGAGGAGCAAGGGCAATGTGTGATGAAGACGAGGGCGAAAAAGTGGACTCACCTTTGGTGAAGGCGACATTAAGGATATCGATTAGCTCGTCCGCTGTGATCTCGCCATCGGGGCCGCAGACCTTCTCGAAGGCATTCTTCAGTGCCACCACTTGGCTCTCGCTGATTGGCTCTGGTAGCATTGCGCCCTAATTGAGGCAAAAGGATAACTTAGGCCCCACAAAGGAGAAAAGATGTATGCATATGTATACACCTCTAGCAGAATAACAGACTATTCTAGGTTATCTCTATCAACCTATCATGCGTGTTAAATTAGTTGGAGAAAGGCCAAGATAATTTATGATAAGACGGCATCACTGAATGCAAGGATATTTTTTTGGATTGGCATGCATTGACTTTACGCTTTCTTCGGCGATGCGAATTGTTCTGCCTTTTAGTTGAACTACCTTTTAATTTATAAAGTGATGAGGGAAGAAAAAAACAATGCTAGATTAATCATGAGCAGAGCTATAGCAAGGAACTCACCTACCTAAAATAAAGCTGAATGAAGTCATGCAATTTATAACACGCATGCTAATTGAGGTGGGAGATTGAAAGGCCAGCAAAATCATCGAAAATTGGACAATTTTATTTGCCTTTTGGACTGTTATAGCGAAGAGAGCGATAAAAATGCATATTCAACGGCAGCACCACAGCTGAGGTAGGAGTTAGTTTATTCAACAGCAAACCCTTATATCAGCCTTTCGCTATTGCAGTCTACACAACGGCAAAGAGTGGTATTTCACCCTGATGCAATGAATCCAGCGTGAAGCCAATGCGGCGGTTCAATTGGTGGGATGGTTGCATCTATCTAACCACGCGATCACATTAACTGTTGTGGCCCCACTAGCACAAACATGGAGCACTAATGCAAATGCGTAGCGTATTCACGACCTTGCATCTAAATTATGTAAATGGTAACCCATTTGGGACCATCAAACTGGAGCCAGACTCTTAGCGGGTAAAGGGGAGTCAATAAAGAAATGAACGCAAAAATGATAAAATACTGGGGATTACAAAAACAAACAAACAAGCAGCCACAGCAAACTCAAAACTGCACATCAAAACAGGGCGCAGCAGCCCTATGGCCTGCAATCAAATGAGTGGTTAAGATCTCTTTTTCCTTTTCTTCCCCTTTATGCCATTTTCAAAAATGTTTGTGAGCCAAAACCTTTTAAACATGTACCCCAGGCCAGAGCACCACACAGCGTGCGAAATGAAATCTAACGTTGTTGGCACACAAAAAAACAACTTACAGTTTCCGCTACAGAGCTTCTCTAGTAGTGCAACATAAGCAGAATTAAGAGAAAAATAATTCTTTTCCACTATATCGCTAGCAGCAGTGCGAAAAATCACAATCTTTTGTTTAAAGTGGAAGAGATAGCTTAGTCTCCAAACAACCTTGGCCGTCGCTTAGTGATAACTACAAGAGGCGGTCTCACAACCCGCCAAAAAACACTCACAAATTTAACAGCGAAAAAAGGTAACACCAGGAGCATTGAAGTTCAACATTCATTCGAGCTTGAATAGCCGAGCGGATGTATGGGCTATGAGGGTCGAGGGCAGGCCAGCTACCCACACGAACAGTACAAAAATGGGAGGAGCGGTTTTCAGTCCAGAAGCAGAGCATGTACAAGAGTAGGACGTGGGGGATAAATAGTAGGGTCTTCTGCAAGAGCAAAAGACAACTTACTGGCTTCGCGGGTCCCACTAGCTGCTTTAAAGAAATCGCGACACATAATAATGAGAGCTAATTAGTCAGGAGCTAGAAGGGCAATGGGTTCACATTCGAACCAAGTCTGGCAACGCGATAGCTTAGGTTCTGCAGACAATGGTCGGCAATTAGCAGGAAACACGAGCAATTAGCTTTCATGCAGAGCGCTCAACCCACAACTAATTGACGATTCGGATGACTAATAGATAAAATACACGCTGTTAGCGTGGTACTTAATGTCATCAGAGTAAAGAAATTCAACTCCGCTTGTGTTTATGGGGATGAATGGCCATTGAGTTAGGCGTGAAGTACATCCACTCTACATGTGGTGATGTTCTTATTGTTTGTGTGCAATTAAGTGAGGGTTCTTCATCACGAAATCAGCACATTTTCTCACGAGAATGCAATAGAGAGACTTAGCAAGCATAATAGCATCATAGCCTAATTATAAGTAGATAAGGAAGAGATTGTACAAACAAAACAAATGTTCACGCGCTTTGTAGAGTGATAATAGGTTAACATAACGCTGGGATACGGTAGTTTCAACTTACACTTCGTTTTATAAGCGATGAGGGCTTCTTAAAGAACAGTCAGAAACATTTTAAAGGAAAAAGTTGAAAAGTAGAATGCAAGCTATCGAACATGCAGGTAGGGATAGAGATCACAGAGTGTACATTTCCACGGCGGATGCGTAACCACGCTTCACAGGTAACGCCAAATAAAAGAGGAAACGCTGTCATGCATATGATGCCGTATTCAAGAGCTCCAAGAGCCAATCAAGTACAACAGGTAGCACAAAAATGCTGCGCATTCCAGTGGTCTGAAACTCACCTTCTTGTCTTTCTAAAATCACAAATTAATTGAAGGCGTGGAATAAGCTCTAAAAACTCCCTCTATTTATTTAGCTTGAGTGGTAGTTTAAGTAGAACTAAGACCAAGATGTGACGCCCTTTAAATTCCCTTTGCTTGGTCCATGAAAGGCGAGAAGGAGCATCTCTGACGGGTAGGTGGTACACAGGTGCACAAGTGCACAGGCAATGCGAGATGTTCGGTTGTCAGTGGGGACATGATGGGTGGGTATGATGCATTGACAGACATCAACGAGAGCTCGTTCACCCTAGTCTAGACATCGACTCACTGAATACACTATCGGTTGGAATACCTTGGGCTTCGGTCTTGTCACTCTCCTCCTCCTCTTGGTCTACACCACCATTCAGGACAAACGCAAAACACAAGACTAAGGGTGGTAGTAATAAATAACTTTCGACGAGGGAATCGCACCTCGACGGTGCCGATACAAAAGTGCACAGATTGTGGAAGAAAAAACAAGGTAGAGCGATGGCAGTTGATGTGAGCTCTCTCCAGGTATATGCGTATGTGTGAATGGTATTCATGAGCATTCAAGTGGGTTTGGCAAACACTTCCAGGCTTGAATGCCCATTATTTATCTCAGTGTGCATATAATCATGTGAGCCCTCCAATTGTCGCTGTCGGTACCCCCATCTCGCGGCATGATTACTCTCCTTTATAAGTTTCTTAAAGCGACTTTGGAAGGATCGGGGTCCTACTGGCACACTGTTTCAAAAATGAATCGGTAGAATAACCTTCACGAAGTGGTTAAACCTGGTCAAAATGTACTAGGTTAAGCCGATGAGAAAGAAGCGCTATGTGTCATAGGGAGAAGCTTATTCAACATCGGACATTGTGGAACAGAGCTTACCTCTGGTTCTTCCATTCCAACAGAATCGTCTATTTGTCTAAAATATAACAACAAAAACATAGTCTGGATGGAATAAAAGAACATTAAGCGCTTAAATTCATCTCAGATAAAGGCATTTTCATTAGCTAAACCCTATTAAATGCATGACTTGCATACAACCTGTCTTCCAGCTCAAAATACACCTCAAAAGATAGCAAATTATCAGTCCTTTTTTTCATCATTCTGTCTTACTCAGCAGTGCTGACTTTCTCCGAGAAGATACGCAAAAGGAAGTCGGCACGCTCGTTTTTAGCAAATGTGGACGGTACAATGACGTAGGTTCCAGGTGGCAGACGAAAACGACCGGTCACTTCACGGGTGTTGATGAAAGCCGGAGATCGTGCCACTGCGGCGTTGTATTTGAAGAAATTCAAGTCCAGCAGACCCTCATGTTGTTCTTTTAACTAGTCAAAGGAAGGTAGCATTACTGATCCCCTAGTTCATTCGGTACTACAGCATTAATAAACTTCAATCCTATTCTAGAGATTGCACACACACTGTTGCGCCAGGTGAATGACAGATACAAATGACCTCTTGGCATTGAATAGGGCTTTAGATTTCATTAGAGTGGAGTCCGACAATGACTTCAAAACTCACTGAATAGATCATAAAACCAATGGTAAGTAGTTCAGCGCCCTGTTTGCGCATTTTTCGGCGATCCTTCTGCATCAGACCGACAATCAGGGTTCCCAAATTTTCATTGTCATCGTCATCAGCATCTTCGACCTCCACACGATACTGAGGATTCGTCCAAAAGGTTTCTAAAGTAGACGAGGCATTAACGACCGCCAATAATTCACTAAGTATGGAGAAGTCTATTTTTTTTTTATTTTTCACCCAGTTTCATTTCCGTATGCCCTGATATCTTAAGGGTGGAAAAGCTTTACCCTAAGTTCGCACCTAACCGCATCAGGTTTCTCTTGCCAAAAAACAGCACGATTCCTGAGTTCAGTGGAATCCACAGCGTCTCCTTGAATTCAGGTCCCAAGTAAACCGCTAGAGAGGATAAACCGCCAATCATACAATCTCCAGGTCAACTAGACTGAATACAAACTTTTATGCTTGCTGATTTCTTTTCCTTTTACGCATCACTTGAGTAAGATAAGGTGTTAGGCAAACAAAAGGTCAGTTAAACTCTCCATTGCTGAACGTGAATGCCAGACTCTAGGTGAGGCTGAGGGTTTCGCGCCCACCTCTCCACACACCAGTAGGTGCCACACGAAGGCAGAGCACAAAGCCTCATTCACAACTATCGGGGTCTTTGCAAACAAAAAAGGTGTAGAAATTCGGCATAAATCCATGGAGACAGAAGCACACTAATAAATTGGGAATGTTGCTACTGCTGCCGCTGCTACTGCCACATCTTAGCCTTCGATGGAATGGGGCCTCAAAGCATGGGAACCTTCAAAATCCGCTAGACGCTGTGAAATAAGCCCGGGTTATCGCATTAATCCAACCCGTGGTATTCCACACCAGACAATGGTGTATTTCGAAACCGAGTGGGACTTTGCCAAACAGTCTTTCAGGAGAGAAAAGTGAAACACACCGAGGAAATTGCGGCAGCCACCAGCGTTGACACCAGGTTGCCAGCCACCGTGTTCGAGGGTCATTTCAAAGGCTACCTTCTTGCAACTCTCGTCCATGTTTAACGACTGCGGACCGAGGGCACACATTTCGATCTTCTCAAATTCATTCACAAAGTCATCGTAGCACATCCTGTCAAGAGAGGCAAAGGAACCAAAGCAATAAATAATTGAGAATCGTTACAAAAAGCTGTCAAGGTTGGATAGGATTCTCCTAGCGTGAATTATTAAGTGGTCCCTGGAGCCAGTACCGTCAAACCACTAACAGACCTAAGACGGAAAGTAGGCACAGAATTCGGGAAGCAGTATTTAAGATACCACATAACACTAAATAGGTAGTTTAAACTTCCTTACCAGAATAATATAGAAGCAATTAATAGCTTTTATGGTAATGGCGACCGGAAGCGGTCTATGACGTCTTCTTTGCACCACAAAGAAGTAGAAACCTCATCTTACGCCGATGACTTAAGCTTGCCGAGGTGGAATCGAGTAAAGCTATCAATATCAAACGTCACATACACGATAAGTGAGTGTGGCAAGTGTCAATGTAACAGAGGGAAAGTTTTTTAGCTTCACTACTCTCGTGGAAGCAGTCTGACATGATGGGATCCATTGAGGAATTTTGATATTTCTATGGTTTGACATGCTTTGACATGGCATTTTCAATCAACCGGAACACTAACTTTTACTTAGGGATATGATTTGAACAGTTCCTCGATGAGTAATTTCTGTGGCATCAATGTAGTACGGATGATTAATAGCAGTGACTGGTAGCGTTAACTACCCAATGCTGCCGTAGTGTAGAAGGGTTACCCTGGAGAAAATGTAGGTGGAAGGCCTCACGCTCTAGTCAGGTTATGCTACCACTGCCAGGCTTGCCAAAGCGTCAAACTGGTGTCACGACCAAACAAGGAAGCCGTTTCAACTAAATCAGAGTTTAACCAACGAATATGCGATATAATGGCGTCGAATGGACACACTCTGTATTGAATTGTTCCAAACCAAAGTCCACGGTAGAAATGCCGTAATTTTAACCTGAGAGAGTGTAACACCATTCGTTTGACCATTTTCGATAAGTAAAGCGACTAGGGGAGAGGCGCATCAGTTTTGGGAGACACCTGAGTGTCTTTGTAAGTCCCCAATCCTTTATCTAGCAGAAGATCCAGCCCATCCAGCCTCCCCCTCCATGTCGAGAATCTGCACGACGGAGCCAAACAAACTAATACCGCCGGCTTAAACAAAGGATTGATCGGTTACGTGGAATTTAGATTAGAATAGCTTTGATGTTTCGGCCTTAAAAGAACTGCAAACCAAATTAGCTAATCTTTGTCGCACACTTGCTACCTGGATATGTTGAGTCACAAAGATGCTTGGCTTATCAAGCTGGCACAATGGCGCTGCCCCACAGAGCATGCACATCACCAAACTGAAGGCAAGCTGATGACAATGCGCATACACACACACACAGAGAGCCTTTAAGATGAGGGCTTGATATACTAAGACGGTGGATCGCCATGATTAAGTTACACTGTGAATTTCATTAATCCACAGCCGCATACAGTACTATCGCACTCCTTTGGCACAAGTTTTACCACATTTTGATCCACAAATGCATCTTGGGTTGCCTTTCAAGGGCTTCGAACAGCCCCTCCCATTTGCCATTCCACATCTACTGCATGCGCGTGTAAAGATGCCAAAAAAGGGCCACGGAGGGTTCGATTTTGTTGCCATTGTACATAATTATCCCCAATAAATGTGGAGCGATCAGTTGACCAATCACCTGCGTGGCCGAATGGGAATGCACGCACCCACTTACACACAAACATTAGGGTGCGTGGCGGCGGATGTGCGTCCGTGATAACCCACTCTGGTGGGAATGACATTTGTGATAAGGTTCTGACATACACTGAATTGCCCAAAAATTATGTCCACTTCAGGCGCAGAGACGGGACAAAGTAAGGAGGAGAAAGACGAAGACTGGTCCTGATTCCAGTTGTGTGCATTTGTTAGAAGAGGGATCGTAGCTGGAGGATAATTCGTTATAAAACATCTGCCCATTATAGCCACCTTGTCAAGGAATGATTAATGAGCCTAAGAGTACGTTGAGCTTGCAGCAGTGGTAAAGGTCTTGCATTGCCATTTCAAAAACCAATGTTTGGCTTGTAATTATCCTCAACTCCTTTTGTACAGCTGAACTTGTTTGGCTTTGGGAATTTCACGAAATGCGGACCAACAGCCAAGGAGGTGATTGAGGATTATGCAAGCTGTAGATTAGCAGCTACAACAACGACCCTACGGAGCCCCTCTTCCTCCTACACCCCATTGTATCCTTAATTTAAGCCAATGGAACAGAATAACTTTGTTTATTCACATAAGATAAACAATGTCTCAATTTTGTTGTCACGACGACATAAACGCGCTAGAAGTTTGAAAATCTTTGCACTCATCAGTTATTTAGAAACAGAAAAAAACATCAAATCCCTCCTGAACGTGGCGTCTATTTATAAATCTTTGCATTCATTGGTGAGGATAAACATCTGTAACTCAAACCCTGAAGAGGGATGCTTGAACACGGCATTCTGCAGATAGGTCCTTAAATCACACAATGAAGATAGAAGCCAGGCGAAAAGTATTCTGAGAATCTTGATCTTAGGCAAACTTAGTTCAAATACGGACAACTAAGTAATCGCCTTAGGGAACGAGACAGATGTAGCAGTTGCATAGATCAGACACCGATATGGACACCTGACAGGTCCGCGCACCCCTGTCTGTGCCTTGGATGTGCGTATGCAACACGGTGGCTGGGTGACTCACTGGCCAGCACAAACATTCAAAACATGCTTTTCCAGTCGAGCTGTAGGTGCACATGACTGGGGTTCTACTCACCAGAACTCGCCGTCGGCTTCGATACTGAGGCCAAGTTCGCGACGTTGGCTCTCGGAGACACTGCGCCATTCAGAGGAGGAGTCACTCCAACGGCCCTTCCACTCCGCCTCGTTTCCCCAAGGGTTGCGGAGACGGAGCAATTGCACTGATCCTGAAGTCGTGTCCACCTGCGTGGGGAGGAAGAGAGCACATCCAATTGGGGATAATTCGGCTCGGAATAGGCAAACTCAAGTTAGAGGTTGAAGAATCAGATGGGACACTTGTTTCAGTAGCCAGTAGTTGTCAATACTGATCGTCGACTTGTTGATAAAGTTCATTATAAATAATTTGGCGGGAACTGTGAACGCTAAGCCATCACCAAATGACATTCTAGGACTTGCGAGCAAGGGGAAGGGTTGAATTTGTTAAAATAAACTCTAAGGCTAAGAATCATAAAAGGACTCATCAGTCTGCATATTAAACCATAATTGCCCTGAAGGGCTTCTAGCAACAATAAAAAATCACTGCTACAACTCATCCGCACGTCATTAGTTTTATTACTTGAAAGTCAAATTCTTTTTTTTCCTTCCAATTAAACGATTGCACGACTTTTGCTGTGGATTTACAACGCCAAAAGCTATCATAAGAGACGTAACGCGGGAACATGATGTTAAAAACTGCCCTGACAAAGGTCAAGGCAAGTCATTATTCCCTTTTAATTTAGATCTGGATAGGCGCATTTTCCTCCCAGCTGTCTACAAAGACCGCCCGACATATGGCAGTGGCCAAGGAACTTGCAACAGTAAATGATCTAGCTCTCTGGAAAGGTTAGAGAGGAGTAGTCACCGATAGCCGGTATGAGAATGAGCGCCCTCAGGTGGTTGTCAGGTCCTTTCAAAGTGCCCCTTTATTTAGAGTAGTCAAAAGCAAAAAAAACAGATAATGAGCGTCGAGAGGAACATAATAGCATAAAAAATCCCTCTAGCTGCGGCTTAAAAGGCGAAAACGGCGTCGATGAGGAAAACAAATCAAATAAAGTGCGCTGTCGTTGCATTCAATGGGGTTTTATTTGTGGATTTAAGGATAGCTTTTCAGTACGTGGTAAATATACCAAGACAGCCTGAATCCAATCAGTAGGATTTAAGAAGGTATGCGGAATTATGGGGAAGATATGGATCTAATCGCAGCAACACGAGTGGCTCTTACTCTTCACACAAATCAGTGAAAGTGGAATTAGTTGGACCACCGCCAATTTTTTCCACGTATATGAGCCAGAATCCGGGTGAAAGTGAGTCCCCAACACCTGGCAAAGAAATCTGGGCAAACTAACACGCTTGAATTAAAGCGTTGAAGTTCTCCGAAATGCACCCAGCCCAAATGCCCCTGGAATGGCAAAGAAAGGAAGTTGTGATCCTCCTCACTTGAGCAACTTTAGTGATGGAGTAGGCATGTCCACGAATGAGACCATTGGGTTGTTGAGCCTCCAAGACGTTAGGATCAGGGCTAATGGAACTGGCCATGAGAGTCTGGCGTGCGTAGCATTTGGTCAGGATTTTGAACAAATCTGCCGGTTGTTTGCCGCGGAGATCGTAGTACTCAGCCAGACCGCCTGTGAAGTCCTCCAACGCCTCAATTGTGCTGCCACCACGGAGGCTCTCGTAGGAGCCGAACAGTCTGGGAGTTAAAAGGTAAGTAGTTCAAATCAAGTTGGTCGAAAGGGAAATGGACGAATAGAGCAATCGATCGATATCAAGGAGTGTGCTCATTGGCTGAAAGCCGAGGGAGCTTTGATTGGACAATGGGGGCATCGAGTGATCGGATTCCTTTAAAGTACTTCAATATTTGTTTTAAAAAAAGCAAAATATTGCATTATAAATAGGAACTCTTTGTTGAATAGGAGACTTTTATACGAAGCAAAAATGGAAGTGAAAAGAAAGTGGGGGGTACTTCTTATCACGAAGCGAAGGATTTGAATAGCAACAAAAAAAATGAATTTTAGCTCTTGAAAGGCATTTGATCCACTTCAAAGTACAGAGTCCACTCGGAAAAACTCATCGAGACTCAAGGTTGAAATAGCGTTGTAGTGTTAATAGACTTGCGAATCTAATCATCGGTGGAAAGGTCAAGAAGCGTCATGGAGTGTTTCCTCAAAAAGGTTTCTTTTATTGCTCAAAATAACATTTTTATTGAGGAACTAAGCAACTAGAAAGCATCCATGGTGAAATTAAATAATAGGAGTAAAGCAAATAACCAGGGTTGCCTAAGCAGCAGTTGACACGCCAAGGAAGAGCGGTCAATCAGCCAATCAAAACAGATAACAGAGGTTGTCATCACCTCAGCAGAACAACAATTTTATCGGAATCAAATTAGGGAAGTTGCAGAATAAAAAGTAGGTGACCCACTTGGCATATGCCTTTTCGAGGAGAGCTGACCAAAACTCATCGCGATCAACAGAGTGCATGAATACGAGTCTTCCATTGCGAGTAGGTAGACGATCATCCACAACCACCTCGACCCATTCACCAAAACGCCAGAATACGAACCGAAAGACACCGCAATAATCCCTATTGAACTCTTGATCGGGTGGAATGACCTGAGCGAGGAGATCCTCGTACAGCGACAAATTTGCAACGGCCGCCAGCAGCCAACAGTCACCTACAGAGTGGCATCAATGTTACCTCTCTGAAGTGACTAGGTCCACTCTCTCAATTTACAGTTCAACCTTATATCGTGAAGGGGATACCAAAATCGCATACGCGCTCATTGACATCCAAGAGAAAAAAGCAAACCTTTACTCGTGAAAGAGAAGCGGACATCGCCATGTGAGTCGATATTGAGCTCCACATACTAAACTTGTTAGTCCAAACCGTTTATCTGCAATTAGGCTACGTTTGGCTGGAGATTTTCCCATGTGCGGTGGTAAATACACAATCCCCCCTTGCAGGCACATGACTGTCATTGCGTCAAATACCGAAATCTGAGAAACGGCAAGTGTTTGCTTAACAAACGTGCCAAAAGCCTTTTAAAAAGTGCGTGCTTATTTTAAGCCCACCGTATTGGGGAAAAAACTGATTTTAGGACTATCTACAACAAACCTTATTATCGTCTACTAGATTAAAAGCCGTTTGGACCAAAAAAGTTCAGGTATAAACTGCCGCCTTTTCTGGTTCATAAAGTTTATTAGCATTGTGTCCAGTTACTTGGCTACAAAAATGCAAAATATTTTATGCATAATGCGACAATTCAATTTCTGGCCTCTCTGAAGGAAGCTAGAAGATCTGTAACAAGCTTTCAATATGTTAATTTCATAAGTGGTGGTTTGGAATCCACACAAACCCAATTATCAGATCAAAAGGTTGAGGAGTGGAAAGCCAGCAGAGATGAAGAGACTCACCCAATTCACCCTGACGCACGTCAAAACGGCTCGTGCCACCGGACACAAATTTCGGGTCGCTGCAGAATTCCTTAAAGAAAGGTACAAAGCCTGAACTAGTCGTGAAAGAGGGTATTACCTCGTACAACCAGAGTTAGGAAGCTGATCATGATAAATTTTTTGAAGGCAAATAGGAAAATACGTCTCTAAGAATCCGGTCAAATGTGATAGAGAAACAGGTGGAAAGGTGAAGATAAAATTGAGTATTCGATGATTAAGAGACAGCGGATACTACAGAAAAAGGCTGAGTATCTCTGCACCATGATGCCAACAGCATAACTTTTAATAACCACAGGCCGAATTTACGCATGAAGGCGGGTATTTGTGGAGGAAACTACGGTAAATTATCAAGTAGAAAGGTAAAATAGCTCTTTCACTGGCATCAGCGGTAGACCTTTCTGTAGGCAATCGAATGTGGCAGGTAGATGGATGTAAAATATAGACGTGATATTATGATAAGCGTAAAGTAAAATTATACATGTGGACGTTTCCACTGGATATCACGTGGGGCGGGCGTGGAGTAAAAGAGAGATGAACCCTCAGCAGGAAAGTCAGGGTCCTCAAAGAGTTGACCAGTGCCTCTTAGACGATCCTTAATCTCGTCGTAAGTCATGCCCTTGGTGCTGATCTGACCTCCAGTGGAGGAGGGCAAGGGGTGACGCCGCGAAGTGCCCGAGTCGGAGTCCACATCGACACGGTTGCGAAGGTGGTTGCGAAGAATGGCGCGTGGGTCCTGGAAACGGCCGAACTTCACGCTGCCTGGATCGACATTAAAGCCGACACGGCCAAGACGAGATTCAAAGCCCTGGTATTATCAAAATATGGATAAATTGGATGAAAATAGGGAACAAAGAATGGGAATTTAAATTAAGGAGAAATGCTGGTGGAATGTAAACTAGCTCCCATGAAAAGATAGGCGAAACCCAGAGTCATACAATTTAACAAGACAACAAAGCCCAAAACACAAAAGAAAAAAACAAAAGCATTCTACCTGCTTCTGAAAATTCGAAGTTAAATAAACTACTCGATAACAACATTTGTCAATAATGGCAACCTTTCAATTAGACAAGCAAGAACAAACCACATATTCTTCCCGGTGCAAAGTTAAGAATAAGGAATAAAAGGCCTAATTTAATCATTTATATAAGAAAACAATTGCTGCATCATTTACAACTTAATACATATACAAATTAAGCAACTAGCTAATACCACCCAATGGGTCAGGATTGCTAAATTAAACACGTTGTAATTACGAATCTCTCATGATAATTATTTATTAAGTGCTTACTGATGACTTACGGTAATCATAGACCTATTTCCATACGTATCTGTTGAAGTCATGATTTTTGGCTTTAGTGTTATGCCAACACTACTGGAGTAATTTTGAGTCCACCCAACGCTAACCATGCTCTTATATGCGCGTAGTATTAACTCCCACTCAGTAAATTGGCGATTTGATTCGCTGGAGTAGGCACAAAAGGCAACGTCTCGACCTTCACACGGACCTCTACGGGCTTAAACCTTGACCCAACGTCTTTGAGAAAACAACTCTTAGAACATCTAAACAAAGTGCCACTCATCCTAAATTTCAAATGTTGAATTTATTTTTGGAGTTAACAAAGTTATGCATTAATCGAATTTAAACACCCCAAGTCTGTGGCATTTGCTTACAAATAAGAGGAAAAATCTGGGACAAAATACCTGGCTTAATAATCATAGTATACGAGGATTGAACTTTGCAAGACATTTGTTCTTAACCTGCTTATACTTTTCCCTACAATAAAATGTTCTAAATTATTTAATGCTTTGCAATTTTAAGGTAATATTGCAGCGTCCCGAGACTTCCCTTAAGGTGAAACAAGGCATAGTACAAGGGCAGAATGTATATTCTGGAAACAGAGGGCTTGGGGGCTGGTGGCACAGCCTGGAGGCCTGCCAACCGGCCAGTACAATATGGGCACCCAAGTGACTGAAGTCGGCAGTTCGAACGAACAAAGTATTACAAATATATCTAGTGCTTTACATCTTTTATGTAATTTAAATCCACAAGAGTGAATTGCATACACCAACGCAAGTGCTAACCACGTGAATTAATTGCCTCACAATCCATCGCTGACATTACTATTCTGGGAACTGCCACAATAATTCCATGAAATAATTTCCATTTTGAGTCTGTTAAATAAATCTCCCAACTTTCGGTCCACAAATATGTTTACCTAAACCTGTGCTTCTAGGCCCAGTGCCAAGGTAGCTGCAATGATGCAGTGAAACGCTGTTTTGTTTAACTGTGTGATCGCCTCTGCAGTTTGTACTACGGCTCTGCGCCAGAGCACTGGAACCATGCCGATGTCCTCCAATCATCCATATTGAAGTGGTTTATTGGACTTTTAATGAAGTAATTATGGCTTTGCCGCCTACCGACACAGGGTTCATCAATTACGCTGTCTCAGCTGTTAAAAGATCTAGACTTCGTAAAATCACACAATGAAGTCTCATTGGTACCCCCTTGATTTCACAAATGTCAAAGTAATTTTACTTTCATTCTAAATCCCAGCCAACTCTATTTTTTGCATATACTAAAAGGTGAAAAATGATGAAGATGGGGTGCTTATGAAAAATAGATTGTAGCACCCCGACGCCTCCTTGAAGGTGTATGAAGACATGTTACGTGATACACATTAGGGCTTGAGGCTACTGGCATAGCCTGAAGGCCAGCTCACCTGAGAAGAGCGGAAGGAGGCAACGACCAAAACAAAAGTAGTCTTTGCACCAAAATCGAGAGTTATGCAACCAGCGTATTGCATAAATGAGTACGCGCGGGAGCACCGACTCAGAAATCTACATCCGCTTGCGAATGGTTTATTTTGTAAAAGAAACCCAACCTAAATAAGTGTTTCCTTTTCTGGAAAAGTGCATGTTACCTTAATTTGGCGGAATTGTCAATGAGAAAACATCCAACTGTTTCCAAGTAACACCTGTAATATAGAAGGGCATGGAGGTAGCACTAAAGTTGAGGCAATTACACATTTGCCTCAGATTTATGGTCGCTGTGCCTATTTTTACTCACAAATAAGTGGTAAGCAGGGATGATATCAACTCAATTCAATAAAAAGCGTCGTTGGAGAGTATTTATGCATGTGCCGTCAACTCCAAGCTTAAACAGCTTTTCAAAAGGGCACAATTACGTATGCATTAACTACTATTCTGCCCCTCTGATGTGCCCCTGGTAGGGGCGTATTTCATAAACGGAGGGCAAATGACACTCCACTGGGGTGAACCTACATTCGTCGCGGCTTTGCGACATTCGTTTGGCTCTTCTAGATCAGAATATGTACATCCCTCTGCTGTGACAGACTCATTTCTTTCTGCTGAGCAATGACAAACAGTGCAGTTCCTCATGATGAGACGAAGAAAGTTTGTAACCCACATGATTATGACCAGTGATTGCTGGCGAAGTGATTTTATTTGTGGTTTATGCACAAATCTCTGCGCAATGTGGAGTGAAACCCTTTTGAGGCACCACCATCCTCTTTGCTTAAGTATCCATTTGATGAATAGTAAATTGAGAAGATAGAATGCTTTGACAAGACTAGTCTTTTACTTGAAAAAGAATGATTGAATGTTCCCCATTGTGGGAGCGTTTATATGGGAATATGTGTTGCTTCTGCCGCGGATAGGTTTCTTCTTCATTGAATCTGAATTCCTGCTTAAAATTGTTGCGATTCTCAGCTTAATACTTTACGATGCTACTTTTGTTCTCATCTTTCTGATCACAGGGAAAAATGTGAGAGTTTGACAAGTCTCTGAGTCATTTTTGCAAACAAACAGCATTCCTCGCCTCTTCTAAACATAATTCAGGGGTCCATCACGCAACAGTAGCAACAGATCCTGACAACGGTGCGCCCTTAGTGACAGTTGGAGTAGTGCGACTCATGATATGCAGATATGTTTGTAAACAACTTGGAAAAATCCTCTGTGGCCTTTCACGAGATACCCACACCACGGCCCTCAGAGCAAGCCAAAGAGAAAGTTTTCACCGGCCTAGTTAAGCGACCAATCACAAAAGTGTACCGCTTGGAAGGATAGCTATCTTACTTGGCCCACGGCTTAAGCGTCATTTCTGGAAATGAAAGAAGTCATGCTACAAGAACAGGAAATGTATTGTCGTCGTAGAGAAGGGCTGAGAGGAGAATAGCATGACCCGGAGGCCACGCTGCCCAGCGGAAGTACAAAAGACGATGTCCTCAGTGGCCACGAAACCGGAGTGAGAAGCTAAACAAACATTTAAAGTAGCCCATAGCCCATATCCCATTTTGGAGACTGTTATTGTCACTCCCCTAAGTCAAACTCCCACACTGACGATCACGAAACAGCTGGTGCTCCAAGGAAACGCCTAGGAACCAAACGCATAATTCGTTTGATCTGGTTGTAAGTGAGAAGATGAATGATTGCGATGTCGCTGACTTTCAAGTAGCAATTGCACTATATTCGGAGGTCAGTCTTGTTTGTAAACTGTATTGAAGGGAAAAGGGAACGTGCAGGCCATTGCGCATGCCCACCGTTGGCTACATTATCATCATTATCAAGGTTAGCTTCCACTGCTCCCACCTCAGTGCTGGGTTCTATCCAGCTAGTAGAGTGATAAAGGAGGTTTCGCGCGTTCACTTATTTGATTTCCCAACTACAGGTACCGCAGACAGCTCCGTAATGAAAGTTTCCAGATAACTCACGGCCATGGCCAGCGTCGTCCCGGGTAATAACAGCATTCCTACAGAACACAGGACAGGGTAGTTGTTGAAAGTGGATGATATTTTTGACCCTTCTGTTAGGAGTCATCACACATTTGCTCATCCGCAGTCAATGTTCTTCCTCTGTCATGGTTAGGTTTGACATCCCATAGTACAAATCAGGGTACTGGGACAGATTATGTAGTACCAGTATGCAGAAGACCTGGAAGCTACTGACAGCTCGGAGGCTATGCCACCCTGTGGAAGAACAATGTCGGAGTCTCAGGTGCTCGCAAAATCAAAACAAAGAGTTTAACAGACAACCAACGCGCCACAGTAGCACTAGAAGTGTTTTTGGGCGTTGCTGATGTTAGTCAGCTAAGTAGACCCTCTAAGGCCACCGACGGCATCGAATTACTTATGGGCGGGCCTATGACAGACGGAAGTACGATGACAACACTTCCGTCCACCAAACTAATGTCAACTAAATCACCCACTCCCAGTCTTCAAATGATGAAAATAATAACCGGGAAAACCTTTCCATGATCTGCCTCATTCCTTGTAAAATAAAGTCTGCAATGTAAAAATGAATGAATGCTAATAGATCCTCCAAATCACAGATAAAAGCCAAACTCTTCCCGGGGCTAAGAAAATCGAGCCTTACGATTGCTTTTGCGGAGAAATCTATCAAAATCACTTAGGAAACTTGGAAACAAACACCGACCCTGAAGACATTCGCCTGTGTTTTGCCATATTTAAGTCAGTTGTCTTATCTACTGGCAACCCATTGGCGGTCTGTATGGAATTGTCACAGGATAATGAAAGTATGATTATTATCCAGCTAGTATAGATGAAGCCAATGTGTTTAGGTTCCACCTACTTGGCAGCAACTTTAAAGTAGCTTTACATTATGAGGTTACCAAGCCGCCTAAGCACCCATGAGGGGCTTTTATCCTGCCGACCCAGAATGGAAGTATTTTACAATTCATTTGCGATTACTAAAACATCCGTGCACTAACGAAAAAAACCTTTTCTTTCCCTCAGTCGTAAGTGATTTGTAAGACGCGCTAAAAGATGCCCAGCAGCGGTAAAGCGGGTAGGCGATTACTATAAGTGAAGGCGAAAGGCAGGGACAAAAATAGTTGTGTCCCGTGTGCTGGGTATGTAATACAGAAGCTACATCTCAAAGCCTAATGCAGGCGGTATTAGAGAGCCCACATCCAAACTCTGCCCATCATTTGACGAGAAAAAATAACCTTATAGAAACCTGGAATCAGTAATAGCTAGGACTCAAGCCGTTAGTAGGAGGTCTGCGCTCTACTCCGACCACACATTCCTAGCCGACGTAGGTTAAAGGATAAAGTGGATCAAGCGTGCATGCAATCCCTACCAGAGTCCGAGGTAGAGTTATATGTTTGTTTGGGTTCAACAAGTCGCTAGCCCATCATCCGGGTCAGAGGACCATAGGATAATATAAAGTACTTTGTGAGGTTAAACACCACATCCGAGTTTCCCAGATTCTGCCACTAACCAAGTTAAGCAATAATGCGTGTGAATGTGGCATAGCGGTAGGAGTGCTGCCTTTCAGTGGCGATAAAGAGGGAAGAGAACACACGCTAGTGTACGCCACCATGACAATATCAAGACAAATGAGGTAGAAGGAAGTCATTCAAATAGTTTTGTTTGGCTTTTATTGTGTGTACAGACTAATAACCCAGTTAGAGGGAACAATGGATATTTATCACAGAGTAGTAAGGCACGAGTATGATGCAGGTGATCCTTTAGCACCCTGAGACTTTCCTGAAGATAACGAAGCCAATACTTGGACGGATATGTACTACTAGTATGCAGAGAGGATCAGAACCACCGACACAGTCCAAAGGCCAGCTCGCCATAGATTGTACAATGGTGGAGCCCCTGAGTGGTCCGTTATCAAAACCGAGAATTAAGCAAACAATTAATGCAATTCAATCAATTGAGGAAAGTATATTTACAATAAGCCGATGCAGCAGATCGTACCTCCATATGATGAAGTGCTCAAAAGTGGACTTAAGCCTGAATTGTAAGGTTCAGAAAAGGTGTGAAAAATTAGTATAACATAGGTGGGCTAAGTAGTTGGTGGAGAACGTGATATGAGTCAGATAAGAGAATTTCAGTGACCACAAACAGTCGGCGGTATCTAATACCCTCAAAGAGACGTCACTGGAGGGCCTTCAACTAGGCTACTTACGATTGTCGACAGTTGAGACAACAGACGCTTAAAATGTTGGTGGGTCAGAACCACGGAGGATATTCGTGTCGGGAAAGTCCCAAAGATGATAGCTTTAAGGATTCATCTGTAAGAGCTCCGGAAAAACGAGGTAGGATATACACAAGTGGAACTTAACCCATGAAGTAGAGACCAGAAACAGACCTATGCATGGACCACTGGGATAGTCAAAGCAGTATCTCATGATTCACATCCAGCGATTGCGTGACAAATTGCCAGAAGTCTTCAAAGGAACGATAATTCATGTTTTTTAGCCGAAAAATGGTAAGGCAGAAAAACTAGCATGCCATTTGGTTCTTTAAGAGCTCTTGGAACTGATACGGGCAACATACTAAACCAGCATCCATAAAATTAACTCCCTCCTTACCCTATCGGAAAGCAATCTGCAACGCCGATTAATGTCCACACTACAATTCTGTCCATTGTAACTAAAAAATGAGGAAAACATAAGGGAGAATCAGAACCGGATGAAAAGCAAGAAGGCTAACTGTGTTGTAGGAATCTACTAGTTCCTCCTTCCTCTTAAAGTTCACAAATTTTTAAATCCTGAAATTACCTCTTCTACAACTAAAAGTGGGAACAGTTGGAGAGTGTACGGCGTTCGTGAGGGAGTTCAGTGAAGATACTCAGTTTGCTGGCTGTAAAATTTTCCTAAATGTACTTTCCTATGCGGGAAGGGGCACACCACTTCCCCTTGTTTGGAATCTATGGCACCACTTTGGTGGACTTGATTAACAACCCTTAGCAGTTCAACCCCAGGAAGCATTTTGAGGATCCATGTCTATTTAAATGCTTAATTTGGGCGGCAAGTGGGCTGAATGGACGACTACCGGGACTAAAAAGGCACCGTCCCTCTCCAAAGAGGAGGCAAGCTCCGATTTTTTCTTGCAACACCGACCGATTGCAAAATCCCACCTTTCAACAATGCATTCTGCCGATCTCCAAATAACCTTCCCAATCCAGGCGCTGGAGCCTGAAGGTAGATGGGTCAAAATAGCGAAGCAAAATTTGGAATTTATAAGTGGGATTTTATTACCCTAGCATGTGTGATGTGACCTGAAGGGAGGCGTCCCGTTAGGCTAATAACATTAAAGTACAGCTCTTCACGAGGCATCGCGACTAATGTTTTTTTTAAAAAAAAACTATTCAAGGCTAGATTGTTGAAAACATTTGTGAAATACTTGCGTTGTTGTGAAATCGACTTAAATTTTTTTACCTTTCTCATTAATCATGGATGCATGCAGTGTCCCGAGTGTTTCCTGAAGCAAAATAAAGTCACAGTACTGGCACAAAAAATGTTTCCGACGTACAGGAGGGTCTAAGGTACTACTGGCATAGTCCAGGGCCAAGGTTTCCAAGCGGAACTACAACAGCAGGATCTTAAGTGACCTCGAAACCAAAATGAGGAGTTAAACAAATAATCGTGGTATTCTCCATCCCCCTCTCTTTTCAAAGCTTTGCCCACATAGCTCATTTTGGTCAACCTACGGTGTCGGCTGCCACAGGCATTCCAGGTCTCGAATATGGAACTGCAACGTCACTGATTCTCTGGGCAAAGTTTCGTCTTGTTTGGGAACTGTGCTGGCGATTGGGTGAATATGCAGGCCATCAAGTATGTCCATCGCTAGTCCTAAGAACACCGATCCAAAACTAGAACTACGTAATAGAGGACAGGGTTTAAAATAGTTTCATGGGGATGGGGCGTTGAGTGTGTTCTTCCTTGCCACTTTTTTCTCACTTCAGTGTTCCCAAGACATAGCTATCCGGGTTCCATCCTACTAGTGAGCATCGCGTATTAACTTCATTGAGTTCTTCATACTAGTACCATAGCTCCGTAAAGAACTTTTTAGATGGTTTCAGATAGTGTCGGTTCGGTTGCTAATAGAACGCGAGACCCAGGCAAGATCGGGTTCACCTTCCAACGCCGCCAATGTGGCGTACAGAGACTCCCTTGACAAAGCAAGAAGTCATAATACTCGGGCAAAATATGCATCGCTGACGCACAAAAGAGATGGAGGACTACTGGAAAAGCCCAAACTACATTCCTATCAGTAAAAGTACAAAATACGGAGCCATAAGTACCCACGTAACCGAAACAAGGAGTTAAATAATAATTAAGGTGTTATATAACCCTCACAAATTCGCAGTAATAATAACCATTGAGTTCCAGACCCTGTAGGCTTGTGCTTCAGTTAGAAAGATGTGGCCTTTCGGTTCTTCTGTGCATTGATAACACATTTTTCCCCATACTAACGTGACTTGTCACGACTTCAGGAGAAGACTAGCTGCGCTTTAGTTGGCGTATTTCAACAGCTGAATTGATAAATGCAAGATTATGCTTTTTTAATTTATTACTTACAAATGAAGCCGATGACTACTAGCTAAGGCTACAATCTGCGGAGAAGTTGCTAAAAATCTGGGCCTACTTTGAGAAGGTATAAGTAGTATGTGACGCGTCGCTGTACCAGTCCTGGTAGTTAAAGCACCCTTTCTTGAATTAAAGACATCAGGAAAGACCGTGTCTCCTTCACTCTTGACAGTTTATAAAAAAGCTAATGATAGACGTTATGTCACATGTAAGTCAACTAATCTGGTTGAAAGTTCAGTATTCCATTGGGCTCATCGCCCACTCAATGGGATGCCAAGGTCACGGACCAATCAAATTGAAGAGCACTTTTATGATATCGTGAGCTGTCAACTTTTACCCAAACATCGTGTTAAAACTACTTGCCTCAATCACAATTGCTGCCGCCCCTACAATCACTTCAAAGGGCCTAGAGACTTCACTCGATGAGCCGTCAGGTGCACTAGACGATGATTTTTGGTGACAACCATCCCCGATGTCTTGTGGAGGTGATCATCCGCATACACGCATCACGAAGCGCCTATGATAGGTATATGCTGAACCATCCATCGGTGCGGTAGCTCCCACTACTTCCGCATTGTTCTGGATCCAACCAACATGTCATCAAATGGCAGCTTGGCAAGGCGTCAAGTTTGCGAGAGCTATGGAGCGAATGCTGGAGGGTGAAGCAAATCATCCGCTAATAATCTCACCCGTCTGATTGGTGATGGCCTACACGAAGGTATTAATACATCAAATCAAGAGCATTTGCTTACATGTGCATCGACTTGAGAAGACATGAAAGCTAAGCCAGGTCCCCAGACTGACTTCTGACTAGAAATGACATTTCCATTCCACGAATTGGACGTACCCACACCTTTATTACCCCAGCAGAGTACAGAAGGAATAGTTCGCCGAGACCTATCTACATGATACTATTTAACTCGAGGATAGGCAAGACCAATCCATACCTTGAGGAAAACCCAACAACAAGGGTTCCCATCAAGATGGAGTGGCGCACCAGAAGAAGCATTCACCCATTACTTACATTTCATCATGACAATCGTACTAACTTAGCCCAAGTTCTCCGCCTCGTCTGTAAGGCAAAGTTTGATGAACGGTGAAATCGAGACGGCAGACATGAGGAGACCAAGTTGGATCATCAAACCCATCAATAATATCCAGATCTGGGTTACTTGAGGTTCAAAGCAAAACTACTCCAAGGCTTCAAAAAAGAAACGCACTTTTTACAATTTGCCACGAACGATATAACAGAAACAGTGTGGGAGTGAGAGCAGGAGAAAGAGGTGGGTGCATCACATACAATCGGCTTCATTCATCTGTCCGGTTGGGAAACTTCGCGCCCAATCGTGTGATCGCCTGATTGGTGGAAAAGGGAGTGCTGGAACGCAGGCTCAATGTTGATGGTGGTGGTACATGTACATTCAACACTTGACCCTCCACTTTCAAGCAAATGCAGGCGGAAGAGCCTCAAACACACACGCAACAGGGGAAGAGGGGAGGACAGGAGAGCCTCTTTCTTGGCACAGCGCAGGAGGTAAAAATGCCAGGTGGTATGCTAGCCAGCGGGGGTGGAGGGATGAAGGACGCGCCTACGCACGCTCAAATGCGTCGGTGAGTCATTGCCATAGTGAGGGGGACGATATGGTGTAGAAAAAAGGAGAAATAAAAAAGGGACAGAAAGTGGTAGGAGAAAACAATAGGGCTTTGGAGTCGAGGGAGGCATTTATGAGGGGCTCGTAGAATCCGAAGCCCTTCAACGAGGTAAGAAGTAAGCTGATTGAAGAAGACGACGATAGTTGCGGCATTGTCCACTGTGCATTTCACATGCGACGCGTTTGGAAGACGAGCATTTGCTGAAAGAGTAAAGAGCCGTGATCGTGGAGATGTTATCTCAAAAATCCATTAATCCGTGCCTCGAAGGCCACAGTGCCAAATTGGCTTTTAAGGCAAGGGGAAAACAAAAAGTACAGAACAGGCGTGGCCACAAAAGCACGCCGATTAATATGCGCATTGTGGACTTGAGGGAAGGCACGACAAGTGGACTGGCTGGTGTTGTGTTTTTGGCCAACCACCTCGAGCAGACGTCACCCACACGTGACGCAGTTTTACGCGCTAGCCAGGTCATCTCAGCTGCAGCCACGCAGGCAGGAGTCTCGTTTATGTCGGGAGTAGAAAATCGAGGAAGTCAATAGCTAGGAGGGAAGTGACTTTACACCAATCCCTCTCGGGAGCTGCTTGAAGAATGAAGGTAGGAAAATAAACACCTGAAACGCTGATTGGTCCAAGGAGAACAGATTTTTTTATTCAAAAATAAAAGGTATTTTGAGTGATTTGTCAAGAGCGGAAATTGCAGTGACGACGGTAAATTGGAAGAGCTTGAACAATGAATCGAAGTTATCGAAAGTTATTAAGCAATCGGGAGAGTTCTCCACCTCGACCACTCTTTCGTTTTGTAAGGAAAAAGAAAATACAAAAATAGGCAACGAAACAAGAACTGCGATGTGAAACCTCAAAGCATCGAAAGACAGGGTATTTTCCCAGGTTGTCACTGACCCGAAGACTGAATAACGGGAAATATCACCAGCTTGGGAGGTTCGAATCACAGCAACCGATCTGCTAATGAACTCCGTAAAAGTACCTTCCATGCGTCTGTCCTTCGGAGCTATTCACTGTAGACCATTATCATTAAGAAGGGAAAAGCAATAAACCGCACTTCTTGGCTCCAACCCAGTGCCTGTATCTTCACAGCCGATAAGATTAGGGCTCACCTATTTGCTCGGGAAATGGGAAAAAAGGACCCTAACATCAACACAGTTCTTCAGAATTAGGCGTTTCTTAAAAACAGGCAAAAATGTCAAGCGAAGCTGTGTGCACAGGTCACAGACTTGGGAATAAATTGCCCATTCAATCCAACAGACGCATTGATAGAATAACATTGCTCAAGCTTTTCAATTTAGATAATCACCGAGCACAAAAATAGCAGTTTTTCGACAATCCACCTCAAAAAAGATGAACAAACCAACATCACCACCGGCGCTTTGAAGGCAGCTGTTTTTTTTGAGGAGATCAAAAGCAACAAAAAACCTACCCCAGCGGGCACACTACAAAGTGATGGTCGCAAATTAGCCTTGTGATGAGCGCCACCTCCAGCAGTGCGAGAAAACTGTTGCTGTTGATGATGATGGTCGATGGAGTCGACGTTATTGGATGCAGAAGCAATTGCTGAGGCCGCGACTGCGGCCTCCAATTCCGCAGCCGTCTCCACCGATTCAACATCAGCATCAACTCCAACACCATCGTCCTCCTCCACCGCATCAATAATAATCTCTCGTGGCGTCTCCAGATGCATGGCAGCGGAGCCAATAGGGGGTGCTGACGAGGATTGAGAACGCTGCTGGTGGTGACGGGGCGCCTGGATTATGTTTAGGCTAGGAACCACTGTTAGGCGGTTTCCAGAGCCAGGCTAAATGAAAGGTACATAAATATCACAGCTTGTTGACAATTACCATGGTTGCTGGTAGTGGCAAATGCGTATAACGCCCAGATATGCTTAATGAAGCCTGACATCACGGGTGCGTGATGTGCTCCTTGTCTGATTGTGACGGACAACCGTTTTTACCAACATTGCGTAGCCAACAGATCAATTAGAACAATGTGCGTAGAACGTTTTTGAATCCTCAGCAATAGTTTAACGGGTTTGTTCGGTACTGCAGGTGTTGGTATTGTGCTAGAGAGCAATAAAGCACCCGAGCTGTGATAGTCCCTTCTTCCTCTGAGGCATTGCTAGCGAAGGCATTGTCTAAAAACACAACTAAGTGGTACTTCAACGCATTATCCTATGTCCTCTTTGTTGTAAGCATGTGATTCACACATACAAAGTTAGTCGCTAATAAAGTCACCAAAAAAAACCTAAGTAAATGAATAAAACGAAATGGCGATGAAAGCGCGGTGGGATAAAACCAATGTAGCTTGATGTTCCAAAAAGTCAAAGGCATTGGAGACGTCTGACATAGAACAGATATTCTCCACCATGACCTAAAATGGATCTAGACCCTTATGGCATGGTTCGGAAGTGAGCCGAAGAAGCACTGATGGACTGTTGAGAAGTACAACAGGACAAAATGCCTGCGTAAATGCATTGTAATCCTTCCAATAGGCACGAGCTTTAACCAATCCCTAAACGCCTGCGTTTTGTGTTTCTTAGGAAGGTTCCATTAAGGAGGAAGAAGTGGGTAGTGCTACACCTCCCAACTCGTTCCGATCTTAGCGTCTGCACTCATAAAGTTACACTTCGATGACAGAAGGGCACATTAAACTGGACTGCATTATGGTGGTATCCCGCATCAAAGCGAACAATTTGAGAGGATATTTGGCGCGGACAACTAGAAAGGTGAAGAAATCGACCAGATCCAAGCAGAGAATATTATCCCTTCCCCAATATCCGGTCTTCACGACAATGTGGAACTGAGCCAGATGTTGGAATGAAGAGATTGCTGCCCTCGAAACGGTGAAGGAGCATTCGTAAAGGAGTTAAAAAAGCTGTATAAACACACAGGAAGCGCAACACCAAACTGGAGGAAAAATGCCACGAGGTGCATGCCTAACTATTTTCCTATCAGATGAAGGTTAAAGTAAACTTCAAGCAGCTACTGAGGTACCCTCGCTGTTAACCATTAACCATTAAGAGAATATGCATCAAGGTGTGGAATTTAGAGGATAGTTGTTGCAATGCAAAAATATTGCAGCATCAATGATCACGCCTCAATGCCGCTAATACAGAGTGATCCTGCTTTGAAATGCACGTCTACCTACAGCCTCTGATATTTCTTGCACTGCAATAACCAAGCAATTAACGGATCCAGATCATGTGCATGTCCTTGCACCTACCTTGAGTGTTGCCAACATTTTACCGAGTTGGCGCACCGATGAACAGAGAATCTACCAGCTTACAAGTTCGAGTTGCAACACAGATAAATAAAGACTGCTACCTAAACGAGTGTCGTGGGAGCAAAATGCGCCCTTTTCAACCTTCGGCAGACAAATGCAAAAAGTGACAGCCGTCTCCGACACACCACTGGCACTGATTATCGACCCACTACTGCTGGCGAGCCTATGAAGTAACTTATCGCCGACTTAACAACTGTGACTGCCAATTGAATTTGAGGCGCCAAAAAAAAAAAACCTCAGAAAGAGTGAAACCTTAGAATGTAGAAAGATTGAGCTTGCCCCTCTCTATGAAAATCAACTCTATCAACTTCTTTTCACAATAATTTAAGTATTAAGGCCCAAAATTTGACCAATTCCAATACCATGGAATGGATAATTTTATACCGAGTACGAAGGAAACCAAGGAACGCCCTTGAAACACACGATAAAACGAAAGCACATGCTATTCAGACTTTAGCAGTTAACAAGGAATAGAGCGCACTTCGCCCCTTCAAGACTTGTGTAAACAAGCCAGTTTGTCCAAAGTATCATGCCAAACATCAGCATAACGTGTCCATAAAACACACCTTTGAATGATCAAAGTCCTTATCTGCATAAATCCACTTTGCCCTTTGAAAACTACTGGCAAAACGACTTTCCCACACTTCAGAAGTTCCTTCGGTGTGACCAAAGCAAAATAAGTCTTGGGGTCTATTTTCTGGTGAATGATAAACAACATTAATAAATCACAACCTCCTTCTCGGTTGTTTTATCCCCATAGCGTTTACAGATTTGCTATCGTCGTTTCAACCGAGCTGTCTTAGGGTTTTTATCCCAAGGATGTACGAAATAAGCAAAGGCTTTTAATTCAATTCTCGGTGCAAAGAGGTGGGACCGTAACGTCACGACACACGATGCCAAGTGGCCATTAGTCGACGCATTACACAGTATTAGGTGAATGGTGCATCTCATTACACACACACGCAGTCTGCATAGATGTGAACTACCGGTTCAGATAAACTTCGAGACAGACAGCCACGGTAGTGAGCACTTGCATGAAACAGTGTATGAAAGGGTGATGAGCCAAGTCGCCTGTGAACGAAGACGTCAAACAGGACTCCGAGAATGTCTACTGCTACACCTACTCGTACGTCATACTGCAAGCTCAGCAAAGTAACACTACGCCATGAAAATGGGTACCCTCAGTCCCTCAAAAGAAAGACAGTGGAATGGTGTGTGCATTTCGCCAGTGCCAATCCTTGCCGTGTTGACTACGATATCATCCCACAGTCTTGACAGCCATAACCGCGAACATTTGGCTAAAACGTGAAGCACCCGAACCTGGGGGTACGGCCGACATAACCTGTATGTGAACACAAAAAACCACAAACATTCGAGACTTCTAAAAGTTCGTGTGTGCTAGGTGCTATGATGTCCTTCCGTATCCGACCAGCACAAGAGAAATCGGTGATGTGCTTAGGTGGAGAATTTTGACAAGGGAATCCAACTTTCCCCAAAGGCTACATTTTACATAGCGAAAATTTTTTCCCAAAAAAGTACTACAGAGGTCAGCATTTCAGCAGGCGCAGCAACAAATCTCTCCTTGTGGCAGTTAGATGTTTGTAGATGTCAAAGCAGGAGATAGTATCCAATTCTTGAAATAAGTTTCCTCCCGTCCCTTCTTGCAAGTCCTACGTCCTTCATCTTCCCAAAGTGGTGGAATTCGAAAGAGTGTAAGTTAATTCAGTCGTGTAACCCAATCCGATTGGTCTCTAAAAATTCACCTGGCATCATGATACCCGCTTCCCAAGCAAGTAGACGACCAGTAATCGATTAACAACTACTCACCCTACCTTTTTCAAGGACTTGGATCCAATAAAAATCAACCGATTTGAGCCGAACGCGTGAGGATTGCCCATTGTGGTAGGTCCAGGGACGGCGGCAGTGGAAGTGGAATGTCTAGATGCAGTGGTTGTAGGGGAGGCGGGTACAGTTAATTGGAGATCAGAAGCATTTGCAACACGGTTGTAGCCCATCCACGTAGCGGTGCCAGCGGGGTCCCTTGCAGCGGCAGCACTTCGCAGGTCTATCTGGTTGGCTGTCGAGGCTCGAAGGAGCACCGCAGTCGAGCTGGCGCGATTAGATGCTGCGGTGAGGTGTTGAATGTATGGGCCTTAGGAAGATAAGTCAAGTTTGTGTATTAAAAATAGCAGCCTCCCCTTATCCCCATGAGATTACAACGGTGCAGCGAACGCCTACTGTGCATGGAGGAAGCGGGCTGTCGCATTCCACTCCGAGACGACTTCCGCGATCGACCCGTGATGGACTTCTCTCGCTCATCATTAACCACGACACGACTCTACAAAGCAAGAACATTTCAGGAGATCAATTCTCGCTCGTCTACTCAAGTAACTCACCATTTAAATATTTCGGTCGCCAAATGGGTACCAAAAAGCCTTAATCACATTCAATTTAAGCTCGTCTTGATGCCAAAAGTGAAACTACATCAAAAGAGTGACGGAGGAGCATGACGAAAAACCCACTTGCCCGTTAGATGACTAGACAGGGGTGATAGGGGAGATGACATGTCTAGGGGAAAATCGGCTGCCGCAGAGAGGGAGGGAAACCAGCAACAAAAATAGCCAGCTTCACACGGCTCGCAACTTAAGCTTAAAAATAATATAATTTCCTAGACATTAATGAAGTCCGTGAGAACGTATTGCATAAACAGGATTCGTTCTGTTTGCATAAGACAACGCTCACGGAATGGAACATATGACATTTGAAACGCACAACAGGGAAACAGAACATGGCAATAGCAGGACAGGTGGGAGGGGAGCTCTCGTTCTCAAAAGTGTGGATAATCGAAAGAAGAAGTGTCACGGGAACCGTCGAAATTCTACAACGGTGATACCTAACACGCTCGCTACTGAGGCTTCAGAGACAAATTCATTATCACTAATCCAATGATGTACTTTCCCATCATAACACCGATCTACTGTACCTTGTTGTACCTTCCCAGCACTTCAATAGTTCCACGGTGCTGGGATAATGAAAAATGAATCAACACCTTGCAAAGAGAGGCGTACAGACGAGTGGCTTGTTTAGAATAAGCCGACAAGTGGTCGAGAACAAATTTGGATAATTAAATGCGAATGAAAAACGTCGACATCGCAAACACCAATCCGAAACCTTCTGAAGCCAAGTGCAATTGCTGACGATGACTTGCCAAATGTCTAGCATGGCAATATGGTCCAGCGGGAATGCTTTGCATTTGACACAGAATAGTGGTCATGGCTCGATTTGCCTCTCAACTTCTTGTATTTGCCTATCATTGAATCGAGTAGATTAATCATGCAAAGTTAATGGAGAAATATGATGTGCCATTGAAGAGCGATGATAGAACTACCCAGCAATGAGACGTGGTGTGACCGTGACGTAATATCAGAGATGGAGTGCTGTGAGCAAATAGAGTGAAATACACCTTCTATTTATGGAAATCGAATAAATGGATAGAAGAACACAGGAATTGCAAATGGGGGTCGATGGCGAATACATTGTGGGTGCATGTAAAATGCAATAAATTGACGTCATTAGAATGAAGAAAAAGAAACCCCGATGAAGAGGGCAGAATGATTGTCTGCTTATCACTGGCACAAAAGAAGGAAAGTATGTATTCTAAATGGTCACACAGTCGACGTTCTAAGCAGTCAAACGTTGTAGGGATAAAAAGGGCATTAAAAGCCCGTGTTTCGGAACGAAAGTGTTTCCTTTCATTCCAACTTCTCCCAGTTGATTGACATCGAATTCGCTTTCGCCTCAGATCTATCTGAAGCATGTTAAAGGTTAGAACTGTCTGACAGGGAGGAAATCTCTAGTACCAATTAATGCGTTAAGCAGTCGAGTTCTGGCTAAAACACTTATAGGCCATCCGGTTCTCCGATTGACCTCATTCTCTGAGGGAACGCTCTAAAAGAAATGTCCACGAACCAAAAAAAGGATTTTGAAGAGAGTGGTCTTATTCTCCTCCTTCCCAGCACCACCAAAACGAAGTGCCAACCAGAGCCCCAATTGAGATTTGAAATGCGCCACTGAATGGCTATATCCGGGATGCTGCAATCGTTAATCACGTCATTTTAGAACACCAAGGGGTGAGAAAAGTATGCAACTTGGCGTAACCTGAAGTGATCCCACCAACCAAATTCTGTCCGGCTATCGAGAACGTGTGCATATGTGCGTGCCAGAATGGAGCGGTCGTAATTAATGAAGGGTTAATTGAAGATGAGGCACACGATGACTAAACAGAAAGTTCGTTAAAACTTTTTGTTTTAATGAGTCAGTAAACGCGTGAAAGGCACGTTTAGGAATGGGAAGGAAGCCGAGGGAAAAGGCAACACTTCCGTCTAACGAAAACGATCTCCTGCAAAATGGCACCATGCACCCAAAAAAGAGCAACTAACGAAAAACTTTTAATCTTGGTCGGGGTATGAGTTCTGACAATCATTTGAGCATTTAAGAAGGGATCTTGGGAACTCAATTGTAAGGCCTAAAGTCAGTCTAGCCGTAATCAAAGAACACACAATCAATTTCAATGATTGAAAGGAAGGGCATAAAGTATTCGATGTGATAGTTCGATGATATTTATTTGACAGATCATTTAATTGGTCGGCATTTTCAATCGTCAAAGGTTTCAACACCAGCATTCTGCTCACAGCATCTCGACCCAAGTAAATAACAATTCTGATTTCACTGAATGGTTATCGAACCCAAATGCCAGCGATGAAAGATTGATGCTGTGAATGCATGAAGTCGCGGAGACTCACTAAAGAATGATTGAAAAAGCACTGACTTTTGGGAAGCTCCCAACTTTGGGTTTCTAGCAGTGACCACAAATAGGCCAAGGCGAGGGTCTAGCAAATCAAAACGTGATGTACCTGGGAGCGGTACCTTATAATGTGGTCAAAGAACAAGTCATCATTCGTCTAAATTACGTCTAAAAAATCTTGATACGAAAAACAACTGATGCATAGAGTGTGCACCCTGTAGAGCATCAGTCAGTTCCTAAAATTAGCTGCCCAATCAATCCGCCTCAATACAGAGGCCACGAAATTCAGGAATTCTAATCCAATCTACAGTATACACTATCATTAGTGGGTACGACTCCCCTACGATGCAAATTCATCGTATCATAGTCATTTCAGCCTCGCGGTTGATTACGATCAACAGGAAGGCTACCACTGAAATGGAAGCGTGGGGAACCACGGAGGGCGTCACGTATAACACCTGAGAAAAAAGGGAGACTTACGAGGTAAAATGAGGCATGTCAAATTAAGCATTAAAACATGCGCAATCTTCTGTCTTGGCGGATCTTTGCACCGCCTGGGCGGCGTGGCCTCGTACCCACGACTAAAACTCCCCAGCTCTCCTGTAGGCCGAAAATAAACCAGTTTTTTTTCTACTCCAGTAAGTATTATTTTGAGGTTCAGAGGTTAAAAGGGACTCAACAGTAAGGTTTATTGAAAATCCAGTACATGGAAAGAGCTAGAAGTCTTTAAATTCACAGCTGAACACTTACATAACAGCCATACCTGCTACACCTAACAAAGCAATTGAATTGCTATTCAAATGCCAGGATATGTGATGACCCCCAGACAAAAAACTGGCCTATGTTACTGTTTTAAACTCTACTAATCTGATTGTGACACGATTTAGCGGAGGTAGCTAGTTAGTTGATTCAATGAAACTAAACAAAGATGTGGCAATGAAAGTGATCAAAGCGAGGCGAGGTAAAAGTCCCGATAAACCCACCTGAACCTCTGAAACACTACCAAGGTGACCTGCGTCTCGAGCCATCTTCGTTATAACCGAAGTGGAAGGTGGAGGAAGAAGTGGAGTAGTAACAGAAGCACTAGAATTAGCGTAAAACGCAGCCGAGTTGGCATTCCCGGTAGAAAAGCTAGGAGAGGATTTCTCTTGACCCCACATTTGTTGGTTGCGTCGCAGCAAACTGGAGGGATGGTGCACACGACGATGCAGGATGGTTGGTTGTTGCTGCTGCTGTTGTTGCACGCCTGTCAAGGACTGACTCTCCACCGCAGTAATCCCATTCACAGGCACACGTCTTGCCGGCACCGATACGCTAGAATTGGTAGGCAATCTTTGAGTGGAGGGCGTGGCCGAAGTCAATCCACCTCTGGAAGTTGATGCCATCATTGAAGCAGCAGTAGCGGTAGCAGAGGTGGTGGGAAGCGCAGGGGTTGCCATTGATGAGGAGGAGACTCTTCGAATCTTGGCGGGCACAGACGCCTCATGGAGCCTAAAATAGCGGTTGAAAAGTAAATCAACACTTTTCATGTTGACGGTCAAACTCGGAGAGAATTTGGAAACGTCTACACTTATGCCGTCACGGTCTGTTTTAAAACTGAGGGATTATTCTGGAAAGTTATAATTCAAAGAAAGGCGGATAACCCGACATCACTAGAGGAGGATTCGACCGAGATAATTTACTTGAGAGGAATTTAAGTGGCATAAATAACTCTAGTACTGACGTGGGACTTAAAAAAGAATGCCAAAAAATCCTTGAAAAAGCAAAGCTGTCATATTATGTGGAATGATGCTCATCATAACGGAGCTGTTACTATACAAAACCAAGGTGAAATTTACTTGTCATTTTAAACTAGGGGTAGATAGAAGACAATACATCGAAGACTAAACATAGACCATTCATCCTAAGCTTTGAACTGCGTAAAATGAAGAATGATAAATCCAATTGCCTGACTGGAGGTGAAGGCCGCAGATGCTATGCATACACACGTTGCGTGAAGAAACACTGCGAAAACTGCCAGAAGCATTGCTAATATGTAGAAAATCTTCAGTGCTTAACACCTCGAAGCTGTTTAAGTAGCTGATCGCACTTTAACCTATCTACCTACCCACCTACGAAGCATAAATTAGCGGTGAAGTTGGCATCTTGCCAACAGTTCCAGTTAGCAAGCTCGCGACATGGACTGGAGAAAGTTCACAACTACTACAACAGGAAACAAGGTAATTTGGTCAAAGATGAAGGCATTACTTTTCGTTGTTTAACTCAGGTAATCAGGAAACTAAACCTTAGTTTACATTCCGAGAGGGGGACTGTGCAGCAAATATGAGCAGAACATGAGATTTCGAGCTACGGAGTTAGCAGACAGTAAGGCCTACACGAGATGATGAATTCTTGAGGTGAAAGGGCATAAAATGAACATCTAGAAGTCCACGACCACTAGACGGAAAGTGAGGAGCGACGCACACCCAGAAATGACCCTTTCAACATCAGGAAATCAGAGATCATTGGGGGCAGTTGTCAAATGCCTAATTCCCCCCAAATTGAGTGCAAATGGCGAGTAACAGTGTATGACTTATGTGAATCTAACTCACATGCAATTAGTACATCAGTCCATCAGGGAAAGCAGCTGTGCATGGGATGAACCCCCGGCTAGTAAGTGGGAGGATTCGAGAAAAACAATGAAAGACTATTAGGCGGTGGTAATTAGCCGGTATGATCCAAGTAAACGAATGCGCGGCCTCAATGGCGTACAGAATGACCTAAGCGCTGTCTTTTCCGCATTTTCAAGTTTATGGAAGAAGAAATACCCATTGTCTAGTTTCTGAATAACGAGGGAAAGGTCACACCATATCGTGGTGTGTGAATAAAGTGGACCTACACTTTCCAGCATATTACTGGGCATGTGAAGATTACATTCGGGGAAAGTCAACGATCGTTTACGGTGAAGGTAACAAAGGGTGCAGGCACAGGACCACCATGACCTCCACTTGATGAGAAAAGGATGGGAGATACAGTTTAGTTCAAAAGTACAAGCACAAAGTGGTATGACTCTTAGGCTTGTGAACAGTGCATGTGGCACACTGGAAACCTTGATTTCTTCAAACTCATAGTCAAGACCACAAGCTAGTGAGTGGTAGGAAATAGTAAGTGTACTTCGAGACACAAAATAGTAAACCGGTTGCCCTCTCCCCCCATCCCTCCCTTTCATTACTGGCAATGGCGGCATAGATGCAATGTAGTTCCAGTGATCAGATCATGCTAAGTGGTCATGGTACGTCCGCAGAAACTGCCCAAAGACGCTGGGCCACAAGTCAAACTCTCCGGAATGAGTAAAACTAAATACAAACTAATTGAAGAACCTCCAACAGAGGATGCGCAGAAGCTTTTACGCAAATGACCCAGCACGCAGAAGTGAGAATAGCGCCAAGGATGCATCTCAGATTGCGCAAATGCCAGGTGTCAGGAACCAGGCTTCAACTAAAGTACCCAGAATCGGAATGCCCTTCCAAAAACACAACTCACGCAACCAATAAAGTGCCAAGATGCTCCTTGGAGCGTAAGTAAACGCAGAACATATAGATCACTCCTACAGACTTGCCGAGGAACAGATTGCTACCGAATGTCAGGGAAAGAAAAGACACGAGTAGAAATTTGTGATTCTGAGAGTTTGCAACAGGGGATTACCCAGGTGCCCACAGAAAGCAATTTGAATTCCAAGCTTCCAAGGCCACTCGTGTCTACACTTCAGTGAAATCGCGTTTTGCAGAGCAAAAAGTTCAGTGAAAGTGCACTTTCTAACAAAAAAACAGTAAGTTGTATTGGGGAGGAAAATAGATGCATCAAATCTTTCAGAGGCATTACGGTTACCAAGGCTGGATGGGTGGATCACGAGGATATGAGGCTGACTTGCCCGCAGGCAATCAGCAAGACAAAATGTTGCTTCGATCAGAGAATAAAAATCAGGACTGAGAATGATTGGATTGGGCACAAATTACGAAAAAAATGAACCAGAGAGGAATTATGAAGGGAAGCCTGTTTCGCCCTCACAGAGGGGATGATGCAGGGTGTAAAAATAAGGACGAACGCTGGATCAACTTTTAAACTAGGTTACTAATGTACGCACATTGAATGGGGACAGTAAAGCAGAACCAATGAAAAGCAAAATCCGACACAGATGAAACGACAAAACCTGCTTGGTGGAGGCAATTACTGCAGAAGTGAGAAGTAGTATGAAAAAAATCACCTATTTTTTTAGATCAAATGAAAAGGATACTGTGCTAAGATGGGAGGGATAAGGCCTTTGATTTGTCAGCCATTCTCACTCCCTGCATTTGTAGCCAACGAAAGAAGGCAAATTCACTTCGGACTGAGATCAAAGCTTTTCCTCCAACTGATTCCAAAATCCCTTATGCTGGAAAGAAAAAGCTTCCAACACATGATTAACACTCAAAAACAAATTAGGCACAAATTTTCAAGACTGGGGAAAGAAGTTATTCCAAAAACGTCGCAACTGAGTGTCCATTTATAGCTTTTCACTGACGTCACCTATTCTTTTGCAACCACAGCAAGTACAAACGCGTCGCCATCATAATATGAAAGCTGCAGCTCTTGGTAATATTCCACAACGATTAGCAGGACGCCATTCAAAGAATAGTATTGAGCGTAATCAAGGCTTATTTGGGCACCGACATTCTACGCATTCAACTCCGTCGAATTCATGAATTTGAAAAGTAAATTTTAGTACAGAGGCCTATTCTTGTGGACATTACACAAAACTACTAAATCAGTACTATGTGAAGAAAAGAAGCTCAGCGAACGCTCAAAAACGTGCTCGCTCTGAGTCTTCAAAGCTAAGAAAGGCGGGGCTGGGGTAAAAAGGCACATGGAAACATACCGCATCAAATGCTGCTGTTGTTGCTGTCGCGCCTCGTGAAGTAAGACCTTCAGGTCCCGCGGTCGATGCACCCGTCGTTTCTCTTCCAACGTATGAGTCTTGAAGGCAGACGAAAAAGGAAGAATCAACGAATAGGAATTGGAAAGCAGTTCTAAACATCTAGGTAGTTGTGAAGATCGAGAAAGGTGCAATTTGTGGAGGTATTTAACACACTAAAAGTACTTTTGAAATTGGAAATAGACTTGTGTGGAAAAATGAGGCCCCGCATACCAGACCAAGGCAGATTTTGGTAAGGAAACAAGCCCTATCACAGCACGAACAAGGATAAGATCGAAACAGCTCCACGTCATTGTGACCGGTATGACGGATGGTGGGTGAGAAACAACCCTGTACGTGGTCATTTCGGTAGCCAAATGCTTTGAACTACGAAACAAGATTTAGTGACGCAACACAAAACCATTTAAGTTGGTCAAGTAAACAGACGAATTAAAAACATGATCGGATAAACAGGGAACCCACGAAACCAAAAGGCAGGTAAGAGACAAAGTGATAGTTCATCGTCCAAAAAAGTTAACAAAAGCTTGTTTCCATTTCACAGGCGTAGGAATGGTTGGCATAAAGAAGGAATTGATAAACTTCGCGTGTAGGGTACGTGTGGGTGGAAATCGCCCTTAAGTAGTATGCGGTTAAACTGAAACAAAGCGACAAAATCATCGGATATAACCATAAGGTTTCTATCATTTTTTTGCAATGAATTAAAGCACCAAAACTAAGCTGGAAGACGAGGGCTCATCATGACACAAACGGACTTGATCAAAAGAAGTATGAGATGACTAGAGTCAAATAAATAAGTCACCAAGTCAATAAAAAATATCTCGACAAACAAGAAAGCCTCGAAATCACTGGCCAAGTTGGAATAAGAATGAACAAGTTTATCATTCAGAAGGCCCCATACAACTAAACCCCCAAGGCGAATGTGTATGAATGGTCGCCATGTCATAAGTACCTAGATGATCGGTGAAAGCGTCAAATCCCTCGACGAGTAGAAATAGCATCAATCCTCTTAAGACACGCGATGCATTTACTGGGGACCAGCAGAAGGCATCACTCAAAATAACCCATGAAGAGACAAGAAATGGCGTCAACAGATCAGACCCAGAAATTATCCCAAAACACCTAAATGAGTGCATGATTTTCCTAAAATGATCCAACAAAGCTTAATGCTGAATCAGGAAATCGCATTTAAGCGTAATCAAAAAGTGCATTTGTAGCTAGCGTTGTTGATAGATAGTAGAGAAATCTAACAGAAGCCACTTAATGGACCTGAATAACAACAATCTTAACAGCACGGGCACAGGTACAATTTAGAAACTATATTCTCGTAACCTACGTGGCTGACAGAGCGAGGAGTCATACAGTTGACTTCTCGAACAGCGAGTTAGTTTGAATAACTATAACCTAATATTCAAGCACAAAACCATGAGATACTTGAATAGACAACTAATCCAAAAAAACATTTTTATAACTGTTCTAGTGACCAAGAAATAAGGGAAATTAGGGACAAAACAGGAAAGAGAACGGCAATATGTCGAACAGAGGGCCAAGTCCTTCCACTTATGGTTGCTACGTCGTAAAAGCTTATGCGACTAGTTACAAACATAAAAGGCAACACTCCTTCCCTAAGGATATACTTTGCATGCAAAAGGTTATCAACGGTTAGCATTATCCTGAAGATAGGCTTACAAAATACCTCATACTTCCTCGGCGTGGTAGACTAACCCACGCAACAAAGCAATTTAAAAGCACTAAACTAGTGCATGTAACACTAGAAAGTGCGCCTTGACTACAGCGCTTTTCTCGTGCCCATCGGACTGAGCGTGAATAAAGCCCACACACTTTCGATCCCCTGTATATGATGCAAGCTATTTTAACACCGACTTGGAATGGTAAAGGAGCCAAAATCGAATAGTGCTCCTTTCTAAAAGCTCCTACAGCTATAAAGGGCAATGCTACAGACCATACACAAGACACGACTTTTGCCCTTGCGATGAGCCCTTACTACAGCAGACCAACACAATCTGGTCACATACTAAAAGGAAAACATAAAATTATTAAAACGTACTGTACAGAGAATCGAATTTTTGCAACGCAGATCGCCCATCTCAACACATCCACACTGTGTAAGTAAATTTATCACAGTATCTAAAAGAGAGGGAGATTAGTTAAGGGAGTTGACTACCATTTTGTAAGCCTTGCCGATGCATACGCTCAGAAGTAAAATCCATTGGCCTGTCAAGATCGCAGCGTGGCTGAACTATCGAACGATCAGGAGAGTTTCGCGAGCCCTGGTTAAACATCGCAAAGCCTGAACTGAACGTTCGTTTCTCAGTCTGCTGGGGATACATCGGTTCGAAGTCTACAAAAGCGCCGTAGTAATTTGCGCCAGCCATCGACAAATGCGAATTTCTGGGCCAGGCGTCGGAACTAGCAGACAAATCCGCAGCGTTCCAAGACTTCTCCGTCTTCGCCAAATTGACATAATCGAATGAATTGGGTTTTGAACCATTTCTCAGGGAACGGTTCGACCTCATTAACTGTGATCGTCCCATTGACATCCGGCTCTCTTGCTCCAAATGAAATAGAGTTGCCGATTCGTCAGAGGGAACATAGGCATGGGGAGGTTGGGGATCAGCGTCTGGAGTGGGATTAGAAACTAAATCAACTGTTTCAACTGATTCAACAGAATGAAGAGGTTTACGGACTACATGATGCCGTTTGAAAGACATTGAGTGTGGAATACATGACTCGAACTGAGATCTCATGCGAGCATGCATTTGGGACTCTCCGGGCGCTTGTTTGGTGGGACAAATGCGGGGTACCTCAACATGCTCGGACTGCATGGTTCTAACGGATATTTTCTTTCTTGTGGAATGACCGTTGGGCGACACACAAGTGGCTTCCTTTCGATCACAAATGGGCGGAGAAGCAGGGCTGGATGGATACGACTGTGAATGCGAATTAACTAGCGAACTAACAGAGCGGCTCATTGGGTGCGAAGCCAGTGGCTTGGTAAGACCTCCACACATACGACGCGTTTTTGAAGACGACGAAGCGGATTCTTCCTGGAGAATCTCCATCACACCCTTTCGGGGGAATCCACTAGGAGGATCTGGCAGATTTTCAACCAACTTTGATGGCGCCGAACTAGATGACTCCGTACCAGAACCAGGGCTATTAGCTTCCCCGGGGGAAAGGCGATCGTAACTGGATGACGAGGACATTTTATCTCGTTCGAGCGAGGTCCCAGCCAGAGTCGGATGACTCAGAGCACCAGGCTTAAGTTTTGCACGTTTGCGCTGGCGGTCTGAGGTGTTTGGGACGGAGATATTTTCAAAGTGGTTGGTGTGTGACAAGTTCCTGAGGGATTTTGATTTGCGAATCGTCTCCGCCTTCAGGCGTTTGTTGGCAAGTTTTTCTTCCAACTGGGCGGCCTCGTAGAGCTTTTGACACAAGCTTATTGCATGATAAGGCAAGAGATCAGACTTCGATGTATTTTTTGACAGACATTCATTAAATGCATCTACATACAAGACTTATGATTATGGATATAAGCGAACCATAATGGGACTCTGCTTTATCACGCAGAAACATTACTCCGCAAGTGCGACATGCCAGTAGTCGCTCGTCAGGAATAAAGCCCAATTTTACAGAAGTTAAACCTAAAAAAAGTTCTTTCGAATTGCGACGCCTATACCATCAATTTTTACAGAATTGAAGCAAGAAAGCCGTGAAACTAAAGGGTATTAGCAGTATTTGGCGTCTTACTTGGACGAGTGGGACTAGACGCAAGTTCCTTACAAAAAGCATGCCAAGGATTTGTCATAGTTAAGAAAACAATACAGAAAATCCTATAGGGTTATGCGATGACTCGCGGAACCCGGAAATTGGGATCCTTTAGCCAAATCGAAACTCTACAAGACGAAAATTTTCTAAGTTAGGGATTGAATACCCTGCAACCCACACAACAGAACGTGCTGAATCTGCACAAATTATGATATCTCCCTAAAAGCAATCACCTCCCCAGCTAAAATATTTCACTTTTATAAAACACGTACAACGGCCACTTAAACAACGCGCCAAACCTTTCAGGGGGGTGTAAGGGCTGCGAGATTATTTTCTTCATAATGAAGAGGCACATGTTTTATGTGAAGAACTATACATTTGTAATTATTTAAAGTGTCTGCGTGCCCCTTGGGCACTGTCAATCCACAATCTTGCATCCCCCTAATTAGAAAAGAGTTTTGTAAATTTAAACTGTGTAATTAGAAAAGCAATCGCATAGCCATATTGCAACACTTTCATTGCGCTGAGTGTGGTTTTTAGGCGAGAAGCGAGATAGCAATATAAACCTTGTAAAATTTCTGTTAAAGTTTCCTCTTTAACAGCAAATCCAAAAAAACTCGATCACGCTAAATCTGCACTGAACCTCATTGGATTCAACGAATAAATGTGTTTCAATTTAACTCTTACACTTAAGAAAAGATGAATGAACTGGAGAGGAAAATGTGCTGCTCTGTCGACAGCTCTACTTTCAAACAGAGCATGAATTCTAAAGAGTGTCTCAAAATCGCAAAATTTAAGCTTTACCTCCATATTGAACACAGATAAAAATTTTGGTTTAACGTGCCCTTCCCTAATCTTTTTTTCTGCTATCATAAATGTCGGCATCATCTACGATACTGACATCTATCGACGCTGGGACGTCGTAGCTCAGCTCAATATTGAGAGGGAAGGGCAGACTTTGGCCGTATACTTCTTTCTTCACTACCGTAAAGTCAGTGATGACAAAGAAAAATATGTTGGGGACCTTTAATACAAAGTGAGCCATGCTTTCCGACGCTCGCATCCTTACACGATCGCTAGCTGTGCAATTTCCCTGTTCAGCCACGGACTCCGACCGCTCACTATGGATGAGAAGCTCTGCGCCATGGAGACCAACCTGCTCAGCCAGCTGGATAAGATCACAACCCTAAAGAGTTAGGGAATCCGCACGGCCTTACAGTACCAGACGCCCGACAGATTGTCAGACTTAGAACCCTCACGTTGTACTCCTCCATACTTTGTCCCAAGATCTGATGAGCCTTCATTATCTCTATCCTGTTTAGTTTCTGATGCCTCCATTCATTTATTTGAAAGGACGTCCATGAAGTTTCCTTCTTGACTAATGTGCAGTCAGATCATTAAATAAATATGCAAATTTTCCTTACCCTTTGCAACAAGATTCCGATTGCAGAAAAAAGGGAGATAGTGGTAAAAGTTTCACTTCATTGAAAGCCTGCATAAGAGAGAACCCCAGTCTGTGAAATTTACTGTGCTTTCAGAACCAGCTTGAAACGTGATAATTGGTACTTATTTCCTACATAACTCCAAAGCTGTCATAAATTTTGTGAGGGAAGGTCTTTCCACTCTGCATGGTGCTGAAGCCAACACAGACTGCGCTACCGAAAGAGGACGCTTATGACATCTGCAGTACTCTTTTTGAGCCGCAAATAGCCACATGAACGACCTGAATGATCCGTATTATTAATAACGAGAAGAAAAAACCCCACGAGTCGCTGATTAAGAACGCAAACACGTTCTCATGGAAAGATACTAAACTGGGCCGAACGAACATCGTCAAAAATCCGATAAATACCGGCAAAGATGGACCTATCTTACAAACACTCAGATGCACATCACCTCATTTGTTGGTAAACCGTCTGGTCGGAGGGATGACTTAAGATGAAGTCATAGAACCATCAGAGTTGCCGTGGACCTTTCTGACAGTAGCCTCCTATTATGCATCAACTGCAGGAAGTTGAACGCTGGAACTTAGAGGGTCGCATTCCATTCACCCAACATAAACGACTCTCTACTTTCTCTATGTAGGTCACAGTTGTCTTTTACTCTTGACTTAAAATCAGGATACTGGATATGGCTTCCACGATGCTCTTCAAAACTCTGTAACGCTGCGGCCACCTTCCAACGCCTGATGCAAACAACATTGATTAGTTTATCCCCACTGGTGGCTCTCGCCTACCCCAGAAGTGCTGGTACTCCGCCGAACCTGCATTACTCACAGCAGAGTCAAAAGTCTCACCCCACATTGAATGCACTGATTTAATCTATGCCCACTGGGTTCTCAGGCTAAAGACATCCTAGGCCCTGAATAACCCATTTGGAGGAGAAACCGGTCGTCTCGATTATCTTCAATGGGTAGATTTGTCGGTATGGGGTGCCTGAAAGCTAAATTTCAAGGACACGTACAACATTTTTGGACACCAGGAAGGCAGTTGGCAGGTGGAAAGCACGAATAACACTCTCATTGGATTACTGAAGACTTTCACTAAGTATGCATAACTTGAAGACTGGATTTAAGACTAAGACGTAGTGTCCTCGCGTACAAGCCTACGTTCCATGCATTAACCGGTGATTCTAAAGTTCAAGATGATCAAAACTGCAAAGTGGGAGCGACTTCCGATATCTTCCTATAGGACATGGTAGTAGGAATCAACACTGGCCCAGGGTACGTATTGCATCTGAAAGCGAGGATAGGAAAAACTTCAAACATCGCACGTAGACACAGCTGTCCTACAGTTGGCATAAGCAGTATTACGAGAAACAGTCGGACTAGTGCATACTGAAACCGATTGCCCCACCTGGACTGCACCATGAATTCCATCATCCTTAGAGTAAAGATCCATTCTGAGTGATGAAGGTTCTTTCGCCTATAAACTATCCCATCCGCAACGCAAAAGTGCGTGCTCAGCCACCATAACAAGATGCAACCACCGGTCGGCTACAAGGATAAAGCATGCTCACTAATGGGAGAAAGAAAACCACCTGAAAGCATATTTTAATGGCAAACCGTAAGGATATCATCGTGGACAGTACCCGAAAAGACGAGGAGGCTATTTAATACCTACGTTGTTTTAAATGCACTTCTTAGGCAAGAAGAGGGAGAGCGATTCCAATCGTGTGAGAGTCGAGGCCAGAAGCATTTGAAGCAGTCCAAAGCTCATCACTCCGATCCCCATTAATCTGTGCCGACCCCATTGACTCAAGCTGCTAAATGTGTCCCAATCCATTCAGTCAGTCTGGTCAAAGGTTGTGAAGGTCAAGGAGGAGGTGCAATGTACCAAAATACAACCAAAAATATGTAAAAATTTAAGTTGAGCAATTTGTTTTAAGTTAGCTAGGTTGATAAGACATCTAATCTATAAAATACAATTTACTCCAATAAATCCAGACTTCAGATCACTGCATACTAGCATTGTAATGCTTTGTGTGTTCGGACTGCTGCATTCGATTAACAGCCCCCAATCCCTCTGTTTCCAGAACACGTGTATAAATTTTCTTCTAGTACTGTGCTTTTTTTTTACCTTAAAGGAGGTCTCGGGACACTACATTGGTGGCAGCAAAAAAGAGGACCCTGTTTTAATGGATTTCCATCCTGATCTATACCGCTTTTGGCAAACTTTAGCGATGTGAAAGAAGTGCATGTGCTACGAATGGGAGAATCCCTGACATCCCATAACAGAAGGCCTGAGATTGACGCCCGTCTACGGCACCTTTCCACCTTCGTGCTCTGTGAGAAAACTATTAACATCTGAAGCGACACTAGCCGTGAACTCCAAGTCCAGTGGAACTGCCAAGAGGGATCAGCGACGTTGTGGTCAAGCATCCTCCGTAGGCCCTGCTTCAGGTTCTTGGGCGACTCGCCTCCCTTCGCCGAAATGTGTATCTACAGATGTGGAATGTGCAGGATGCCATTCAATAGCATGGTTTTATGCTCTGCACACTTGGATCGCATGCATCCCGTTCCTATGAGGCCCGATTGTCCCTTTTGCTCAGGGTCCCATGGTACCCTCTAGTTTCTCCCACAGCATCAAAAAACCTGGAATCACAATATGCGTTGCGTGTGTCTTCATCCATTCAAAGACTTTGTATCATACCTTCATCATTTCATTATGACACGTTACCGTGAGAGAGGAATATTCAGAACCACACATTTGCTTCACCGAGTGCTACGCGGAATGTGTGGCACTGCAAGAACACGTGCGCTCGAATTTCAATGACTGGTACGGTTAGTTTGTGGGTGCTTCTTCCAGCACCGATTATGTTGTGATGGCTGACACGAGAGGCTGACTAAGGGGAGCGTCGGGGACGACGCTCGAAAGAAGAGAGGGGCTGTGTAATACTTTGTTTGTTCGGACTGCCGATTTCGGTCACCAGGTTGGCTATGTTGTAATAGCTAGTTGGCTGGCCTCCGGGCCATGCCAGCAGCTTCCAACCCCTCTGTTTGTAGATTATATGTATTCAGCCCTAGTACTATGCCTTCTTATACCTTAGAGGAAGTCTTCGGACGCTACAACTGCCACTATGAACCTTCCTCGTTCACTTTAATTGTGTCAAATAGTGAACTTAATTTTAAATGTAATAACTGGGAATGAGATTGCGAGTAGTTTACAATCTGCCCAACTGTGCAATTAATTGGGCAAGCAATTGATTTTCTGCAATTTTTGCTACGGCTATGTCACATAGAAGGCGGTCTTGGCCATGTGAGCAGCCACCCACAATCCCTTTGTACGTTAGTAATGCATAGTTGCTCTTCTGGACTTTATTGAAGACTAAAAAGGACAATATTTGGGCAGTGTTGGGGTAACTGATATTGCTTAGAGGCCCCTTGCCAAAACGGAGAGTTAAGTAAACGAAGCATTGAAATAGGTTCTTGCACAGTATTTTGCTCCGTTAAAACTTCATAGAATCGCAGAAGACCTTACAATTTCTTGATCACTCACATTTGTTTCAAGGACTAGTATTTTGCATGTTTCATGAAATGAAAACCTGTAGTCAAATAGGGAAACAGGGTTGGGTATGTGTTGGGGAAAGGTCTTAGAATATCACAGCCTAAAAGTAATACAAAAAATTTTGCAGTTCCAAATGTAGCGTCCCGAGACTTCCCTTAAGGTAAAAGAAGGCATAGTACTGGGGCGGAATATATATTCTGGAAACAGAGGGCTTGGGGGCTGTTGGCACGGCCCAGAGGCCGGCCGAACGGCTAGTACAATGTGTCCACAAAAGTGATCGAAATCGGCAGTTGGAACAAATAAAGTATTACGCCAAAGGCTCCATAAATTTAGAGCTCAGAAGTAAAAGTTCGTTTGATTAATCTACCAAGTTTAATGCATCATCGCACCAAAAACCTCGGAAAAAAACCCAAAATCCCATCATCGGTTCATACAAGAAAATGTTTTGAAAGGATTCTTCATTTTTTACCTAAATAGGCCTTACAAACATTTCACACTATTAATAGATTGCCTAGACCTATTGCATCAACTGAAGGTCTTTCGTGTGGAGGTCATTTGGGTCCACTCTCCCAGTTGTATGAGCTCTGCGTGAGGTGAGTGTTTCAGGGCTTGCAGCTTCAAACATTGTGCTCTGCATAACTATCTTCAGTACCCTTAGTGAGATTTCTTACCTACCTGTGGACATCTAAGTTCGTTTGGGTTTGCAGCCTGTTCCGCGTTGCTTCAGACTTGCTACGTTTTGAAAGTTGTTTAATCTACAGACAGTCTTATCTAATTTCTTAAACTTAAAGCGGCCAAAATAAAAATTCATTTTGAATGTGGAACCTAAGATATTAGGGTCTATTGGGTGATGCATTGTGTTTCTATTGAAGGTTGTCATAAGAGTCTGTTGTTCCCAACATTTCCTAATTATTAGTTTAGATATTTGTACTTTTAAAAGAGGATCGTAATCCATGACCTTGTGCTTCAGATACTCAATTTATGACGTCCTGTTTTTTGCCTTCTTTCAGTTCATTCTACATAGCCTTTAATTCATCCTAATTCTATGGGTTTGTTTTATGCCATTGCACGTTTAAGACTAATTTTTGGGAATCTCTAGAGTTATTTAATTCTCTTTTTCTTACTTTTTGGGTGATTTCAGGATGTTGAAGCTAGAAAAAAAGCCCGGTGGGTTTGACTTAAATAATGCTTGCTTGTTGCCTCGCAATAACCCATGTACCCGCCACTCTCTGAACCTTTGAAAATGCACCGAACTCTTGATCAGTTGTTATCTTTTTATGATTGTTCCTCTTCAGAGATGCCTATTGATCTGGTACTAAAGGCGAATGACAACAGTGTTTGTGCAGATTGCAAGTCCACATGTGTTCTTGGTCTCTCCACGGACTACTCTGTATTTATCTGCAAGGAATGCACAGGTATGTTCTTGCTAGCACTCATCCTCTTGGTCCTCGTTAGAGACTCACGTGAAACTGGGTGGTGGATGGAGATCCTTGGCCTCCCTAAACTCTTCAACGGAAGCAGAACTGAAAACTCTTCTCATTCCGGGAAAGGGCAATCGTCAGGTCAACGAAGAGCTTGAAGCCGAGCTGCCTGTCTTTTATCGGCGCCCTTGGCCTGGTCCTACCTGCCCAGCCTTCCTTCGTGAGGTCTTTGTGCACTACAAGTACATCGCACGGGCATTCAGCAAGGGTGCTGGTGCCAAAGGCCTTCAAGTGGGCTTCTCCAACGACACAAAGAGTGGCCAGTTGCTTAAAAAGTTGCGCGATGCAGCACAATTCGCCCCTCGTCTCTTTGAAATCAATTCTACTACAAATACCCTTAAGTATTACGTAAAGTTGACAGACACTGAGCCCAAAGAGTGTATCGATGTGGAGCGATGTAACATGACCTTTGTGGATTGCGAGGCTTTTGGGGTGCCATCCAACACAGCTCTCATCCAATTCGTTCAGGATCACTCGACTCGTCACATCTTTGTTCGAAGTGAGGACAGCCGTGAGATCCTCAATTGGTACAATACTCTACGGCTATGTAAGTACCAACGCCTGCGATTGCACCTCTCAGGAACAGGGCAAAAGGTTCCGATGGATGAGATTGTCTCCTACCTGACCTCAGACCTTGAGAAAGTCGGCTGGCTGTTGAAGAGTGGTCCCGATGCTAGCTACACCTTCCGACGGCGTTGGGTAATGTTGACAAAGCGCTGGCTTCTTTACACTCAAACACCACAGTCGGCCTTTGCCAAGGGCGAGATATTTATTGGAGCTTCAGGAGACGGTTATTCTGTGGAGGGCAAGGCGCCTGATTCATGGAAGAAGGTGCCAACTAACTTTCCAATCACCTTAAGCACCCCCGATCGCTGCTTTGTCTTCTGCGCTGCCTCGGAGGAGGAGCGTGACTACTGGTTAAATGCTATCTCCGCCATCATTGAGCGCCCTGTCACTCTTCTTGAGGCTAAGGAGGCGGCTCCTGTTTTTAACAGAAGAAAATGAGTGGACAAGTCTTTCAAGCATTTATTTGACTCTTCTTCTTAACCTATATTTGCCATTTTTGTTCTCTACCACATACTCTTCTCCCTCACCGACATCTTCCATTGATGAGACACAAAGATATGTCGCGTTTTTTTTGTCGTTCCTTCTCTTGATATATTTTTTATTGATTTGCCAAGTACTAGGGTAAATAATACATTAAAGTGTTTTGTGTGTAGTGAATGCTTGAGAATGTTTTCTGTGCCCCCATTCACCATACGATCGTGTAGTATGTGTTGGCATATATTTAGCGTCTTTGTGGTTACTTTGTTTTATCCACTTATTATCAGTGCAATAGCACGGAAATAGAAGTAGACGGATAACATTCTATTCCAAAGGAATACGTTAATGCTTGTATTGAATTGGATAATTCAAGTGTGAGTAAGGCAGACTCCCCGATATCGCGAAACTTATGGGGTGGACCCCAGTCTCTGGCTTTTATGCGCCCGTTTGTGTATGTAAAATCAACTTCGGTGCTCAACGTGATTTACTGCTTTCCTCATCCCAAATGCCTAGGCGCTTACAAGGAAGAGATCAAAGATTGGCGACGACGGGGAGACTTCATCAAAGGTATGCTTTTTTAGAGTCAAGGGCTTTTTCTCAAAATGCAGCAGAATAATTTGTAACTGATGTTTCTTCTCAGAACACGTAAGCATCAAGACTCTCATGACATATTTTGAAATAGGCACTTGATAACCACATATTGACACACCATTGACGCCAGCATGGACCGCGCGTAAGTGCAACCTAAACACCTTTCTTTATCTGCTTGTAGAACAAAGGCGCTGGCAACACATCTGACGATGAATTATATTTTAGGTACTTGCGCTCTGCCTTTTTTTCCATTGCTATTTTTGTGGCAATGAAACACTTTTTGAGCCCTAGACCGTCTGCACCAAAAGCCCCCCTCCCTCCTCTACAGTCAGAAATACCTACCGTGGCTGCAAATCTTCCCCCTCCAATTGACCACGTAGACAAGGCCCAACTGACTAAACGTGGTTGCATGGTTATCTTACTGTCTAAATGCCATTTAGACCACATTACAGCTCGGCAGCTGACCATGATACTTTGTCGGTGCTCCTGTTACCATATTAAGAGGATCGCGAATTAGGCCTCCCTCCTCCAAGGAAGTCCCCCCTCATTGTTATGCATTTCTGCTGAAGTTGGGTTAATTGTTCACTGGGTACCGCTGATGAATGTGCTTGTAGTGATTTGCGGTGAACATTCCCCTAAGAATTTGATGTGCAGTGGAGATTTTTCATTATCGCCATTGCTGTCAAAGGTCTTTGTGGTACGATAAGTATTATGCGTTGGCAGCAGCATAGAGAGTCGGAAGAAGTTCTCAATGCTTGTCAATGGAGTGGGCTTTCTATTCCTATAAAAACGGGACTTGACGGTTTACTTTCAATATCGTGGTGCACCACAGAACTTCATTTCATGTTTTTATTGACAAGACCTTTATACTTTTAAAATGTGAATGTCTAGTTTCACAAGCACATCCACCTTGAGCTTTGACTGGAACAAGGAGGATCAGGTAAATCCAACCAAAGAGATGCTTAACTTGCTGGTGTTTGAGAGCATCTGAAGTGCATGCCTAGTTGACCTATAATTTCAAGCAACCGCATTTCGGGAGCGCCGCACTTGCTTTGTTTATCTAATGGGTGTTAATGCTACACAAAGTTTACTTTTAATTGTGACTGGAGAATGACGTTTTAAGTGTGCTGAGGCTTGTTTAAACCTCAGTAAATCTCAATCGCCCACCTACTCCCTAAACTAGCGAAAAGGCTAAAGTTACCCTTTGTAATTGCCCCAACAACTTATTCGGACTTCCCAAGGTAAGAAGTGCTTTTTCCCTTTTAGATCGTATTCCTTCACTGATGTTCATGCCCTCATGCTGTCGGACAAGGTTCGCACACTGACGTATCAGTAGGTGATACCTTTGCTGCAAATCAACCCCGAAATTCCACTATTGCTATAAACGGATCCCCGAATTCCACTTTTTAAATGACTTTTTAAGTACAAAAGGCAGAACCCTAAGTGTTCGCGTAACCAAAACGGAGAGCTAATTTACCAAGGCATTACTATGTCTGAAAGAGGAAATGATTATAGATACATTATTTACCTCGTCCATATTGTCGGATGCTACTCCGATCATTTCCACGCCTCCGTCGAAATCCTCAACGGCCTTTGAAGGCGCCACAACACATTCTGGAGGGATCTGTGGAAGTCTTTTGATTCAACTAATGCTAACTATTGAAATGTTTTCGTACTCCCGTCAATAAGTTGCGAATTAAGGATTCACCCCTGTCGATAGGCTTTGAGGGATTGCATTTTAAAGGAGTCGGCTGCCTCATTTGGAAATGAGTAGTATGTTTTCTATAAGAGTCTAGAAGGAAAAATGCAGATCGAGTGACACCAACACTTGTGCAACGGGGCCGATCCGTTCAGCTGCTGCTAAAAAGTGCGGTCATTCTCCGAAAAATGAAAATCTTGATTCCATTTACTCGTTTTCAACTCAATTAATTCATTTGTAACACAGTCCAATTCAACGGTCTACATATTATAAGCTGAGGACCACGTGGTGCGCATGGGTGATGCCCTTTAGCAAAATCATCATGGTTAAATAGTCATGGCCTTTCACCGTAACCTTTCCAAGGTCTTTGCGTTGGAGAAATAACTCATCTCCCCTTTGACCTTATGCCTTCATTTTCGTTTAGGCTTTGAATTGCCTTTATAGGTAGCCATTTTTATTGCCAACTTTAGCAGTTTGTGTGCTATTCACTCCATTTTTGAACACAAGTTTTTTCGTGAATACCCCAAGGCTTCACACGCCTTTGCAAAAGCGCCATGTTGACGAAGGAATATTCATTAATGACCTATGGATTGGTCATCCTCAGTCTCAATGGATGACCTTCAGCCATGTTAGTGCTATTAACTGGGGTATCTTCGTCTTCTACGCAGCATATGCTTATGCCACGGCTATATTCACATTGTGCGTGGTATATTTTTGTATTTGTAACAATTTGTTAGTCCACGAGAGCTCCTTAGTGACGATTTGGTGACATGAAATCCTGAGCCTATTCAAAGCCCATACAATTGGAGAGGTGCACGATGTGACCGATGGACTGCCACTGTAGTCCGCTTCAACAACTGTAAAAACATCGAGGGGATTGTTTGGGTGCAGAAATGTCGTCACGATCACTAGCTAGAATAGAATAGCTGGTGTACCAATGTTTTATGCTTTGGATTGTTAACCCGAACAGCACACACCTACTGTCCTACTAGACCTCTCCCGCGTGTGCTTGTATGCAAATTCCTGCGTGCAGACTGCCGCATTTCATTTGCAAGGATCGGACTGTAGGTCTGAGAATATTTCGTGCAAATGTGTACGTTATTTGGTGTTACCTCGGTTGAGCGGCTGCCAGAAGATATCCGACCACATTTACAGCAATGCACCTCTTTACAGGCTGCATTGCCATCATTAACTGACTTTTTACCACTCAAGTCTGGGCGCTTAGAATAGCTTCTCCCCTTATCGCTCTGTTCTCAGTTCGGTGCTGAACAGCTTTCTTCCAAAGTTGATTTCAATCTCTTGAAACTCGGTGGAGGTGTATTTCACACATTCGGCTATCTTTGTTGTGAATATCTGTAACAGACCTTTTTCGAATCATTCTAATCTGACTTTGTCGCATTAAGCATCAGCCATGAGAGCGAATGGAAGGTTGGAACAGTTGCTTTGACAGCCTTTCTGGTTCGCACTCCCACAGATCCGACCATTTATGACAAGTATCTTCCTTCCACCATCTTTCGACGCGGTACTCGAGCGAAATCAAGATCTGCCCCTGCTTTTTCCCATGGCAACATTTTGCTTTTGTTCCCTTTGAAAGGATCTCTCCTCTGTTTAAGATGGAGAAAAGGTGGTTTTTTTGAAGATCTATAAACTCACCCGGGGTTGGACTTCCCAAAATGTGTGCAATTTGAGATTTAAGATTCCTTGAAATCGATGTTTGTACAGTGATTCAGTTTGGTCGCTCTTTTTTCATGGCTTCAAGTTGCCCTTAGGAATGGAAATAATGCGACTCAAATTAACCTCAATGTAACTTCTCATCCCCCACTTGATGAACGATTCAGCGGCTATGTTTAATTCTTCACAAAATCGTCCCCTAATCACGGGGCATAAGGTTCTTGCCTCTCTCTTGAATAACCGGGATTTTGCCCGCTTTCTTTTCTACTGTGGGGATTATGATAGTAGGCCACGAGTGTATTTTGCACGGTCGGAGTTTGCAATTTAAAGAGCACCGATCATGTACTTTGTTTAATGGGCTTTGTGCCCACAATCTCCCAGTGACATATGGGTTCAACCTCTCTACGGAACGGTAATTACCATAATTTCGTGTAGGAAGTCCCACGTTTAACGTAGGTGCTGTCAATGGAACTTGAAGCTCATGTAGCCCCCTAGTACTTCCCTGAAGGCGATGAAATTCATAATACGAGGGTAGAATATGCATCGCCGGGGTAGGAAAGGGCTAGTGGCCCAGAGGTCATTCGGCCCATTGGAAGTACAACTACAGCACCTTAAGTGCCTTAGCACTATTTCACATAGCTCCCCTCTGCTTTTCAATATCGTTCCCTACGCTCTCCTTCATCAACTTCTTGCATCGGCCGCCACGACGTGGTTGATGCTTTACAGACAAAGCCATCCACGAACTAACCGCACCAGCCGCCAAATCTGCGTGCAAATGAGAACATATGTAACCGCAACGTCACTCATCCCTCTTGGCGATTCCACTGGGTCTAGAATGTCGTCTTGTTTCGGACCCGTATTATGGCAAGAGGGTGCTTGCAGGCCATCATTTATGCTGGTAGCCACATTGCTTTTCACTGCCACCCAGCTACATCTGTCTGAGGTCTACCCAGCCAATAGCTAGTAGATGCCAAATGCTCTGTAAATTAAACGCTTCAGAATAAGAATGTGGGCTGCAAGTCTTCCTTTCTTTTGGCCGAACCAACATTAACGCGAACTAATTATTTCAAGTGAAGAGCCTGTGTGGCTACTACGATTTTGCTGTATCATACATCAGTTAGGGAGCAGTTTTACTAGCCTTGTGAGAGTGGATTATGTTGGCAGGCTGTAAGTAATCTAGAGTAGCCATAAACCTGTGGTGAGGGGCGTTTGCTATGGTATGCAAATTTTGCAGACGGTTAATGAAAGAAAGCTTAGTGAATGTGGTAGGTGGGATTGGATGACGGAGAGTCTTCTGGTCCACCCTCTGTTGGTTGGCGAATCTAAGACGATTAGATTGGTGTTCTGTAAGATTACAGAAGTTAATGAACCAGGAAGCATTGGCTTTAGTACAAGGTGGAGTAAAGTTATCACTGAAGTAGCGTATATATACTGTTGGCTTTGAGGAGCAATATTTCATTTAGCATATTCCATGCTTTTGCGCTTTTACTACAAAGTCATCGCAATTAATCTCTCTTTATGATGTAAAGGTGGTTAACCGTGCTACCACAATCGCAAGCTAGAAAGGCGCTACATCTCCATTCCTTGCTTGGTTAATTTGTTGCCCAAAGGCCTTCACACTACCAATTTTCCCACCTATTCGACTTGCTTAAGGCGTTAAATGGTGGTAGCGGTGGTTTCCTCGTCGATTTAGTGGTGAATGTATGCGCTTCCACTGTAGTCGCTTTCACATCTCATTTATTCACAGTGATTGTGAAATGTTGATTTAATTGTGTTTCCAATCGTATCCTGAACAGTGTGACAGTGCACTATAACTGAAAATTGCATGAATAACGCTCGAACGAATTCTCTTTCCCTCTTCCTCAAATGCCATTGCAAAAGTGATTTACGAACTGAGGGCATCTATTCGAGGAGAAATGTGGTTAAATTAATATATCACTGAGTATGGGCTCTCAAACTGTCTACTAAAAGGAATGAGACAGCGAGAGTTTTATCCGGACCTGAAGTTAACCCGTGCTTCTATTTTCTTGTCACTGACAATGCATAACCCGGAAAGGGTGTGTGACGGACTATTGCAATGATTCCTTTTGCGTCTCCTTGTAACCAAATTGTTCTACTACTTCTAGACTTGCATTGACACGAGCTCGACGACGTCTGGAGGGTGGAGTGCTGTTAGACGTTGGCTGCGGCACAGGCATTCTCTCGATGTTCGGCGCAAAGGCTGGTGCTGCTCATGTCTATGCCCTCGATGGTGTTGCCAGCCTTTGTCTCCTTGCTCGTCAAATCATTGCTGAGAACGATTTCTCATCGTGCATCACAGGTATATTTCGCTTCTTTTTGGGGTTTTTTTAATAACCCGCCCAAAATCCAAAAGATTGCATGTTCGAACAAGGGGTTTAGGTCTAGGAAGCTTGTTTTGATTTCCACAATAAAAACACAGCCAGTGTATTCGCTATCGGAGGTCTTAGAGAAGGAGTGGTCGCCGTATCTTTTCCATTTTATTACTCCGTAATTACACTGATTGATTTTTATCTGTGCTCCTTCTCAGTCCATTTCATTTTCTCTTGAAACATCTTCGTCACATATGTGTGACGTATTCATGGCGTTACACAAGTGTGATCGAATGTCGTTTTCCGGGACGTGAAGCTGACCCCTATGATCTGTGGTTTATTATTTGAATGCCGGTCGGGTTTACGATTGCTACAACGGTGTTTACGTTGCTTATTCAGTCCTAAGCATGCCTGTTTGACCTGCTATTCTTTGGGGCCTTGAACCGAATAGGTCATCGTTCATGTGTCAGTTTCTAGAAGACACATTAATCCCAATGACTTTTCAAATCAGCACAGTAACCCAGATTAATAACTGTTTACTGTTCTTGTAATTACCATGGTCTTGCGTATCGAGTTCACAAAGAGGTAGTCGACTAATCCGAAACGAAGGTGGCTGTGGCTACTTCCTGCTTCTCGTGACAATAGGTTTAGTAATATTAATGAAGAAAATGTGAAAATTTTAATGAAGTTCACACGTGTGGATTGAAGGATCTTGCCGCAGTGACTTATTTTGGCACTTAAATTTTCCAACCGTCCATCGCACTTCCCATGGAGGTGGTAGCCATCACTGGGAGACATAGCAGGGGCAAGCAGAAGGATGCAGCAGAACAGTATCTCTCTTGCTTCAGAGATTTATGGCACGAGATGTGTGCAGTGGATTGTTTGGGAATGGCAAATTAAACGCCTACTCGCTTCATGGACTTTGGAATTTAAAGACCATTTGTCATCACAAGTCAATCTAATAACAGCCAGCCCACAAATTCCAGCGCAACCTACTGTTGCGAGGCATATCGCAAACGGTGAGAAATTTTTTGGTCAATTGATGGGTAGTTTATGCGCTAGAAGGTGTCAGCGCGTAGTCATCGCCTTTCAACGCTTCTTAATCAGGCTAGTGAGCCCTTCATGCTACTTCTTGAGTCTGAAGTTAACAATTCCTCCTTACATTTCGATTTCACCACGCAGTAATAAACAGTAAAGTGGAGGATGCACAATTTGGCGTTGATCGTGTGGATGCTATAGTGAGTGAGTGGATGGGCCACGCACTTCTTTACGAGAACATGCTGCCCTCGGTGCTGTGCGCCCGAGATCGGTACCTTCTTCCGCCTCACACCTCCACTGTCGATGTGGCTAGTTGGCGTCGAGAACGCCTCTTTCCCTGTCGCACCTCGATCTTCATCGCTGCCTTCTCGGCAGCTCCTGTGAATGGAGACCCTGGTGGTTATAATGAAGAAGAGGAGGAGGAGGAGGAAAAGGAGAAGGAAGGTCCTATTGAAAATGTAAAGCAGTGGGAAGAACTCTCCAAACTCTATGGGGTAAGTTGATGAACTGTTCTTTTCTTCATGGATCCATTATTTACCATCTGAACCTGGCGTCCCAAAGTGGATGTCCGAGTATCATCCAAGAAGCCCTCATTTACTTCTTGCTGCTGTGTGATTTGTCAAGCATTTTCGGATCGTACTCATTGCTATCACTGAGTCATCTGTCTTGGACAGCCGTCCAAATGGTTATGAACACTCACGTTCTGTGTGCACCTCCAGGAGTGAATCGGAGATATTAGTGCTAGAAATGCATCATTAATGTAACGAAGCACAGCTATCAGGATTCTTGATCAAAATGTGAACTTGACGTCTAGTATGTTGGCACTGAGTCTTCTTCACCATCTGAGAAGATGACGCTGGGGTCCAAGACTGACTTCAAGGCACTGATGTTTTGTATCTCCGCTTCCATTTTCCACATTGTGACCAGATAGGAACATCTGGTGTCTATAAAGATCCTAAATAACCACATAAGGCACCTTAAACTACTTATTTTTTCGAGATAATTTACCTTTCTTATCCTTTTTGGCCTCGAGAATAAAACCTATCTGGTCCGTTTCACCGACAAATATATGGTTGTTTCATACCAAGAAACATGGAGGAGCGTCGTGGAATTCTGGAGGATGTCGGTGGTTGCGAGGCGGTATTTTCATTGCCATCAAGGTTAATGGAGCCTGATGAACGCGATACCTCACCGCCTGTTGATGAATCACTAGGGTCAAGCCAATTGTTTTGGCCATTAGTGTTTGGTGGGTTTTGCTATCGTGTACCACACGTCCTCCAAATGTCATGCAGCAAACTTCCCTAGCAGCTAGCTTAAGGCGCTCTGGAATCGAGTTAAATGCAACTCGTAAAATAGGCAAGTCCGAATCCCATCCGCTAGGTTCAAAGTAGGCGGAAGGCGGCAGAGAGCACGCCACCAATAGATTGACATATTTGCTCTTACTTTTTGAGGTTTCCATGCAAAATATCGCGTGAATCGCGGCAAATTTATGTGGTCACTTCGTGCCTAAGATGTCTTTGCATCAATGGAAAACGCCACGACATTGCTTTTCTAAATCGGTTAAATGCGTAGTTAGTAGAGTAACTTCCAACATTTTTACAATCGTACCAACGCACAAACAGCAACAGTGTGGGAAAACAGACATTGGGCATATGAAACCGCAGTGAAAAAGAAAATTGACGTGGATTTGCTAGGGCAGAAATCGCACAGAAGCGAGGTCACTTCACCGTACTAAACGATGTGACCGGTTTGATGATGGATTAAGTGCGCTAGGTCTGACTGTGCAACACCTCATGTGGTGGAGATGTCAACAGGAGCAGGACTACTCGATTTAGCCATTCAGGCACTTCTGCCCGGAAATAGGTTTTCGGAGTCATAATACTTGCCAAAACTGACAGCAGAGAATTTAATACAAGCGTTTTGATGGCTATTTCATGTCTTAGTGACTCAAACTTGAAAAGCCAGGTGGAGATAGATGTGAATGAGGGACATGTGATGTGCTGCTTGATGGTATCCGATGGCGTAACAGGCAAACCAGATCCTTTTGTCTTGATAACAGAAAATTGTCTGAAGAGGACAGGCCTTGAGAGTGACCCTCTCTCTATAAGCCTTCGCTTCTGGGCATCTCTCACTCTATTGCTGCCAGTACGGTGTAGCACAGCAAATACTGTTTGCATTAAAACTGGAAAAAGAAATATGGCAACGAAAATAGAAATCATGGGGCTGAGAAGCCTTTCAGAAAACACTTCTGTCAAGTGAAAACCAAGTACATGATCCCTTCCACCTCAATGGAGAGGTTGGTACGGTAATGCAGGTGTACATCTGGATTGCACCATGGCAGTGAGTGAACAAGTGATCTCCACCACATTCATTCCATTTTGAACTCACTTACACGTAATTAAGCGTCGGCTGTAAATCGGGTGGATGAGATTCGCATCCATCTGCCTGACAGCAAGCTGCCCCAATTCGACGGCAGTGGCAGTTAACCTCTCGGAAACTTTGTTGCATGGCATTTGGAGAATGTGAGGAATGCGATAGGAGAAGCCACCACCCACGGTCAGCTTGATCTGCGGCATGAATCATTGAATGACGATGCATCCGATGGAAGTTAATAATTACGAGGTGCTAGTGACACGCTCGTTTGGGTCCATGTGAAAGGGAACACCAATTCGCCATGCATAACACTGCCTTTGCTTGTGTGGACTTGTAAGGTGCGTGAGATAGATGTGCGTTGCTAACCTCTCGGTAGAACCCTTTCCATGGATGTGACTGGGGTCTGTTTGCTTTGCGAAGCTAGCCTAGCGCACTTGCGAGTCTGTGGAAGCAGAAGGTGGTGTGACATTTAGTGAAGGTGTACTGTATGGATGCAGAACGTGATGCCCTGGAAGGCGTTCCAGTCACCTAATTCTAGTAATGCATTGTATTAAGGAGGGCTCTTTAGTCTTCATGGCGATGAAGGATTGCCTTAATTTGATATTTCCATCCCATTATCAAATCGCTTACATCTACATTAGTTGAAAAAGTGTGGTGATGGAGACCAATAAGCAAGAAGATTTCGCTAACACATATGTATAAGATGATCCATCATTGTTGTCTTCTTTGATAACGGACTGTGTACAATATGGCATGAATTTTGCCTTCTAATGAGTGTATTATCCATTTCCTTAGCATTGATCAATTCCATGTGAAGTAGGCAGGAGACTTGAGAAATAATGGTGAGATAGGGACGGAGATAGCTACGTGTGTTGATTCCAGGGACACAGGGCCTGATGGCGACGGGATCCTGAAGCATGTTTCATCTTAAAGACGAATAAACTGTAATTGTGATTCATGCAATGGAGTGAGAATCTACCTTTCTGCCTAACGTCAGACTGATTGTCTGTTTTGAAGCGCATTTTGGAAGTTGTTTTTTTGATAGTGATCTGCATTGTAACAGCACGGGAATCGGGGAAGCACTGATCGAATGCTCGTTGGTTCATGTGGAGGCCACTAGTGGGACAGTCTGAAAGGTCTCGGCTGGCCAGTGATGTTGACCAGCCACGTGAGTGATCTGAGCTAAGCCCAGGGATGAAGAAAGGTAGCTGTTGTGGCGAATGTTGGGTCTGCCTCATACTACAATAACAAAGTCTGACGTGGTTACTGCTATGCCACATTGCAGGGTTGCGAAGGTGTGGAGGTCTGGTTGAGTGAATTGAAAGGCACATGCGCCGGTCCGGACACAGAGAAGTGTTTTTAGACTAAGATCAGTTGCAGTTTTGAAGAGCGTGTGCATACCGGTGTCCCAACCCACGGTGGGAATCTGCAGGAATCGGGCCAGATGGTGAAATAGGTCTTGGTTTGGCTGGAACGCCTCTTACAACTCAGGAGAATCAAATTTCAAGCATTATGTCTACCACAGTTCTATGCGTGAGGAAATATTTGCCGTACGGCCTTCCTTCCCTTTCAAAACCACAACATTTGCTTCAGTATGTTACAATGAGTGGTTGCGAACGAATCCATTGTAATTTCCTCGGACGTGATGTAGTGTTGCGAAATCGTCTTTAGTTGTTGTTTTATTCTTTATGTCAGGTGAATCTGACGGGAGCTTTTGCGTCAGCGGTGCAGCAGGACTTCGAGAGACGTGTACACGTTGACATGATTGATCCGAAGTGTGTTGTTACTACGACATCGGAGGTGGCCACATTGGATTTGGCGACGCTTTCGCTGGAGGCATTGTCCACACACGGCGTCAAGGTTTGTGTTCTCGTTCCTGATTCTGCTCTATCGAGAGGCTTGGAAGGGTGTAGAAATTTCCGTCTCTGTCAGTTGGTTGCCCCCTTGACGGTTCAGTGGGCGAGAACATACTTGACTACGATAGAAGACTTTGGTGTGGCTACTTTCTTTTCGCTCTCATTCCTTTCTGTTTTACATATTTTTTTGCCTTCGTGGTTACCTTTTATAGACCAGTTCACCCGAAATTGGTACCTTGAAAACAAAAATGTGCAGTGATGGTGGAAAGGAATCACATGATGTCACTATAATTTTGATAGAAATTATGCGAAACATTACGTAGGAAAGTGTAGAACCAAAATGTAAGTATTGTTGCAAGATTAGTCTTTGGAAATTTGTCACCGTTATCGAAATTGAAATTTCTTAATTACACCATGGAGACCTGGCAGTTGGAAGCAGGTAGTAAGTCACATGCTTTTGTATATATGCAAGTCAAATTGCCAAAATTGTATTCTTTCCAACATCAAATGTTCATATGCCACTTTTTGCCGAGGAGGCCAGTCCGTTCACAAGACTGGCAAGTTTGTCCCGCAGTTAGATTTCTACCAACCTTATTAAAGTAGTAATTTTAAAATCCTACTGTCTTCTCCATAGGGCCCCTTCGAAGTGAAGTCGATGGGCACGGTCTCTGTCAGGGGCTTTGTCATTTGGTTTTCGGTGGAGTTTCCAGATGGTGATGTGCTCTCTACTTCACCCTATAAGGCGTAAGTCCTGACTGGGGGCATTAATTCCACTTCAAAATGGGTTTGTGCAATTCAAAATACATGTGGCGAACATTAATATGCGTCCTGTGAAGATTGATGCACGAATTTATGGCCTGTTTTCAATCTAGTTCCACCCACTGGCAGCAGTCCTTGCTTTACTTGTCAAGACCGCTGTCACTTCGACAAGATGCGGTGTTGAGTGGAGAGGTTCACTTCACTCACCCACACGACGCGCCCAGGTGAGCTGGATTTCCATTTCTCTCTCCTTGGAATGCAAGATCTCATTCTGTTAATCCTTCGTGCCTTAAGAGATCTAAGCATTTCTATCGACTTTCTGGTGAACGATTCGGACGAGACACGTGTCAAGGCGAACTATCTCCTCTCAAGTTGAACTTGATACCATCGTGTACATCCATTGTCTCGTGCAGATTTTCATGCAGTGTATTTTTATAGCGCATAAAATTATTTACTCTGGATCACACTTTCCTTTGCCTTTTGATGCTGCAGCAGGGCTTACGATTTGTCTGCATAGATGGGCCATCAGAGTTGAGAGCGAAGCGCATGATCGCATTAACAGTTAGTTCGTCCAAACCTAAAATTTACTCCTAAGTGAAATCTTTCGAATAGCATCTCTTTGCTAACTTCTCTTAGTTGACAGGGCTAAAAAATCTTGCCTTCCGTGACGAAGTGAGATTTTGTCTCGTAGGATAGGATTCTTGAAGGAGATCAAGGCCATCACTTTGTTCACGTGACCAAATGGTCCTATAGCGGTTGGTGAGGTTGGAACCACATTTGATTAACTTGGAAGCAGTGTCAGATGACAAATGAGTGAGTCAACTACTTTATTTAACACGAGGCTTTAAGTGGAAATGTTGATTGGTTGCTAGTCGTAGAAAAATTGACCTAAAAGCAGCCATACAATGAGGGACGGAATGTGAAATAGATTCCAGGCTATACATGTTAGTAGCCACAATCCATTCTTTATGTCAACAACGCATGTTTCGTCCTTCAATTGTGTCTTCAGGCATGCTTCGAGATGTTTCAGTTGTGGCGGTGGGCTTATTCCCAAACATCGTTGCGGTGCACATGGTATCTGCCGCCTGGGGATAAGTTAAGGGTTGCAACAACTTGGACACACTGGGAGGAAGTTGTGCAGTGTGGGTGAAATAAGTTGAGTGAGTCCTTGATTTGTGGTTGTGCATGGTAAAATTGTCAAGTTGAGGCCCATCTCAAAGGATGCCTTTCGAATGTTACGAATGGTGGATGAATGAAGCCACCTCCATGCATAAAGTAGTAGTACTTTGTTTTTTAAAAGTCAACGATAGAATGAAATCTAAATTTAAGTATAAAGGCCCATAAATTATGAAACTAGCTGCGAGTAGTTGAGAGTAATGTGGCAAGGTACACCTTGAGTAAGGTGCTACCAACCGCAGACCCAAACGGCAACAGCATAGGGCCTCGGCGGCATGCTACACCTCGATGTGACAGACGCCTTCCAAGCTGTAGCCACACCATAGTGGCTCAGTTACACAGAATTGAGGTCTAATAATCCTGTCATGTATGCAACTAGAGTGGGACCTGCTGAGTAGTTGACAAGACAAAAGTAGCGCGCGCATTACTGATTAGAGGAGAGCAATCATTCTCTTAACCGTTCAAAGTGAAAACGGATCGTGTTTGTCGATACTCACCACGGCTCGTACAGGGCGGTGTTTTGGTCGTGAAGCGGGGTTTCATCATCAATATGTGACGCGATAAGGTAGAACAAATGAGTAATTCGGACTCCCCACTTCAACATAGTTGGATGTGTCAGCACGGCTGAATTGTCTCATCCCAGAACAGTCGACAGAGAAGGTTCGCTAAATTACCCCGTTGCCACTCTTAGCCCTATAATAAAAACAGATTATGCGTGAACCAAGAATCGGATGTCACGCACTAACTGAATGTTTAGAGAAATTACTTTTGAAATGATGACGAATCGGGAGCAGAACCACAACATAACAGCCACCCTTGGCTTCAAAATCCACAGCTGATTGACTCTTAAATGTCTGCATCTATCAGTCAGAAGACCTGCTGCTGAGTGATTCAGAGAGCGAACCTAAATTAGCACGCGAATCTGAAACGGCGTTGTTGGGGCGAGGGGTAAAGAAGAAGGTAGGGTTGCACGCCTTTTTTGTGCGTTAGATATTTAGGTGGTAGACCCCGGGTGTTGGTGGATAGACACCCCTATTGCTCATGTCACTGTCGCAGATTGAAAGTTGATGGAAGCGTGACGATTCCCATTCGACTTTAATTACCATAGCACACCGCACTAGCCATTCACTGCAACTCTTCGAGCCACTTTAGTAATTGCATGTCAAAAAGGTCAGCATTAAGCAATCAATCTGTTACTTGAGTCGTGGAATTGGAATACTGCTTAAAAAAGGTGTTGAACCAGCCGGCGAAGAGAAGCGAAATGGCATTCCAGTGCACATCCGTCTGTCACTTCGAAATGCGCCTGTCAACTGGCAAGGTGCAAAATATTCAGTCTTGTTCCCTCACATTGCTTCTCAGCACATTATTCGTCCAGGTTTCTTACCTCCAGCCAAGGTTTTCACTCAAAGCCTTGTGACAATCGAAGTAGTTTACTCACTTGTTCGTCATTTGGTACTGCACCAAGTTAGTCAATAGTAATCCTAAACTCACTGGCCACTACGAGATCACCTGGTCACCTAGCCAATGTCCTAACCACGAACGCTTTAAAATACCACTCTACAAAACCAAGTCCCATTTCGCCACAGAAAGCAGCATTTCATAGCATTGCCAATAGAGGGAAGCTAGTAAAGACACAGCTTTGAGACCGTGGACGGCCTCAGCAATGTGTTAAAGGGAATGGGTACAGCGCCGGTAATCACCGTTGATTTAGAAGTAAGTAGTGTAATGGAGCATGTTTGTTGATGTGCCTTGAACAGTGAGTCTTGTGCTTGCTCTCCCTTTCTACGCCATCACAGTTATCGCGCATTGCTGCGAATGCCATGCCTGATACAGGCGTCCACGCCTACCAAGGATTGCATTGTTGATGCTCTTGCTCCTCATGACCACCTCGGCTAGTTGAACCACCTGTTCGCTAATCCGAAGGTAGTGAAGGTACTTCATGGCTCCAATGCAGATGTAATGTGGCTGCAACGGGATTTTGGGGTGCACATTGCGAACCTCTTCGGCATTGCACAGGCAGCCCGAGCATTGCATTTTCCACGTGCACGATCGCAACAAGCGTACACTTCAGTTCTTTTCCTATGCAAAAGACGTAAATGTTCGTGCTACTAAGTACAAGCAGGAGAATCTCATAGGAAACCATACGAAGGAACATATTTGGGGAGCATGTGATTGGGAAGAAAGAAACCAAATTCAAAGAAGAAGGAGAAGAAGAAACGAACTAACATATTTACACACCCACCATAACCTTCCATCTCCTAGTCTCGTAAATGCTCGCCAATCTCAATCCCTATTCAATACATCATTTTGAATTGATAATGCACGTTACAAAAGACCCGTGAGTGTTCACAGAGAGGCGTGATAAGGCGAAAATGGGAAACATACGCGTGACTTTCGTCCTCCTTTCGTGCAATGGTGTCTCGCAAAATGCACAGATACTTAAGAGCGTACAGCTGACGCCTGTCTAGACACTTCCTCACCGCCGTATGCGATTTTGACAGGTACTCCAACGTGTTCAACTTCGGCTTCTTGTAAATCTAATGTAAGCAAAAAGAGGAAAATCAATGAAACAACACGGAAAGTGCAGAAGAATCAGGGCAGAAAACTGATACGCACGCGCAGACAAAGCTCCTGACTGCGTTCCAGAACCTTCTTCGGCATTGCACAGGCAGCCCGAGCATTGCATTTTCCACGTGCACGATCGCAACAAGCGTACACTTCAGTTCTTTCCCTGTGAATAAGACGTGAATGCTCGTGCTGCCAAGTGCAAGCAGAAGAATCTCATAGGAAATTATGCAAAGGAACATATTTGGGGAGCATGTGATTGGGAAGAAAGAAACCAAATTCAAAGAAGAAGGAGAAGAAGAAACGAACTAACATATTTACACACCCACCACAATCTTCCATCTCCTAGTCTCGTAAATGCTCGCCAATCTCAATCCCTATTCAATACATCATTTTGAATTGATAATGCACGTTACAAAAGACCCGTGAGTGTTCACAGAGAGGCGTGATAAGGCGAAAATGGGAAACATACGCGTGACTTTCGTCCTCCTTTCGTGCAATGGTGTCTCGCAAAATGCACAGATACTTAAGAGCGTACAGCTGACGCCTGTCTAGACACTTCCTCACCGCCGTATGCGATTTTGACAGGTACTCCAACATGTTCAACTTCGGCTTCTTGTAAATCTAATGTAAGCAAAAAGAGGAAAATCAATGAAACAACACGGAAAGTGCAGAAGAATCAGGGCAGAAAACTGATACGCACGCGCAGACAAAGCTCCTGACTGCGTTCCAGAACCTCAGTCAACAGATCTTGATCAGCTAACAGACCGCGAAGCACCTCAGCCACGTAGAGAAGGTAGTGCGTGTCTGACCGGGCATAATCTATCAGCGCCTTCGGAAGAGGTCTAAGCGCACCAAATTCACACAATAACCATTGGAAGTGACACTACCAGTTGCATAGTAGACAAGCCTATTCATCATGCAACACAAGTTAGCTCTTACTTCGACTACGAGTGCCTCTGATCATGCCATCCAAACGTGTGATATTTCAGTCTCTACGCATCACGGGAATACAACCATTCATAGGCTCCTGAGCCATGCAACACTTTTCAAAGACAGCTGAGACACCTCCATTGAATAGTAAGTGACCGTCTCAGCACCATGGAAGGGGAAACTAATGGGAAAAGTCTTCCATGGAAGACTAGCTCGATAGCAAATGTCCCAATGAACTGAAGAAGCCAATAATTCACGCCAAAGAATTGTGACTCCTGAAGCCCCCAATTCCCGAATGGGACATTCTACAGCAGCTACATGTACCTCACAGAGTTCAATATGAACTCACCTTATCCTCCAATCGGCCAACTGGAATGCCCTGTCAGGACGAATCCCAACAAAACGTTGCAGAAGATAGGCAAGTGAAAGACGTGGAAAACGAAATGCACGAGCTGACCGTCCAGTGTCGAAGAAGTGCACCATGTACACATCGGAACCTCGTTTAAGCCACATCTGATCCAAATCGGAGCCATGAAGTGCTTTCAATACCTTCAAATGAAAAGGCAGTTTATGATGAACACTGGAGATGACAAAAAGACCTTGAAGATTCGTTGGGGGTCATTCCAATTGCTCCGAATCCATGAACACCACTTAAAGTAAAGTCAGCATAACTGCTACTCAAAGATATAATTATTGTTCATTATCTATCACAAATCTGAATGGGACGGTTGATAGGAATGCGCTGGCCACCTTGAGGCACACCTCAGCACACTTGCCTACGGTGCGTCCCCATTCCTCAACGAAGTCGTATTAAGTGGAGGAATCTGTGTAGCATGCCGAGTCTACCTTGGAGACATGCAAAAGTGGTAGTATTTGGGCTGGATACATACATTCTCGGCAAGTAGGGAGGCATTTCTCTTCAATCTGTCGACTGGTTCATCAAATCCGTTTAAGTGGCACCTAAATTCTGCTACTCACTTAACGGGCTGAGTGCATAATACTGGAGCATTTGATATGCAGTTACTAAAGTGGTTCGAGGATTTACAGTGAATGGTCTGTGCAATGTGTTGGAGTGATTGAGGTCAAGTCGGAACCCTCACACTTCCATCGACTTCCAATCTGCGACTATGCCATGAGCAGCAGAAGATCTCACACACCGGTGTGTGGGTGCTATTTACTAACACCGAGGGTCCACCACAGAATAATTTTAATGCGCAACGTAGGCTTGCAACCCTACCTTCCTCCTCAGCCCATTCATCGCCGTTTCAGATTCGCGTAATACTTTAGGATAACTCTCTGAATCGCTCAGTAGTAGAACTTCCGACTGATGGATGACAAAGTATCCACGTCAATCGGCTTTGGAAAAGGAATAATGCTGTTCATGCACTGCCGCTGTCTTTGTGATTGGTGTTGGTACGACGAGAGGAAGAGGAGAGAGGGAGACGCAGGCCCAAACACTACTCCACCAACACCATTCATTAACGATGATGGATAGAGAGGGAGACGCAGGCCCAAACACTACTCCACCAACACCATTCATTAACGATGATGGACCACCAGGCGCTTCGTCACTTCGCCACCTCGTTATGTATATATATACATGCTTGACTAAGTAGTCCTCAATGTTAGGCGAGAAGTTTTCCATGAACACGCCTCTTGCTACAGAATCGTCGTCATCTGCCTTC